>CM055120.1:404376413-404805926 GCA_029206835.1 Rana muscosa
GGGAGGAAGTACAGAAAATGCTGAACTTAGGGGTGATAGAGGAGTCCCAAAGTGATTGGTCTAGTCCCATTGTGTTGGTGCCTAAACCGGATGGGAGCTGGCGATTTTGTAACGATTTTCGTCAGTTGAACAAAGTTACAAAATTTGACACCTACCCCATGCCACGTACAGATGAGTTGATCGACCGGCTGGGAACAGCCCGATACATGACGACTCTTGACCTCACAAAAGGGTATTGGCAAATCCCCCTGGCCAAATTGGCCAAAGAGAAAACCGCATTTGTAACCCCAGACGGGGCGTTCCAATATAAAAGAATGCCGTTCGGGTTACAGAATGCGCCGGCCACATTCCAGCGGAAAATGGACCAGATGCTGAGGCCCCATCGGAAGTATGCTGCGGCTTACCTGGATGACGTAATTGTCCATAGCACAGATTGGGCCTCACATCTGCCAAAAGTGCAAGCAGTCCTGGACTCTGTTCGGGAAGCGGGGTTTACGGCTAACCCCAAGAAGTGTACCATTGGGCAGGAGGAGGCCAAATATCTTGGGTACACCATTGGGAGGGGAGTAATAAAACCCCAACTCAACAAAGTCGAGGCCATCCAGAGTTGGCCACTTCCCAACAGCAAGAAGCAGGTACGAGCCTTTCTGGGAATCGCTGGGTATTATCGGCGATTCATTCCCCACTTTGCTTCTAAGGCTGTGCCCCTAACCAACCTAACGAAGGGGAAAGGGTCGGTCATGATTAAATGGACCCCCGAGGCTGAGGCAGCATTCCAATTCTTGAAACAAGCCTTATGTAGCCAGCCAGTGTTGTACTCACCCGACTTCTCTAAAGACTTTGTCGTACAAAGTGATGCGTCAGATGTGGGGTTAGGAGCAGTATTGTCCCAGGTCTGGAACGGGGAAGAGCACCCAGTCATTTACCTCAGCAGGAAGTTGAAGTCCCATGAGGTAAATTACGCCACCGTTGAAAAGGAGTGTTTAGCGGTGAAGTGGGCTCTAGATTCCCTTCGGTACTACCTGCTAGGTAGGCACTTTGACATGGTTACGGATCACGCTCCGTTAAAGTGGATGGCTCAAAACAAGGAAACAAATAGAAGAGTGAATAGGTGGTTCCTGGCCCTCCAGGAATTCAACTTCACAGTAAAGCATCGCCCTGGCGTTCAAATGGGGAATGTGGATGCTTTGTCTCGAGTACATGAATGCCTGATTGCTGGTGTTCCAACCCCGAGGTTAAAACAAGAGGGGGGGGTATGTGACAGCAGGAAGGTAAAGTCACCTGGTTGCATCCAGGGGGGTAGATATATTTCGCCCAGATTCAGGCTTTACGCCGACTTATACAACTAGGTGGAGAGTTGTATAAGGCTAGTGGGCTCATGGATGACTCATACCTCTAGGGAGAGGGCTGGGCGTCGTACAGACAGGGAGTTGATGAGGCCAGCTGAAGCTTGTCAGCTCATTTAGGCCTCTATAAGAACTCCCAGCTTCATTAGATGTTTGCTCATGCCTGGACCCAGACCTGTGTGGACTGTCTAGGGAGAGTGAACCCCTGTGCGGTGAGACAAAAGCCTGTGTGGCTATTTGCTTGGACATTTAAAACCAGGGACTTAGGGACTAGGACAGCACTAGGCTGATCCCAGTTGTTAGTTAGGAAACCTGTATGTTTAGTCAGAGGTCAAGTTGACCAGGATTTATTTTGTTTATATGTTTCTTTTGGCTTTGCTGTGTTTTGTCACTGTAAATAGAAAATAAACCGCACCTTTTTTTTTGATTTTGAAAACCACAACCTCCGTTTGCTGGGCCTGTTTTGTGTGGGGAGCCCATCCCGGGGGTCACACACACCCGCTGCCGAGCTAACCCCCTCACAATATATATATATATATATATATATATATATATATATATATATATATACACAGTGACATTGAAAAGGTATTCATACACCTTGAATTTTTCCAAATTTTTTTCGTGTTACAACCAAAAATTTCTTTTATTGGGATTTTAAGTGATAGACCAACACAAAGTGGCACATAATTGTGAAGTGGAAGGAAAATGAGAAATGTTTTTTTTTTCTTTTTTATATATATATGAAAATTGTGGTGTGCATTTGTATTCAGATCACATAAAATCCCAATAAAATCCATTTACGTTTTTGGTTGGCACATGACAAAATGTGGAAAATGAATATTTTTTCAAGGCAGTGTGTGTGTGTGTATGTATGTATGTATGTGTATATATATATATATATATATATATATATATATATATATACATATGTACAGTTGCAATAAAAAGTATGTGAACCCTTTTGGAATGATATGGTTTTCTGCACAAATTGGTCATAAAATGTGATCTGATCTTCATCTAAGTCACAACAATAGACAATCACAGTCTGCTTAAACTAATAACACACACAGAATTAAATGTTACCATGTTTTTATTAAACACACCATGTAAACATTCACAGTGCAGGTTGAAAAAGTATGTGAACCCTTGGATTTAATAACTGGTTGAACCTCCTTTGGCAGCAATAACTTCAACCAAACGTTTCCTGTAGTTGCAGATCAGACGTGCACAATGGTCAGGAGTAATTCTTGACCATTCCTCTTTACAGAACTGTTTCAGTTCAGCAATATTCTTGGGATGTCTGGTGTGAATCGCTTTCTTGAGGTCATGCCACAGCATCTCAATCGGGTTGAGGTCAGGACTCTGACTGGGCCACTCCAGAAGGCGTATTTTCTTCTGTTTAAGCCATTCTGTTGTTGATTTACTTTTATGCTTTGGGTCATTGTCCTGTTGCAACACCCATCTTCTGTTGAGCTTCAGCTGGTGGACAGATGGCCTTAAGTTCTCCTGCAAAATGTCTTGATAAACTTGGGAATTCATTATTCCTTCGATGATAGCAATCCGTCCAGGCCCTGACGCAGAAAATCAGCCCCAAACCATGATGCCCCCACCACCATACTTCACAGTTGGGATGAGGTTTTGATGTTGGTGTGCTGTGCCTCTTTTTCTCCACACATAGTGTTGTGTGTTACTTCCAAACAACTCAACTTTGGTTTCATCTGTCCACAGAATATTTTGCCAGTCCTGCTGTGGAACATCCAGGTGCACTTGTGCAAACTGTAAACGTGCAGCAATGTTTTTTTTTGGACAGCAGTGGCTTCTTCTGTGGTATCCTCCCATGAAATCCATTCTTGTTTAGTGTTTTACGTATCGTAGATTCGCTAACAGGGATGTTAGCATATGCCAGAGACTTTTGTAAGTCTTTAGCTGACACTCTAGGATTCTTCTTCACCTCATTGAGCATTCTGCGCTGTGCTCTTGCAGTCATCTTTACAGGACGCCCACTCCTAGGGAGAGTAGCAGCAGTGCTGAACTTTCTCTATTTATAGACAATTTGTCATACCGTGGACTGATGAACAGCAAGGCTTTTGGAGATATTTTAATAACCTTTCCGGATTTATGCAAGTCAACAATTCTTAATCGTAGGTCTTCTGAGAGCTCTTTTGTGCAAGGCCTCATTCACATCAGGCGATGCTTCTTGTGAAAACCAAACCCTGAACTGGTGTGTGTTTTTTAGAGGACAGGGCAGCTGTAACCAACACCTCCAATCTCATCTCATTGATTGGACTCCAGTTGGCTGACACCTCACTCCAATTAGCTCTTGGAGATCTCATTAGTCTAGGCGTTTACATACTTTTTCCACCTGCACTGTGAATGTTTACTTGGTGTGTTCAATAAAAACATGGTAACATTTAATTATTTGTGTGTTATTAGTTTAAGCAGACTGTGATTGTCTATTGTTGTGACTTAGATGAAGATCAGATCACATTTTATGACCAATTTGTGCAGAAATCCATATCATTCCAAGGGGTTCACATACTTTTTATTGCAACTGTATATATATATAGTAATATAATATATTCTAAAAGGGAAAGGGCATAAACACATATGCACATAAAATACTGACCAGTAACGCAGTTTTTTTTCTTTACTGATCTAAATGCATGCTAGTTTGCTGATATTTACGCACCTGCATGTACAAGCCTGTTTAAAACAATGGACTGCATTTAGATCAGTAAAAATAAAATGCCTTAATGCCTAAAAGCGTTGCTTTTATGGTGCCCATCTGCAAGAGCTCTAAGGAGTTAAGCTTTCGCTACAGGCTGATACATCTAAAAAAACAGTTACACAATATAAGGCTCTGTGACATTATATCTGCAGTTGAAAACATGGCGCAATACTTCCTTTGCAGCACCAGCGATTGCATTATATTATCAATATGATTTTCATGCAGCACTTCATACTAAGTATGCTTATGGCTGATGTCATTAAGTTATAACCAAATCTATTTTCACATATTTGTACAACTGCAGTAGAAGCTGCTAAAAATATTACGGAAAATAGAACCCATATCATTAACATTATCATTAGAAGAAAGCAGTTTGGGAACAGTTGGCAGTCGTTTTCCTCCGTCAAACCTATTGCTTTTGCAACACTTATCTTTTTAATTATTTACTGTTGAAATACACAAGGCCTCAGCTCAACAACTAACATCATCACTATAGCAACACCCAAAGCCCCAGAGTGAAGCCATATTCGAGGTGTCAGATCTTGCCCCATTAAGCTATCAAATGTCATTTATTATAAGGGTAAGCTGTGTTGTACATTCAATGGTAAATGCCTGGAATGTTAAACTAGAATCACTGTGGAAAGATATAGGTTTTAAATCGACCTATTAGTATTTAAAAATGCAAGGCATGGCTAACTGGTACATATGAGGAGGATCTGATAGTATAAATAAAGTTAATAAAAAGAAACCCCTCTGTGGGGTAAAGTGTTAGACAAAGCAAAAAAAAGGGTTAAAAAAATCCATCCTGACCAATTTCTAGACAGTCTTTGAAAATTAAAATCCAATTGTTGAATAATGCTTTGATTTTATTATCGATCAATGTGCACTTTGATCATATTGTTCGAATCCATAAATATTCAAATAACTTCCCTTCTAAACGATTTAGACCAAATTTAGATTGAATTCATTGAAACTGAGTTTATCAAGGCAGAAAATTATTGATTGTTTTACATCAGTTGGTAGCACTGAGATACTTTATTTATGAATATGATCGATCAAATTATGAAATCTTGTATTTTAATCTTGTATCTCAATGATCAATTAAAACCTACTTCCCTGTGCATGGCATATTGATTGAATAGCTTCTCAACAATACAGTGCTACCTTGGATTACGAGCATAATTCGTTCCAGAAGAATGCTTGTAATCCAAAGCACTCGTATATCAAAGCGAGTTTCGCCATAGAAGTCAATGAAAACTCAGATAATTCATTCCACAGTTACTTCTATTGTATGCAGTACCGCATGTGGCCGGAGGTGGGGAGGCACCGGAGACACTCGTAAACACTCGGAAACCGTTCAGATGCACTTGGAAACACTCAGAGAAAAGCTCCTTAACCGCGTTACTCGCAATCCGAGGTATTACTGTATATCAATTATTCCTATCAGAGATCTCAACTCACTTCCTGTTGTATTCACAATGGGCCATAGAAAAAAAAAACATCAGGGGTTTTAACCATGCAAAATAAGAAAAAAATTGTTAGCTTTAGACACAACTAAAAGGAAAGCTCCCATTTTACATTGTACTATAATATTCCAAAAGTTTTAAAAGAGTTCAACTTGGGGGGATGTTTGTACACTGTTTGACCTTTTTCTGCTTGTGTGACTGGTTTACATTTTCCCCAGAAGGGTTGAACTTAAATTGCAATCTCTTGCAATAGTTAGATTTTTAGTGAGATACTCTGTACTGCTGACCTTATATATGGTTGATAGGGTAGTTTAATTTTTGATTCTTATTTTTATTTTTTTTGTCAAAATTAAAAAGCAGACATAAAATGGTAGGTTGGATTGACCAGAAGGAGACTAAAATAACCTGTCGAATTCAGCAGAAAATCAGTTTGTTTCTTATCAAATTGACATTTGTTTTTTATTGTCTCACTTCCCTTTGAATAAAATGTTTCAAATAATTGTATTAGAGTGTCACATTTTCTTACACAGCTATGATTTTACAATTGATTGAATTCTGGTAGTAGACCAAACTCATGCCTTGTGGATTTCTTAGTTTTTAGCAATTACTTGTGGATAAATGTGCTATACCGGTGGCTCAAATGTGATTGAAATTTACTAATTCCTCTCACATTCATGGCCAGCGTACGCCTCTTCTAAAGTTAATGAGTTATAATGAAGTTCTTTTTCCTATAACAACATTTAGGTCTTCATATAGCATTTGCTGACTCCCCAGTCATGAAATGGGAACATACTTTTAGACCAGGCATTTGCAAGACATGTGGCATGAGTTAGACCTGCCTGGCCATTCACCCAAAGACACATGTGAACAAGAGTAATGTAATAAAAATGTAGACTGGCTCTACCATTTTGTAATTATTTTGGAAATCACATGATGAGCTTATCATTTATTTCAGACGAATGGATGGTATGAAAATGCAATACATTTTGTAAAATACCCACATTGGTTTCTCTTTGAGGAATTGTTTTCCTTTCTCAACAAAACTAAAGAGGTGGCTGCAGTGATTGGAGAAATGTTTGGTGGTTCATGGTCGAATTGGGAAACTTTATAGTATGTAGGCCTTACCCAAACTTGGTAAACATCCCAACTTCCTATGACTGACCATCTCAGGGGTAAAAATTTGCTGCAGATAGATGAACATTAACAGAATATATAACCAGCCAATGATTAGAGAGAGGGTAAGTGTCACTTGCAGTTTACGAAGAAGATGCAAAGTGTCAAAAAATGCATAAACTTTGGAAAAATTAAAGCTGCACAAACACTGACTTTTTGCAGCAATGTCTCTGTGACGCAATTAGGGTAACGTGGCTGCATAGCAAAGTCTCTGTAAGTCTCTATAACAACAGAAAGTCATTCTAAGAGTCACTATTTCAGTAAAACCGGTCCGGGCTCAAAAAGCTACTTGTGATTATCCCGATAGAAAGTGTCCCTCATAGCAAAGTCCGGGATTGTTTTGGTTACACAGGTGAACAGCTGAAATCCAAGGCCCAAGAATCAAGAGCCACCCTACTGGAATTGCAGTACTCTGGTAGCAATTGGGGAGGTTCTTTCCACAGTAGGTGGGCTCTTTTGGAGGAACTGTGTCACTTGGCTGCATATCACTTGCTAAGCTGCTTCTGCCTCATCTGGTGTGGCTTCTCTGAGCTGCTGAGGGAGGGAGGCAGAGAAACCATTTTTTTCTGGGCATATTCAAGAACCCAGGTAGTTGTGGGAAAAAGGAGGTAAAGTCTGAATCTGAGCATGAAAATTAACATTCCGCAACAGAACTATATTGCAAGGATTTTAGCATTCTTTATTGCAGATTCATACCTTCCCCTACTGAACTGTAATTTTTGGGGATGTGGCCTTCCCATATAAAAATGAGACTAAACATTGATTTTATAAAGTGTGCAAAATCTGGTACAGCTCTGCATAGAAACCAATCAGCTTCCAGTTATTTTGTTTGTCAAAGCTTAACCACTTACTGCCAAATCACTTATCTGTATGTCATTTGGCTTCAAGTGGTTGTATCTGAGTGATGTCTGCAGCAGGCATTGCCCCGCTATGGTTCTTTAGAGCCGACGGTTGGCTCTCTTGTAATAACAACCGATGCGGCTAAGCAGCTACTCGGCTGTTATTACAAGCAGTGGGAGGGGACTCCCTCCTCTCGTCGCATTCCGCTGCTCACCTGGGCTCTCCTGTCCCATCGGGAAACCCGAGTGACCAGCCAGCATGTCCGCCGGCTGGCCGGAGACCGGAAGAAAGACGGAATTGGCTTTGATCGTGTCTCGGCTATGGTAGCCCAGAAGCTACCCCAGATCCCTCCATAAAAAGTACTTCTCACGTGCCTATTGCTGTCACAGGGATGTTTACCTTCCTTGTGACAGCAATAAAAGTGATTATAAAAAAATAGAGACAGTGTAAAAATATTTTTTTTTAAATTAAAATAAATAATAATAAAAATGTAAAGCCCCCATATATAAGTAGCGCCTGCATTTGTGAACAGTGTTCAAACCACACATGTGAAGTATCGCCACGATCGGTAAAGCGAGAATCTCCTCTGTAACTCTAAACAGGTAACCTGTAAAAATGTTTTAAGCGTCGCCTATGGAGATTTTTAAGTATCGTAGTTTGTTGCCATTCCACGAGTGCGCACAGTTTTAAAGCATGACATGTTAGGTATCTATTTACTCAGTGTAAGGTCATCTTTCACATAAAAAAAAACAAAAACTGGCTAACTTTACTGATTTTTTTTGTTTTGTTTTTATAATTAAGGTGTATTTTTTCTGAAAACATTGCGTTTGAATGACCGCTGCACAATTACAGTATGACATAATATATTGAAGTGACTGCCATAATATTCTCTAGGGGATCTGCTAAAAAAATATGTATAATGTTTGGGGGTTCTAAGTAATTTTCTAGCAAAAAATACGGATTTTAACTTCATAACAAATGTCAAAAAAAGGCCAGGTCTTAAAGTGGTTAATTGAAGAAGCTGAAGTTAGAAGCTGATTGGCTGCCATGCACAGCTTCACCAGATATTACACTCTCCAGTTTTAGTAAATCAACTCCATAGTCTAACCTGCATATGAGGCTCTCATGCCTCATCACCCAACATTGAAGTTGCCAATTACAGCAGTGGAACAATAGGGAAACACAAGAGTTTGGGGCTCCTGGGACACTGGCAAAAAATCTGAATTTGAAGTAGACATGTGCAATTCGTTTAGTTACGAATTCGTTATTCGTCAAAATTCGTTATATTCGTTAATTCGTAAACATACGAATGAACGAACGGTTTACTAAAATTACCAACGAACAACGAATTATCGAACAGAACGAATATGGAAAACAACGAAAATACGAAATTATTAAATTCAAAACAGCAAAAATACGAAAGAGTGAAAAAACGAAATCATAGAAACAACGAAAATACCGAACAAAGATTCAAAATAACGAAAATCAAAATGAACAAAAAAAAAAAATTACGAATATTCAGAAAACGGAAATCAAAACAACAAATTCGTTAGTTCTGAAATATTTCTGGACGTTGGCCAATAAGCTTGTCCCTTCCCCTGAAGAGGTTGTCCCTTGCCCCAATGAGCTTGTTTCTTATTCCCTTGTGTGTTTTTCTGTGTTAGACTGCAGTGCATTTCATCCAGATAGGGTGTGGTTGGGTAGGTGGCACTGTTTTGGTCGATTTTGTGAGTTAAGTTGTGACTTGTGAGAGAGAAATTCTTTGTTTCTTTTTTTTTTCATTCAAGTTTTTTAGTTTATTATCTGAATACAGTCAGTACAATCTTTACAGAAAAAAGTACAATGAAGTATCACAATATAATATGCAAGCGAACAAGTTAAATATCAGTAGATCTCAAAATACAATATTACCATGTTGGAATACATCAATGCAAAAATACCATAAAAACGGAAATTATTGAAATATATTTATCAAAAATAGGAGTAACCCCCTACCTCTATACCCCCTCATTCTGACCTTCCCTTCTTCGAAAATAAGTAGCAATGATGGCCTATTAAATATCTCAAAATATATGTATATAGTTACCAGAAGATGAGGAGATCCTCCATTCCCCCAGACACCCCTAAAGGGAACATACTGTGCCTGAGAAGGCAAGAGGAGCTCCCCCACCCCCCTCCTAAGCAACCCAAAAACTTTTTTTTTTTTGAGAGAAAACATATGACCTTAATTCGAGTATATAATAGGAAATATAGTAGTCTACTATAAGTTTAACCGGGTGTAAAAAATCCTTCTCAAAATAATAAATCAACGTCAAATGTTCTGACTCTAAAATAAGAGAACGTTGTATAAACCTGAGAAGTCTTAAAACAATCTAGTACAAATACCTATTGTTTATATTCCATATAACAAAAATAAATAAGAATGGGAGAAAGAGAGAAAATATTTAGTGTTCAGTAGGAAAAAAAGGAAGAAATAGAAAAAGAAAGAAAGAAAGCCTACAGTACCTGCTCAATGTAAACATCAATATTCAGCGATTGGTGTTGCTAATTACTTAAGGGGTGTAGGAATTCCCAAAAATTGTATCCAAGGTTCCCATATAGAATTAAATTGAATAGATCTGTCCAACATTGAACTAATCATTTTTTCCTGTTCCATTATCCACGTAACTTTTCTCTTCATACATAAAAGAGAAACTGATGTTTTTTTCCATGCTTTGGCAATGGTTATTCTAGCCCCTGTAAGTATGAATAGAATCAGTTTTCTGGTAACCTTGGGAACCTGTGGTATAAATCCATTAAGTAAAGCGATCGATGGAGATTGATGTATTGTATATCCTGTGATTTTTCGTATAATATTGAAGATTTTATTCCAAAATTCTCGGATTTTGGGACATTCCCACCAAATATGAATCATAGATCCTAATCCCTGACAACCTCTAAAACAGAGAGGGGATGAGGTGGGATACATAGCAGCTACTCTTGTAGGAACTAGGTACCATCTAGTAAAGATTTTAACATTTGCTTCTATAAGTGAAGCATTAAGAATGCCTTTTATTGATCTAATAAAATTTCCACACCAGTCCTTTAGATCCCAATCACTTTGGAGGTCCTTCTTCCAAGCCAGCATATGAGGCAGTTTAATATCGTTGTAAGCAAGCGACTTATATATAACAGAAATCCCACCTCTCCTATTAATAGCCTGTTTACATCTAACTTCATATGGCGTAGGTTCTCTAGATCCAGGATTATTTTCCCATAATTTATTAGTAAAATTAGAAATTTGAAGAAATCTTGATCTTTCAGTAGAAGGAAAATCAAGATTATCAATGAAATATTGTATAGAGAGAGGGCCTGATCTTGAGAAAAAAGATTAATACCTAAGTATTTAAGGGAGCAAGTACTCCAACTGAATTCGTATTTATTTTGTATGTAGGAAACCACGGAGTCTGGAAGAGACACATTAGGGGTTTAGATTTGGCCATATTAACCTTGAGACCTGATATTTTGGAGAATTTTTGAAGCAGAGAGTAAATTTCAGATAAAGAAGACGTTGGGGAAGTAATAAACAACAACAGGTCATCTGCAAATAATGCACATTTATGATTTTCTTTTTCATACTGGATCCCCCTGATATTCGGATTATTCCGGATTGCAATTGCTAATGTTTCCATCATAACAGCGAATATCAGGGGAGATAAAGGGCAACCTTGCCTAGTACCTCTACAAATCTTAATGGAGTCAGAGAATAGCCCCTGTAATCTGACTTTAGCTTCAGGTGTAGAATATAGAGTAGATAAAATGCCTAAAACTTTCGAACCAAAACCCCAGCGCTTCATGACCTCAAACATGTATGGCCATGAAACTGAATCGAAGGCCTTTTGCAGGTCCAACGATAGGAGCATACCTTCCTGTTTTTGTTTACCTACCCATTGGGTTTGCAATATTGACACCAAATCTATCGCTCTCCTCACCTGATCTGGACCCTGTCTACCAGGGATAAATCCCACCTGATCTTTATGGATATATTGCCCAATGAAGGAAGATAACCTATTAGAGAGAATTTTGGTTAATATTTTTAAGTCATTGTTAATCAAAGAAATTGGCCTGTAATTTTCGACTAGGCTGGAGTCGGGTTTTGGAATAATGGATATATATGCCATGTTGAGCTGTTTACCTATTGGATGACCTTCTGTCAGAAAATTAAAAAATCGTGTAAGATAGGGTGTCAGGGTCTCTAAGAATGTTTTATAGTAAGTAGGAGAAAAACCATCAGGTCCGGGAGCTTTATTCGTTTTCAATGTTCTAATAACTTCTGAAACTTCTGTCATAGATATGAGAGCTTCTAATTCCTCTCTATGTATATCTGCTAACTTGGGTAATTGTAAGCCATCTAGGAACTCCTCTATTCTATTGGAGGTAGATTGTCCTTCAAAACTATATAAATCAGAGTAGAAATCTTGAAAGGCTGTCATTATACGCTGGGGGTTTAGTGTAAGAGAGCCATCAGCTAATCTGATCTTGGGAAGAACTCTAGATTTGAATCTAGGGGATAATTTATGAGCTAACATGGGACCTATCTTATCCCTCATTTGATAAAATTTGGCCCCAGACCACTTAACAGAACTATCTGCCTTCACAGTGAGAGCTAGATTCAGAGCAGCCCTAGCAGCATCTAATTTGGAGGCAGGAATACCACATGGATCCTTTTTATGTTGTTTACTCAATGTTACAAAGTCTCTTTCTAGTCTTTCCACCTCCAAAGTCTTCAATTTTTTTTGTCTAGCTGCAATCTGTATCAATTTGCCTCTGACGGTAACTTTGTGTGCCGCCCACAGAATTTTCGGAGAAACTTCCTTCCTGTCATTATGTTCAAAATATTCCTTAATCTCACGTTCAATTTCTGTGGCAATAACAGCATCCTTTAGTAACAATTGATTAAGAGTCCAATGGGATACCCTTTGAACCATACTATCACGTTTCAAAGACAGTAGAACCATAGAGTGGTCTGACCATGCCACATCTATAATAGAGGAGGCAATGGCAGAAGGGATATGTTGAGTAGAAACCATTATGTGATCTATACGTGAGTATGATTGGTGGGGATTTGAAAAGTTAGTAAAATCTTTTGTTTTTGGATTCAGCTCCCTCCATATATCCGTCAATCTGGATCTATGAAGTAGGCAAGAAATTTGTGTACTAGCCCTGGTTGGACGGATCATTTTAGTCTTCAATGGTTTAGATTTATCTAGCCCTGTATCAAATGCTATGTTGGAATCTCCTCCCATAGTGATAACTCCATCCATAAATGGCTGAAGAGTTTCAAACATTCGGTTAAAGAATCTCTTTTGTCCCCTATTAGGAGCATAATATGATATTAAAGTATACAACCTCCCATCTATGGTACCTTTCACCAACAGGAATCTCCCCTCTGGGTCTCCACATTCCTTCTGTAAATTAAACTTGTAGTGTTTAGAAAATAAAATTGCTACTCCCCTAGTCTTATTTTCAGCATTGGCTAGATAAAACACTGGGAAGTGGGCATGTAAAAAAGTGGGGGTGTACCGCTGTGGGAAATGGGTTTCCTGTAAAAAAACGACATCGATGTGATGAGACCTATATTCCTGAAAGGCCTTCCGTCTCTTAATTGGGGAGTTCAACCCCTGTGTGTTATGAGTAATAAACCGAAGAGGAGAAGAAATATTATTAGTGGCAGCCATGAAAAAATAGAGTAAGATGAAGCAATTCGCTGTCCCAAATAATACTAAATCTAATATAAATCCTTAATAAGAAAGAATTATTCACCAAGGTTGGATTAGCAAACTTCAAACATCCCTCCAAAAAACCCCTCATTGCCAGGTAGGCTAAGAAAAAGAAGAAGACAGTAAAGAAAGAAAAGAAAAAAACAAAATCAAATTCACTCAGAAGCGATACATAGTATATCAAAAGGCCAAATAATGGCCCAGAATGAAGGGAGGAATAAGACTTCCTTCCTTCATTCAAAAAATACTCAGTAGTATAGCCCATAAGAAGGGCTAAGTACCCACCTCTCAGATCGGTAAAAAACAACAGATCCAAGAAGTGGGTGGAGCACCAATGCCTCAACACCGGCCAGTGACAGCCTCTCAAAAAGTGTGAAAACATCAAACTAAAAGCGGATTCATCTTATATAAACCGAAAGTCCATAACAGACTATATTTTGTTTTCTAAAACAGTAAACAAAAAAAACAAAAACATTTTTTTTTTCAATTGCCACCTGAGATATCGGGTAGAGAAGATAAAGTAAAAAAGGAACTTATCTCCTCAGGTAACAAGATTATCTTTAACTCTCCTATGTTTGACTTTGTTCCAATTAGAAGAGGTTGGGCTTCTAGGAGATTGACGTTTGATAGAGCCTTGTTGGGCAGGTGTAGTGTCCATGTCCGGTTCCATAGAGATAATCTTCAGGTCCAGCAAAAGATGTTCACCTTCTTGGAAATTTTGAACTGCATAGTGTTTGCCATTAAAGGAGAATTTTAGAGCAAAAGTAAAAGCCCATCTGTATTTTATGTCTTTTTTGATAAGGGGTTTTAGGGATCTTCTTCTTTGAATAGTATAAGGAGAAATATCAGAAAAAATTTGAATAGTGGCTCCCTGGTATTGTAATAGTTCCTGTTGGCGAGATTTCTTCATTATGTCCTCTTTTATAGAATAATAATGTGGTTTAACTACCACATCCCTTGGTAAACCATCCTTTCTAAGTGGTCCCAGTGACCTATGAGCACGGTCCAATTCCAACTTGTGAGCAGGAATAGATAGTAATAGGATTTTTATGACATCCTGTATAGCAGCATGTACATCAAGGATATTTTCTGGCAATCCCCTGACCCTAAAATTGTCTCTCCTGGAACGGTTCTCAAGGTCATCAATTTGTGCCTGTGCTGTTTCCAGCTGGTCCTGCATGAATTGTAAATGTTCAGTATTCTGGTCAGTTTTTGCCACAGTGATGTCTAACTTGTGCTCAATATTTTCAATTCTACTACCAAGGGACTGAAAGTCAGCTTTAATTTCACCAGTAATTCTTTCAGCATTTAGTGCTAATCCTTTATCGAGCATTTCGGATATTCTCGTGAACAATTTGGATACATTGAAATTTACATCAAGAGCCTGTTCAGCCTGTGTATGTACTGGGATAGGAGCTAGTGTAGAGACCTCTATTGGGGATAAATGGATAAATTCCACAGGGTTCTCCTGTTCCGTGTATTCAGGAGAAGTGATAGAAGGACAAACTACAGAATTAGAAGTCTGAGAAATAAAAGATATAGATGAAGGAGCCAAAACTTGCTTAATAGCATTGGAGGCCTCAGCAGCTTTCTGTGTGCATATCTGAGGTACGGCGGCCATCTTGGAAAAATTCAGTTTCTCCTCAGGCTGTTTAAAACGTTTCTTGCCTCTTTTAGAAAATTTACCCGGCATAGACAGGTGCCCTGAAGCTTCTGCTAGCGTTACCCGTTATTCTCAGGCGACAAGGGAGTCTGTAACCGCTTGTATCTCTGCTGTATGGCCGGCGGTGAGCGGAGCTCCGGTCCTAAGCTGCCATCTTAGGAGCTCCTGCCCCCTTTTCATATCAATTCTTTGTTTCTTAAGCATACTCTGTCTAGATTCTAGTTTCTATATTACGAATTATGCCCTGATTACGAATCTACAAAAACAATGTTACAAAAGTACGAATAAATGAGCTGGTCAATCTCACGAAAGTACAAATTACAAAATTACGACAAGTAGTGTTTCGAATAAACGGAAAATGTATTCTAACAAAAGTACGAATGTAATTAAATCTACAAAAGTACAATTTTACAATCAACGGAAATTAGACACGGAAATACGAATCATTGCAAATCAACGAAAATATAGTTCTTACGAAAATACGAACACGGCCGAATATAAAATATAACGAAAAATACGAATTTTGAATCAACGAAAATTAGACTAACGGAAAAACTATTTAACGGAAAAACAACCCTTACGGAAATATGAAAGAGTCCGAATACGATAACCCACGTCTTACAAAATTACGAATCGTTACGAATCAACGGAAACTAACAGAAACAAAACCAAACTAAACTAATTTTTATGTTGTGCACATGTCTAATTTGAAGGGCATATACCTGGAAATGTATGCGATTGCATTCAGGTGCAAGTTTACTAAGGCTGCATTTGCTACAAGTACATTTTAAAATAAATGTGTAGTGTTTCCATATATTTTTGACTTTTTAAAAACTCTTAGCCAGATATATGAATATTACATATTTACCACTTGCATCCTGCAGGGGCCAAATATAAGGCAATTAATCTAGGCTTTTAGGAGCTTTGTGTACTACTTAGCCATAAATAGTTCTAAAGAAATCAGAATTTACACATGCACGTGAAAGACTCATAGGGGAGATACACCTCTCCCTCTCTGCTAGCTAAGGAGGTACCCATCTGGAAACTGAATCCTGTAGGAGCAGCAAACAAGTGCAATGGAAAAAATTTAGTTTCCTATTAGAAAAGCCCAATATGATCTGAAAACATTCAGATCATAAGTTCACCCTAGATAAAAGGCTCTTGTGTGGAAAAGCAGATGTCTGAAGTTTGGCCTGTCTCTTTCCACTCACTCTTGACATCATATTGATGGGCCAATACGGATGCATAGAGGGCAGGAAAAAACTTTTGGCTCTGTGGCTCAAGTCGGTGTGTATAACATAGCTCCTAGGAATTTGGGGATCTTGTGGTGATTTGAAAGGAAGGCCATTCAATTCAAGAACAAGATTCTAAAAGGTAAACTTTGATACAGGCACAATTTGACTTAAAAGAAAAACAGCTCAAATAGCCTAAAAGTTTAGATTTTAATTTAATACTAGCGATACGTATGGGTCTAATTTACACACGAAACTCCAAAACCTGCTTTTGATACCCTGCAACCTAACCCGTGATCTAAACACATCAAGAAAAAAATGCTTTGTGTATTTAGCTGATCTTGTGTATTTAACTGATAGCTTTGAACAGTTCATAGCAGGCTTATATTTTATAGTTCAGAAGTAGGCATATCATGGCATGACTGTGAGTTTTAGCTGGCGACCTGTTATCCCCACTATACCAAGCCTGAGAACACATCACATATATTTAAACACTACTGATTGTATTGGCAGATCGCAATATAAGCAAATACTCATGATAAAGTAGTAAATTCATATCCTGGTACAGAGTGCCTTACTGCACTTGGTGTATGAAACAATCTTTGTACTTTCATCCAATGGGATTATTTTAAATTGGCTTTTCTCATGGTTAGTACAGAACCTCCTGCTGATCTGTGATATGTGCCTGGTATAATGTATTCTCTCTGTGCATGCAAGGACCTTTCCCAAGAAGTTTCCAGAGAATAGGGATGAGCCAAACACCCCCCCGGTTCGGCTCGCACCAGAACCTGCGAACGGACCGAAAGTTTGCGTGAACTTTAGAACCCTATTAAATTCGATGGGACTCGAACGTTCAAAATCAAAAGTACTAATTATGAAGGCTAATATGTAAGTTATTGTCCTAAAAAGTGTTTGGGGACCCGGGTCCTGCCCCAGAGTACATGTATCAATGCAAAAATGATGCTTAAAGTGAAAAAAAAAAAGGTGAAATATTTCTTTTAAATATCGTACCTGGGGGGTGTCTATAGTATGCTTGTGAAGTGGCACGTGTTTCCCGTGTTTAGAACTGTCCCTGCACAAAACGACATTTCTAAAGGAAAAAAAGTCATTTAAAACTGCTTGCGGCTTTAATGTAATGTCTGGTCCCGGCAATGTGGATGAAAATCATTGAGAAAAATGGCATAGGTACCCCCCCACCCCCCAGCCCATTACCAGCCCCTTTGGGTCTTGTATGGATATTAAGGGGAACCCCGCACCCAAATTAAAAAAAGGCCCTATATACTCTGAACAGCAGTATACAGGTGGTGCAAACAAGACAGGGACTGTAGGTTTGTTCTTAACCACTTCCCTACTGTGCACGAAAACCCCCTTCCTGCCCAAGCCATTTTTCAGCTTTCAGCGCTGTCACACTTTGAATGACAATTGCGCGGTCGTGCGACGTGGCTCCCAAACGAAATTTGCGTCCTTTTTTTCCCACAAATAGAGCTTTCTTTTGGTGGTATTTGATCACCTCTGCGTTTTTTTTTTTTGCGCTATAAACAAAAGAAGAGCGTCCAGTTTGGAAAAAAAACAACATTTTTTACTTTTTGCTATAATAAATACCCATTTTTTTTTTAAATTAAATTTTCCTCAGTTTAGGCCGATACGTATTCTTCTACATATTTTTGGTAAAAAAAAAAAATCGCAATAAGCGCGTATTGATTGGTTTGCGCAAAAGTTATAGCGTCTACAAAATAGGGGATAGATTTATAGCATTTTTTTTTTTATTAGTAATGGCGGCGATCTGCGATTTTTATTGTGACTGCGATATTGCGGCGGACACATCGGACACTTTTGACACATTTTTGGGACCATTCACATTTATACAGCGATCCCTGCTATAAAAATGCATTGATTACTGTATAAATGTGATTGGCAGGGAAGGGGTTAACCACTAGGGGGCGGGAAGGGGTTAAATATGTTCCCTCAATGTGTTCTTACTGTGGGGGGAGGGGACTGACTGGGGGAGGTGACCGATGGTTGTCCCTATGTACAAGGGACACACCATCGGTCCCCTCTCCCTCACAGGACGTGGATCTCTGTGTTTACACACAGAGATCCACTTTCCTGCTCGTTTCCCGGGCAATCGCGGGCACGCGCACCGGGGCCTTGTGAACGCGGCGCGCGCGCGCCTCCTAGCTCGTTTTAAAGGGAGGACGTCATATGACGTCCTCCCAGAACGAGAGTGTCCTCCGCCCGCCGTCAATTGACAGTGGGCGGGGGACAAGTGGTTAAAGATTAAAAGAAGGTATTCAACTCGTAAGAGTGCCTGATATCCTGGCACCCGGAGTGAACAGCAGGTAAAAAAGTCATCAGTGAAAACTGCCCGATCAATACATAAAGCCGCTGTCACGGTGAGGGCTCAATTTCAGGTTTGGACGTCTATGTGGAAGTGTGTCACAATCACGTGACTCAACCTCTATGCATTTTAGATTGGCCGTCTTCAGGAAGTTGCAACTTAAGGGTGAGTGCACATCTACTAGGGGGCACCCTATTTAAGCACATAAGGAGCACGGAATTTTTCATCCATATTTCAAGTCATAGCACTGTGTATGAGACCTTCAACACTGTTCCAACAGCACAAGCACTTTTTCACTGGGGACTTTTTCTAGCGAATGTTTTTTAGTGGTTTTTAGTGGGTTTTTTTCCATTAATTTTAGTGTTTAATTATTTACTTTGTTGTATGTAGTATTTAGCGTGGTTTATGCTTTATTAGAAGTGAGGAATTACCCGATTGGGGGGTATATCATGGTGGGGGTGGGGTCTAGATGATTAAAGGGGAGGCCACTGTCTGTCCCGGGCTCAGCTGCTGCCCCCCAGTGGTGGGCTCGTCGCCTGCCACTTCAGGGTCAGACATAATGTTGCAGGACTTGCTAGGGGGTTTGCGGCATTTGGTTTAGTGGTTTGCAGCAGGGAAGGGTGTTCAAGCTCTGCTGGTGTCAGCGTGGGCTACGCTGGGCAGTGGGTCTGTGGAGGGTGGCCCAGGGTCTGGGTCCGGGGGGGCGGTGCTCTCCCCTGTTACAGTGCTCACCCCTTCCTCGGCAGGGTTAGCGATGCCAGCTCTGGCCTCAGTGTCTGTAGGTTCAGTGTCGGGGGACAAGTTCAGATAGACGCAGGATGTCGCAGGAAAACCGGATTATACTCGGATTGCCAACATGGCAAAATGTGAAGTTTACGTCTGCTTTGATGGGCCTTTGAAGCCTGAGGTGCGGGAGAAGATTTGTAAGGGTAAGTATGTGAAAATCTTCTCTTTACTACCCCTGGAAAATTTTCATTTGGATAGGCTCAAGCCCGACGACAGCAAGAAGGAGGATGAGGAGAAGCGGCGGTACAGATTGATTTTGCATACGTTCACTAACTTGTTGCAGGCGTTTGCCCTTATGGCGAGTGTCATTGGGGAAAAGAATCCGGAATATTGTTCAGCGCTCTTTTGTTACATGGACGCCATCGGCGAGGAACACAGGGTCTGGCTACGGTATGATGAGTAGTTCGGCAGTGGAGGGCCATTCGTCCGTCCCTGCGCTGGGACCACAAGTACATTAGCTTCTGGATGAGACTTATGTCCTCGGCGCGGGCCCCGAACCAGTTTTTTCCAGGGAGGCCTGTGGTACAGCTGCCCCTGGACAACTGGCCACAAGGAAGTGGGGTGTCAGGGCCCGGACTGGTGGTTAGTGAGGACACAGGAGGTGGATCCTCTGTGCCAGAGAGGCGAAGGCACGGGTCGCACTGGAGGACCGGTTCTAAGCAGCTACCGGTTTTCACCAGAGCCCGCCGCAAAGTGGGATGGACTTGCTGCGGCGGTAGCAACCAGGTCGTGTCCCCCAGTAGCGGCTCGACTTCTCTGGCAGCTGAGATAGGCACGGTACACAGGGACTAGGCAGAGGCAAGGTCAGACGTAGCGGAAGGTCAGGGCAGGCGGCAATGGTTTCGCAGTCAGGGGCAACGGCAGAAGGTCAGATACACTGGCAAGGCAACTACAAAACGCTTTTTCAGGGCACTAAGGCAACAAGATCCGGCAAGGACAGGAAGGGGGAGTGGGTTTTTAAGTGTTTTGGGTGTGTACACAGTAATTGGACCAGGCACCAATCAATGGTGCACTGGCCCTTTAAATTTAAGAAGACCGGCACGCGCGCGCCCTGGAGAGCAGCGGGACCGTGCGCGCCGGGACGGAGCAGGAGGAGGAGGCCGGTGAGCAGGATGGGATGCGATCCACGGGCGGACAGGTGCCGCCGCATGGATCGCACCCCCGCCAGCATCAGAGCAGCGCTCACGGTCAGAGGGGCCGACCGGAGCGCTGCAGGGGGACAGACGCCGGGGGCACTCCGGGATGGATGGGACACCCGGAGCGCTCGGCGTTACAGTACCCCCCCTTAGGTCTCCCCCTCTTCTTGGAACCCAAGAATCTACGGATGAGCTCTTTATCTAAAATGTTGGCCTCAGGTTCCCAGGATCTTTCCTCAGGACCACAGTTCTCCCAATCAACTAAAAAACATATTTTACCTCGGATGACCTTGGAGGCGAGGATCTCTTTCACCGAGAAGACATCAGAAGAACCAGAGACAGGAGCAGGAGCAGTGACCTTAGGGGAAAATCGGTTAAGAATGAGGGGTTTAAGAAGAGCCACATGAAAAGAGTTGGGAATACAAAGAGAAGGAGGAAGGTGGAGCTTGTAAGAAACAGAATTGATTTGGTTTTTGATTTTAAATGGCCCGAGGTAACGAGGGCCCAGCTTGTAGCTAGGTAACCGAAACCGAACATATTTGGAGGAGAGCCACACTTTGTCATAGACAGGAGGGATTCTTCTTTTTTTATCTGCATGTCTCTTCATGCGGGCAGAGGCCAGTGAGAGCGACTTTTGAGTCTCTTTCCAGATAGAGGCAAAGTCCTGAGTTAATTCATCCACGGCCGGAACTCCAGAAGATGTGGGAATGGGGAGGGGGGGCAATGGGTGACGGCCGTAGACCACAAAGAAAGGCGACTTGGAGGAAGATTCAGAGTTCTTGAAATTGTATGAGAATTCTGCCCAGGGCAATAGGTCGACCCAATCGTCTTGACGGGCGGAGACAAAATGTCGTAGGTAGTCGCCAAGGACCTGGTTAACTCTCTCCACCTGTCCATTGGACTGCGGGTGATAAGCGGAAGAAAAATTCAACTTAATCTTTAGTTGAGTACAGAGAGCTCTCCAAAATTTTGAGATGAATTGAACGCCTCTATCCGAGACGATATGTGAGGGCAGCCCATGGAGGCGGAAAATTTGAAGAAAAAAATGCTTCGCCAACTGAGGTGCAGTAGGCAGACCAGGAAGCGGGACAAAATGAGCCATTTTAGAAAAGCGGTCAACGACCACCCAGATGACAGTGTTACTACGAGACAAAGGGAGGTCCGTGATGAAATCCATGGCGATGTGGGACCATGGTTGTTCAGGCACAGGTAGGGGAAGGAGAAGACCTGCAGGCTTCTGGCGAGGAGTCTTGTCACGTGCACAGATAGTGCAGGCCCGTACAAAGTCAGTCACATCTTTCTCCTGGGTAAGCCACCAATAGAGTCTGGCAATCAATTGTATGGATTTTTTAATCCCAGCGTGACCGGCTAGATGGGAGGAATGGCCCCACTTGAGTATCTGAAGCCGAAGGCGTGGAGGAACGAAAGTCTTTCCTGGAGGAATTGGCACGAGAGAAGCGGGAGCAGAGGAAATCAGACACTCAGGGGGTACGATGTGTTGAGGAGGAGTCCCGGTTTCGGAGGTATCGGAGAGACGGGACAAGGCATCAGCCCTGACATTTTTGTCTGCGGGCCGAAAATGGATCTGGAAGTTGAAGCGGGCAAAGAACAATGACCACCTGGCCTGGCGAGGATTTAGGCGCTGAGCGGACTGAAGGTAGGACAAATTTTTATGGTCAGTGTAGATGGAGATAGGGTGAAGGGATCCTTCCAGGAGATGTCTCCACTCTTCTAATGCCAACTTGATGGCCAACAGTTCACGGTCACCTATGGAATAGTTTTTTTTCCGGAGGGGAGAAAGTTTTAGAGAAAAAAACCACAAGTGACGTTTTTCCCTTTAGCGTTTTTCTGAAGAAGCACAGCTCCGGCTCCTACCGAGGAGGCGTCAACTTCAAGGAAGAACGGCTTTAGAGGATCTGGCCGAGACAGGACAGGTGCAGAGGAGAAGGCGGTCTTAAGGCGAGTAAAGGCTTCCTCTGCTTGAGGCGGCCAGGACCTAGGATTTGCGTCTTTTTTGGTCAGTGCCCCTATAGGAGCAACGATGGTGGAGAAGTGGGGTATGAACTGACGATAGTAGTTGGCGAATCCAAGAAAGCGTTGGATAGCACGAAGTCCAGAGGGGCGTGGCCAACCCAAGACTGCGGAAAGTTTGTCAGGGTCCATTTGAAGACCTTGTCCAGAGACCAGATAACCTAGGAAAGGAAGACTGCTGCGCTCAAAAAGACATTTTTCAAATTTAGCGTAAAGATGATTTACGCGGAGGCGCTGGAGCACTTGACGGACATGGAGCCGATGTTCCTCAAGGTTGGCAGAGAAGATTAGGATGTCGTCAAGATAGACAACCACACAGGTATACAGTAGGTCCCGGAAGATTTCGTTGACAAAATCTTGAAAGACTGCAGGGGCGTTGCAAAGTTCGAACGGCATGACGAGATATTCAAAGTGACCATCTCTGGTGTTAAATGCGGTTTTCCTTTCATCTCCTTTACGGATTCTGATGAGGTTATAAGCGCCCCTGAGGTCCAATTTAGAAAAAACGTTTGCTCCGCGCAGACGGTCAAAGAGCTCCGAGATGAGAGGCAGAGGGTAGCGGTTTTTAATAGTGATTTTATTGAGACCACGATAGTCTATGCAAGGGCGTAGAGATCCGTCCTTCTTGGCCACGAAGAAGAACCCCGCTCCGGCTGGAGAAGATGATTTCCTAATAAAACCTCTCTTGAGGTTCTCCTGAATGTATTCAGTCATGGCCTTGGTTTCAGGAGAGGAGAGAGGGTAAATTCTGCCACGGGGTGGTGTAGTACCTGGGAGCAAGTCAATGGGGCAGTCGTAGGGTCTATGTGGTGGTAAGACCTCCGCCTGTTTTTTGCAAAAGACATCAGAAAAGTCCCGATAGGCCTTTGGAAGGCCAGGCAAAGGAGTAGTGATGGGAACTTGACAGGTCGGTACAGACTTAAGGCAATGCTTGTGACAGGAGTCACCCCAGGATTTGATGTCCCCAGTGGTCCAGTCGAGGGTAGGAGTGTGACGCTGGAGCCAGGGTAGGCCAAGAAGGATGTCAGAAGTACAGTTCGGCAAAACAAAGAATTCAATCTTTTCTTGGTGAAGAACACCAACGGACATGAGCAGGGGTTTGGTGCGGTAACGCACGGTACAATCCAAATTCTCTCCATTTACAGAGGAAATGAAGAAGGGTTTGATGAGACGGGTAACAGGAATGTTGAACCTGTTGATGAAAGAGGCTTCAATAAAGTTTCCTGCAGAACCAGAGTCCAGGAAGGCCACCGCAGGGAAGAGGGAGCCAGCAGAAGGAGAAATCTGCACAGGAATAGTCAGACGTGGAGAGGAAGAATTCACACCTAGTAACGCCTCTCCCACGTTCACTAGGTGCGGGCGTTTCCCTGACGCGGAGGACGAATAGGGCAGTCTTTTAGGAAGTGTTCAGAGCTCGCACAATAAAGGCATAAGTTCTCGTTCCTACGGCGAGACCTCTCTTGTAGGGTCAGGCGAGACCGGTCCACTTGCATGGCCTCCTCGGCGGGAGGCACGGGAACAGGATGCATTGGATTCAGAAAGAGAGGAGCCAGGCGCGGATAACGCCTGGTGTGAACGAGATCTTTCTCCTGGCGAAGCTCTTGGTGTCTTTCGACGTAGCGCATATCGATGTGGGTAGCTAAATGGATGAGTTCCGTCAAGGAAGAGGGTATCTCTCGTGCGGCCAGACAATCCTTGATGTGGCCGGATAAACCCTTCTTGAAGGTCGCGCAGAGAGCCTCATCATTCCAGGCTAACTCTGAGGCCAGTGTGCGGAACTGTATGGCATATTCGCCCACAGAGGAGTTTCCTTGGACAAGGTTAAGCAGGGCGGTTTCAGTGGATGAGGCTCGGGCTGGTTCCTCAAAAACGCTGCGAACCTCAGCAAAGAAGGACTGAACGGTGGCTGTAGCAGGGTCGTTGCGGTCCCAGAGTGGCGTGGCCCAGGCCAAGGCCTTTCCAGACAACAGAGAGACCATGAATGCCACTTTAGACCGTTCTGTGGAAAACTGGTCAGACATCATCTCAAGATGCAGGGAACATTGGGACAAGAATCCCCGGCGCATCCTAGAATCCCCGTCAAATTTCTCCGGAAGAGACAGGCGAATTCTCGAGGTAGTAGCGGCAGCTCAGAGAGGGGAAGATGCTGGAGGCTGTGGCGGCAGAAGCTGCTGGACCATGGCGGTCAACTGCGACAGCTGCTGTCCTTGTTGGACGATCTGTTGCGACTGCTGGGCAACCACGGTAGTGAGGTCAGCGAGATTTGGCAGCGGTACCTCAGCGGGATCCATGGCCGGATCTACTGTCAGGGCCCGGACTGGCGGTTAGTGAGGACACAGGAGGTGGATCCTCTGTGCCAGAGAGGCGAAGGCACGGGTCGCACTGGAGGACCGGTTCTAAGCAGCTACCGGTTTTCACCAGAGCCCGCCGCAAAGCGGGATGGACTTGCTGCGGCGGTAGCAACCAGGTCGTGTCCCCCAGTAGCGGCTCGACTTCTCTGGCAGCTGAGATAGGCACGGTACACAGGGACTAGGCAGAGGCAAGGTCAGACGTAGCGGAAGGTCAGGGCAGGCAGCAATGGTTTCGTAGTCAGGGGCAACGGCAGAAGGTCAGATACACTGGCAAGGCAACTACAAAACGCTTTCTCAGGGCACTAAGGCAACAAGATCCGGCAAGGACAGGAAGGGGGAGTGGGTTTTTAAGTGTTTTGGGTGTGTACACAGTAATTGGACCAGGCACCAATCAATGGTGCACTGGCCCTTTAAATTTAAGAAGACCGGCGCGCGCGCGCCCTGGAGAGCAGCGGGACCGTGCGAGCCGGGACGGAGCAGGAGGAGGAGGCCGGTGAGCAGGATGGGATGCGATCCGCGGGCGGACAGGTGCCGCCGCATGGATCGCACCCCCGCCAGCATCAGAGCAGCGTTCACGGTCAGAGGGGCCGACCGGAGCGCTGCAGGGGGACAGACACCGCGGGCGCTCCGGGATGGATGGGACACCCGGAGCGCTCGGCGTTACATGGGGTTTCTGCTGGCAGTACAACGAGGGATCATGTAAGTTTGGAGGGGCTTGAACACAAATGCTCCGGCTGTGAAGGTTCACATCCCGTGTCCCGCTGTTTCAAAAAAGGTAAGGGCCATGCCAGAGAGTTTGCTAACAAAGGGACGACGCCGTGAAGGGGGAAACGATGCAACCTTTCCTAAATAGATATCTGGATTGGGATGCTGCTTGGCTGCTGGGTACGGGATTCTCAGAGAGTTTTCGGATCCCGTGTTCCTTGGCTACTGTCCCACCTATGGCACGGAATTTGCACTCAGCCTTGCAGCATCTTAGGGTGGTTTCTGAAAAACTGGGGAAGGAAATGGCCCTGGGTCGCAAGGGTGGGCCTTTCCCGGTTAAGCCTTTTCCGAGTTTAGTGATTTCGCCTCTGGGGGTGGTGCCCAAGAAGGAGCTCATAAATTTTGCCTTATTCACCACCTTTCTTTCCCGAAGGGTGGGTCAGTTAATGACACGATAGATTCGGAGGCGTGCACAGTGTCTTACACTTCCTTTGATGCAGCAGTTAGCTGGGTTTGCCGCTATGTGAAACGGGCCATGATGGCTAAATCCGACAATGAATCTGCGTGTCGCTTGCTTCCAGTCCATCCGGACAGCTGCTGTCTGCTTGGCTGCTGTTGGCATGAGGCATATTATGTGGATCATTGCCTTCCCATGGGCTGCTCTATTTACTGCGCTTTGTTCGAGATTATGTGGTTCTTGTCTGTATCATTTCTGTTTGTGAATGTTTTTGATTATTTTGTAACGATAATTCATTTGTGTACATTGCTATTGTATATTCATGCTGTATATCTTACAATTCAGTAATACTTGACAAAGACTCCTGAAGAAGCCAGTTGAATTGGCGAAACGTTGAGATTATTTGTCTGTATACTACTTTGGTTATTAAGTGTAATATAGATGAATTTTATTACATGTTTATATATATTTTTCTAAATCTATATATTTTTTGGGAAAAATAAAATGTTACTTTTTGATACACATTGTGTTTTCTTGCACCGTTAAAATCCCATCCATCTTTATTCATTGTGCTTTGTTCGAGACATTCAGCTCCTTTGTCAAATGGGTTGTTCGGGATGTCTGAATTCCATCATCCATTATTTGGATGATTTCCTTTGCATGGGGCCATCTTCCTCTAACAGCTGTGCAGTTCTCCTATCCACGCTGCAGCACATCGCTGGTCAATTTGGGATCCCCTTGGCCGCGGATATAATGGAGGGCCCGACTACTACTCTTAGTTTACTGGGCATAGTTCTGGACTCCTGTGCCATGAAATGTCGCCTGCCGGAGGATAAGCTTATGTCCCTCAAGGCTGAGATTCGTGGGACCTTGGGACTCCGCAATATTCAGTTTCGAAAGCTACAATCTTTGTTAGGTAAGTTGAATTTTGCATGATGCGTTATTCCCTTGGGCAGGGTGTTTTGGCAACGGCTGTCAGCTGCTACAGTCTGAGCACGGTCTCCCACTCATTTTATCCGTCTCACTAGGGAACACGGAGAGGACTTGAGGGTGTGGCACACATTTTTGGAAACCTATAATGGGCGGTCAGTTTGTATTTTGAGTCTGGTTAGCAACTTTGACTTGGAACAGTTCACGGACATGGCCGGTTCGACTGGGGCCTTTTTATCAGGGTCACTGGAGTGCGGGGCCTTGGCCACGTTCATGGACAGAGGCGGGCCTTCTCCGTAACCTGGTACTCCTCAAGCTTTTTCCAGTGGTGCAGGCTATGGAAATCTGGGGTGAGTCATACTGGAATTTGAAAGTACAGCTTAATTGTGACAACCTGGGAGTGGTTCAAGTCATTAAAGCAGAGGTTCTGCGGCTTTTCGTTTTTTTTTTTTTTGGCCCATTAAATTATCATTACCATTGCAATTGCTTACTCACTGTTCATAATGTGTAAACCGCCACCATTCCGTTTTCCGACACAAGGATGACTTATAAAACCTCCGTGGGACATTTCCATTTTGCTTGTGGGCAATAGGAGCCCACAAGCACCTACTTCCTGATTGCGGAGAATTCTGTCTTCCCAGCATTCTCCGCTCGATCCCGCGCATGCTCAGTGTTGACGGTGCTGTGCACCGTCAACACTGAGGGTTGCCATCACAATGGGCGGCGACATAGAAAGTTCCCGCCCCTGTTGTCATGGCAACGTCGTCAACAACCTGAATCCCAGCTTATAAAATTGCGCCATTAGAGACGCCCTCGTCACGTGACCGACGTCACGCGTCACTTCACGAGTGAAATCTCTAGATTTCAAGGCACGGCGCTCCACTATTAATTTTGCAAATATGTCCCACAACGCATTGCGGCATCGGGGAGAGCATCAGCTACGTCTACTCCCGTGGGAGGGGAATCCCGGAAATCACTTTTCAGATGGCAATAATAAGGTATTTAATAATAAAAAAAAAATGGTTTGCCGATTCAGTATGTGCATTGTGCACTTTTTTTATTTTAAATAATGTTGTATGTTTGGGTGAACCTCCGCTTTAACCGCATCTCGACGTCCTCATAACCTGTGGTACAGGTTCTTCGACACATGGCTCGTTGCCTTTAGTTAAATATTTTTCTGTATGCCGTACACCTCCCTGGGGTCGACAATTCTTTGGCTGACTCCTTGTCTCGATTTTAGTGGGACAGGTTTCGAGAACTGGCACTGGCAGCGGAGCAACGGGGGGTCCCTTGTCCCGCATGGCTGTGGGAGATTGCCTTGGGGTCATCAGAGGATGGATAAGACAGTCAGTGAGTGAGGCTACGTGGGCGGCCTATGCCAAAGTATGGCAGGAATGGTTGGAAATGGTTAGGCTGGCTGGGGTGGACCCGGCTGGTTCGGAGGTAAGCCTGATGGTCCTTTACTTTGTTTCCAGGAACTTGGAGCAGGGGGTGTTGGTGTCTGCCATTGAGCGGAAGCTGGTGGGTTTAGCATTTTTCTTCCAACTACAGGGCTGTTGCGATTTCACCAAAGATTTTGGGGTCCGACAGGCTCTAAAAGGGTATCGTAGGTAGCATAAGTGCCAGGGTGCTCGGCATCCTGTTTCCTTTGCGAATCTACAGACCATTTTCGCTCAGATGGGTTTGTTGTGTGCAACAGTTTACAAGGTTTCCTTATTTAACCACTTGCCACCCAGGACAATTCAGACATTACTCTCCTACATGTAAAAATCATAATTTTTTTGCTAGAAAATTACATAGAACCCCCAAACATTATATATGTTTTTTAGCAAAGACCCTAGAAAATACAATGGCGGTCGTTGCAACTTTTTATCTCGCACGGTATTTGCGCATCAATTTTTTTAACGCGTTTTTTTGGGAAAAAAACAGTTTTGTGCTTTAAAAACAAAACAGAAAAGTTAGCCCAATGTTTTTTTGCATAATGTGAAAGATAAAGTTACGCCGAGTAAATAGATACCTAACATGTCACGCTTCAAAATTGCACACACTCGTGGAATGGTGCCAAACTTCGCTATTTAAAAATCCCCATAGGCGACGCTTTAATTTTTTTTACTGGTTACATGTTTTGAGTTACAGAGGAGGTCTAGGGCCAAAATTATTGCTCTCGCTCTAACGTTCGCGGCGATAACTCGCATGTGTGGTTTGAACACCGTTTTCATATGTGGGCGGGACTTACATATGCGTTCGCTTCTGCATGCGAGCACACGGGGACAGGGGCGCTTTAAAACATTTTTTGTTTTGTTAATTTTACTTTATTTATTTTAGTTTGACACTTTAAAAAAAATAAAAAATGTATCACTTTTATTCCTATTACAAGGAATGTAAACATCCCTTGTAATAGGAATATGGCATGACAGGTCCTCTTTACAGTGAGATATGGGGTCAATAAGCCTGAAATAAAAAGTAAAAAAAAATAAAACGATCCTGGCTTTCCAGCCAAGGCGGCGCCGTTTTTTTTTTTAATGCAGAGGCCGGGCGTGATGTCATAACATCGCGCCCGGCCTCAGGCGATCATAGAGACTCCGGCGACCATCTGGTCCGCCGGAAATCTCTATGACAAACATCCGGGGTCGGCGGATCCTGTGTCCGACTCACCGATTGTAGCCGTGAGTCGGTAGAAGCACCGGAGGGCGGCGGGAGGGGGGACGTCCCCTCTCGCCTCCCGTAAGAATGATCAAGTGGTGGAACAGGTGCTATGATCATTCTTATGGTGTAGGGAATCGACAACTCTAAAAGAGGATATCTGAATGATGCCTGTAGCTATAGGCATCATTCAGATATCCCCGCTCAAAGTCCATGACGTCATATGAGGGCCGGGGGGGGGGGGGGTGGGGGGGGAAGTGGTTAAAGTGTCATTCTCTCTTGCCTTTTTTGGAGCCTTTCGAATTGTTGAACTTGTCAGCCCATCTAAACTGGTTCAGGGGGGCATGTTGGCTCAGGATGTTGTTTGCGGGAAGGACAGTGTCCAGTTGCTGCTACGCAGGTCAAAGGCAGATCAGTCAGGCAAGGGCACGCAAGTGCAGTAGTTTTCTCTGTCGAGTTCTCCCTTGTGCTCTGTGGGAGCGGTTAGAGAGTTTCTTGTGGTATGCCCAGTTGTGGCTAGGTCGTTTTTGTTGCATGTTGTTGGGTCTCCTCTATCTAAATTCCAGTCTGTTTCCATTCTCTGGAAGTGTCTCAGGGCAGCGGATTTCGATGACAAACAGTACACCTCGCACTCCTTCGCATTGAGGTGGCCACGGAGGCCGGACGGTGCGGGTTGGACGAGGCACCTGTTAAGCAGATTGGTAGATGGCACTCCAGGAGATTCCGCATCTACATTTGTCTGCAGTTGTTGTCAGATTAAAAGAGGAGGGGGAGGGAGTTGGAGGTCCCTGTCTGTGTGTGCTTTTTGTGTTATGTACATCTCTGTTGCTCGTCTTGATGTTATTCCATGGTGTTTTGTTTTTCTTTCAGGTGGCGAGCAGATATGCCTCGTCTGGATCATGGGCCACTCGTGTGTTTTGGGAGGCCAGGTGACTGAAAAACACTCCATTGTTCTGGGGAGAGGGGTTATTTGTTCACATAAAATAGTTTCTTTTTTAATGACTCTCCACCAGTATACCAGTCTTCATTTGGGTTTAGGGTTCTTGTCTGCTTTGAGGGTTTCGCCAAGGCTGAAGGCGCCCAGTAAACAAACTGTCTCAGTCTCCAGACAGTCCACACTTTCTCACAGCTGTGAATCACTCCACTTCACCTCCTGGTGAGATGTTTGGAAAACCATTGCAAGAGAAACTATTTTATGTAAACAAATAACCCCCCTACCCAGAACAATGGAGTGTTTTTCAGTCCAATCAGGACAGCAGCCAAGGATGACAACCATGGCTTTTCCATATCTAAAACATTGCTACTGGGAAACTTAGGATCCCACAGTTCCATCTTCACAGAACCCAGAGGTGGTTCGCAGGCATGTATTGATCAAGCTTAAGTGTAAGGTCACACGCCCTGAGGTGAGCATACTCACACACGGGGGAGCACAAGTGTGTTGTCACCTGAACACATTTGTAACACCATTGCAAGTTTCAGGATCACGTTTTTATGGACTATGATTATCATGCAAATTTATTTTTGATTCATCTTTAGTAATGTTTTATTGTGTCACCAGCACTATAGCACTTTATTTATCACTATAAGATTTGGAGCATGTTAAATGAAATATATCTATGGAGCAACGTTGATTGATATGTCTTGAACATTATTATTGCATTTTGTCACAAAGCACTTTGGCACTTTATTTATTATGATTTTAGTATTGTTTGTTTTCTATTACCCTAACTTATATGGGTTTTATTAATGAGCACTGGTTTAGCACGGCATTTATAAACGTCATACTTACCTGCTCTGTTGCAGTGGATTTGCACAGAGCAGCCCTGATCCTCCTCTTCTTGGGTCTCTCATCTGTGCTCCTGGCCCTGCTCTCCTGTCGGGTGCCCCCACAGCAAGCAGCTTGCTATGGGGGCACCTGAGCCGAGTCACAGCTCCCTGTGTCCATTCAGACACAGAGCTTCTGCCCGTCAAGCCCCCTCCCCCAATGGTGCCGCTGCTATGTTTCAGTCAATCAGGAGGGAGAGTCTCGGACAGCAGAGACATTTGTTGACATCGCTGGACTGAGAGGGGGCTCAGGTAAGTATTAGAGGGGCCGGGGTGGGCTGCTGCCCACAGAAGACTTTTATCTTATTGCACAGAATGCATTAAGATAAAAAAATCTTCTACCATTACAACTCCTTTAATGTCCAGTCTACTTATTTACTAAAGGAGTAGAGGCTGGTTACTCTGGAACATAAATGTGAATTTAGCTAAGTAAGTAAGGTGAAGCTGTGTTCATTTTAGATACCCAGTCTTGTGCAAAAGAAACAAAAATATTAATAAATATAAGCATGCACATGGCTGATAATTGAAGTACAATGTCTACTTTCTTGATAAACTTTATTGTAATGGTTTTAATATTATGTGATAGGTTTACAATAACATGATTTGCTTTCATTGTCTTGACAGATTATCAACAGCTAGATTATTGGCCTATTGAGGATGCATCCTATTTGAAGAGAATCGAACACCTTCTGCCAAGAAGACATAACACATAATGGACATCCTGCACAGCCACAGACCCCTATGGCAGTATATTGCTGAAAAGAAATAAAACTTACTGATGCATGTTTTAGCACGCTGTTCAGTCAAGAAATACGCTAAAAAAACACATTGTTCCTCACTACAGTTTGATTTGTAACAACACAATGTCAACATATTAAAAAAAACTGATGAGAAACCAAAGGGCTTTGAAGAAACCGTTGTGATTCCAAAAGAAATCGTTCAGGCATCTACTAAAAACTGGTAAAATGTATTTGTGGAAGATGCACAATCTATGCTTATTTTTTTTCAAAAGAGAAAAATAGAATATGGCAATATTTATCAAAATAAAAGATTTACAGAAATAAGGAGGGACGTTATTTATGAAAAAATACCAATAACCAAAAACAACCATGTTCTGACGTGTGCTCAAAAATGACACCAACATCCCCAACTAGTCTTCTTCCAAGCTCCTACGCAGACATTAACACAACTCTATATGCCAATGTTTCATCTACTCCAAACGTGGCCGCCCCAGGGCTCCTCATTCCACTGGTATACTTAGTCGTATGTGCAGTAGGATTATGGGGTAACACCTTGGTTATCTACTTAGCATGGCGAAGTCCTGCTGGACAGAACACTGTCACTGCTCTCTATATTCTAAACTTGGCCCTTGCTGATGACCTTTTCATGTTGGGGTTGCCCTTTCTTGCTGCCCAGAGTGCTTTGTCCTACTGGCCATTTGGATCACCAGTATGCACAATCGTAATGGCTCTGGATGCTGTCAATCAATTCACAAGCATTTTCTGCTTAACTGTACTAAGTATAGACAGATATCTAGCTGTGGTTCGTCCCATCAAGTCAATAAAATGGAGAAGACCCAACGTGGCTAAATGTGTCAATGTAACTGTTTGGATTGCTTCTTTCTTGGTTGTACTACCAGTAGTTTTCTTTGCTGGAGTTCCAAAGGAGTCCGGAATGTGTCATATCGCCTGGCCTGAACCACAGCAGGCCTGGAGGACTGGTTTTATCTTGTACACTGCTGCACTTGGGTTCTTCTGCCCATTGCTTGTGATCTGCATATGTCATATACTTATTGTGGCTGAGCTAAGAATATCTGGAAATCGGGTTAGGGTGGCTGCAACTCGACGACAGGGTCCTGAACGTAAGGTAACTAAGATGGTGGCCCTTGCAGTGACTGCCTTCATCCTGTGTTGGCTGCCCTTTTATGCCTTAAACATTACCAATCTGTTGTGGCCTCTACCTGCAGGTCCAAGGTTGTATGGACTTTACTCCTTTGTGGTAGCTCTCTCCTATGCTAACAGCTGCCTGAATCCTATTATTTATGCCCTTCTAGCTCGTCCATTCCAACGAGGCTTGAGACGTGTTCTTTGTAGGACATCCGTAAGGGTGGCTGATGGAGATATGAATGGACCCAATGAAACAGTACAAAGAGACCTTAGCAGAGTTAGTGGCATTTCTCAAGATAGAAGAAGTCCAAGAGTGGACCGAGTGGATGAAAATGGGCAGAGAGCTGGAGCTGAAGAATCTCTGCAGCAGGAAGTTGGACCATCATCACAAAACGCTCTACCAGAGGAACTAGGGGCATCTGAAAAAGAAAATATGCTAGGCATAAGCTATTTATAGCCAGAAAAAAAGCCTGAGTAAAAAAAAAACGCATTCTAAATAAGAAATGAAAATCACTTTTCAATATCAATTATAAAATTCATTGTCTGTTTGATTCAGTGGGACCTGTTTCTGGAATATCTGTTAGCTTTATTTTAAAAAAAAAAAAGGAACTTCAGTTTCCCTTGACTCTGAGAAAACCTTATAAAAGAACTGTATGTAGGTAATTTTATGGAAAAATATTGAAAGAAGTTGGTCAAAGATTTATCACAGATCCTAATAACACTTCAGACTTGTTATTACTACAGCTAAAGTTTTGAGTGACACTGACAGCTCATCCAATAACTTGACTTCAAAAGATGAAAGTTACTTAGACAAGTACGATGAGTGTCTTAGATTGTAACCTCTGCAGGCCAGAGCCTCAATGAGCCAAAGAACTGCAACTTAAATAATATAATCAAGTACTGTAATATTATTTATCTAGTAAAGATGTCCTAGTCTTTTCCTTTCCAGCCATGGACAAACTAAAATCTGAACTCATTGTTAAATGTGTTGCCTAGTATGTCATGCTGCAGCTTAAAAACTAACATGCCAAAAAGTGCTTGCATTTAAAGGGTCAGTCCACTCAAATGTAATGTTTAATTATAGGAGGAGCCTAGTGAGCAAAGTCATAAGTCTTGGATATTCTGACAGTAAAATTGCCACTTTCTATCCACTTGGTAATGTTGACTGTTTCTGCCTACCTTTTTGTATTTCAATATCTTCTGTTTCATTCTTTATCATATAAATCTAGCAAAAGTTTTTTCCTTATTTGTGGTAATGATGTAATATCTATTTTATCTATGTAATATCTATTGGTATAACTATACATGTACAACCCAGCTTCTAAAAAAGTTGAGCTGTGTAAAATCTACATAAAAGCAGAATGCAATGATTTGCAAATCCCACACACTCACATTTTATTTACAATGAAAAATAAAAAAAAAAACATACCAAATGTTTAAACGGAGAAAATGTACAATTTTAAGAAAAAATAAGGTCATTTTAAAATTGTTGGCTGCAACATGTCTCAAATAATTTAAGACAGGGTAAAAAAAAAAAAAGGCTGGAAAAAAGTAGTACTAACAAGGAAGCACTGGAAGAACATTTGGCAACTAATTAGGTTACTGTAATTAGCAGGTCAGTAACATGATTAGGTATGACAAAGTATCTTAGTGAGTCAGAGTGTCTCAGAAGTAAAGATGGGCAGAGTTTCACCAATCTGTGAAAAGAACAGTTTCAGAATAATGTTCCTCAATGTAAAATTGCAAAAACATTAAATATATCATAATCTACAGTACAATATACCATCAAAAGATTCAGAAACAAGGGACAAGTCCGAAGCACAATATTGGATGTCTGTAATCTTCAGACCCTCAGATGGGACTGCATTAAAAACAGGCATAATTCTGTGATGGACATTACTGCCTGGGCTCAGGAGTACTTCCAAAAATCACTGTCTGTCAACACAGTTCCCTGTGCCATTCAAAAATGCAAGCTCTATCGCGCAAAGAAGAATCCATATCTGAACATGATCCAAACACTGAAACATTGCTGTCTTCTCTGGGCCAAAGCTCATTTAAAATGGTCTATTGCATGCAAGGTGAAAAACTGTTCTGTGGTGAGATGAATCAAAATGTCACATTCTTTTTGGCAAACGTGGGCGCCACATCCTCCAGACTACAGAGGAGAGGGACCTTCCAACTTGTTATCAGCGCTCAGTTCAAAAGCCTGCATCTCTGATGGTATGGGGGTGCATTATTGCGTATGGAATGGGCAGCTTGCACTTCTGGAAAGGCACCATCGATACTGAAAGATATATCCATCCATGCTGCTCTAATCCAGACCTCATCTTTTTCAGGCCTTGCATATTTTGGAAGAACAATGCTAAACCTCATACTGCATCTATGGCAACAGTATGGCTTTGTGGTAGAATAGTCTGGGTGCTTAAAGCGGTAGTAAACTGAACCTTTTTAAAAAGAAAAGACAATGGCATAATGTGCTAGAATACATTGCATACTAGCAAATAATGAAATACTTACCTTAGAACAGGGGTCTCCAAACTATGGCCCTTCAGTTGTTCAGGGACTACAATTCCCATCATGCCTAGTTATGTCTGTGAATGTCAGAGTTTTACAATGTCTCATGGGACATGTAGTTCTGCAACAGCTGGAGGGCTATAGTTTGGAGATCCCTGCCTTAGAACGTAGCCCCCCAGCGGTCACAGGCTGAGAGGGCTTCCATCTTCACCCGATATTCCTTCTAGGTTCACGTGCTCCTGCCATCTGACTGGGCAAGCCGCGATGATGTCACTCCTGCGCATGCGGTTGGGAGTCACGGACCACGACACGGAGCTCTAAAGGGACGGCATGAGTATGCGGTCCCTTAAAAGTGCATGCACCAGTGACATCAGTGGCTGAATGCAGTGTGAATATCTCCTAAACAGTGCAAGTTTTGGAGATATTCACTGTACCTACAGGTAAGCCTTATTATAGGCTTACCTGTAGGTACAAGTTAACAAAAAGAGTTTACTACCCTGACCCGCCTGCAGTCCAGACCTTTCACCAATTGAAAATATTTGCTACATCTTGAGGCCTCGTACACACGGCTGAGATTCTCGTTGAAAAAAACATGTAGTTTTTTTCGACGAGATTCTTGGACAAGAAACTTGTCCCGGCCGAGTGTACACACGCTCGTTTCAAAGAACCCGCAGTTCTTTGAATGGAGCGTACGCGGTGACGTCATCGACTACGACGAGCATGTGCTCGTCACATTCGATGCCGTCGCCGCCATCTTGGTATACCCTACGTATGGCTAGGAAGCTACCGAGCATGCGTCAAATTCATTTCGAACATGCGCGGGCTTCCCGGCGGACAGGTAAGTGTACACACACTCACTTTTCTCGTCGAGAAACAGGCTGACGAGAATCTCGACGAGAAAATAGAGAGCAGGTTCTCTATTTTCTTGTTGAGGTTACTTGTCGGTTTTCTCGACGAGAAACCCGATAGCCGCGTACACACGACCGATTTACTCGGCAAGACATCTCTGCCAGCAAGTTTCTTGCTGGTTCTTGCCGAGAAAATCGGTCGTGTGTACGAGGCCTGAGACTATAAATATGACAAAAAAGACCCAGGACTGTTGAACAGTTAGAATCCTCCTATATCAGGCAAGAATGGGACAACATTCCTCTTCCAAAACTCAGGCAACTGGTCTCCTCAATACCCATATGTTTACAGAGTGTTATTAAAAGAACAGGGGATGCTACACTGTATTACACATGGCCCTGTCCCAACTTTTTTGAGATGTGTTGCTGCCATCAATTTCAAAATTACCTAATTGTCTTCCTAAAATGGTACATTTTCTTAGTTTAAACATTGGATATGTTTTCTATTGTGAATAGAATACAGTTGCATGAGATTTGCAAGTCATTGCATTCTGTTTTTATTTAGATTTTACACAGGGTCCCAACTTTTTTGGAATTGGGGTTGTATAGCACATTGTACATAATGCAGCAGTTTGGTGTATATCTTGCATAGTATAGCAAACCAATTGCAATGCTCTGCTGTATGAAATATATAGTACAGCATACAGAATTAAAAAGTTCAGACAATGTAACATAACAGACAGTTGGGGAGATTTACTAGAAACCAATCAGCTTCCAGGTTTTATTGTCAAAGCTTAACTGAACAAGCAGAAGTTAAAAGCTGATTGGTTAACTATGCAGAACTGCACCGGATTCTGTGTGCTCCAGTTTTAGTAAATCCCTCCCCCCTTTTCCCATATATACAGAGACAACTATCTGCTAAATGCAAAATACAAAGATGAATGTATTTAATGTGCGGCACAATGTGCAGAGTGTAGTGGTCTAGAGTTTGTAACATACAGCACAGTAGATACAGTGAATGAATAAATAGAATGTAACATATAACAGAGCATACAGCAATTTACAGCAGTAAGGAATAACAGTGATTCAGAGTATTTTATGTATAGCACAATACCTCCCAACATTCCTGAATTCCGTGGGACAGTCCAGGGATTTTAACAACAGTTTTTCGTTGCTGTGTAGTTTGCAACTAATGAAGTTCTTCTTTAAGGTTTTTAAACAAGAAAGTGTTATTACTCTCAGTAAAATATGTGTTTTAATCCTTTAGCCCTATGTTAGATTCCCACTCATAGCATATAATTATGGAATATTTTGTGGGTACAAGGACTGCAGAATGTGTATAGTGTAAACAGTATGTAGACTAAGACAATCCTTTAAGTCACACACAATATCTTGTGCAATTTATCTGTGGCTGTTTCTGGCATGCTGCTTACCTTTAACCACTTCAGCCCCTGAAGAATTTACCCCCTTCTTGACCAGAGCACTTTTTGCGAAATCGGCACTGCGTCGCTTTAACTGACAATTGCGCGGTCATGCGACGTAGTACCCATACAAAATTGACGTCCTTTTTTCCCCACAAATAAAGCTTTCTTTTGGTGGTATTTGATCACCTCTGCAGTTTTTATTTTTTGTGCTATAAACAAAAAAAGAGTGACAATTTTGAAAAAAAACAATGTTTTTTTACTATTGGCTAGAATAAATATCCCCCAAAAATATATAAAAAAACACATTTCTTTCTCAGTTTAGGCCGATAAGTATTCTTCTACATATTTTTGGTAAAAAAAAATCCCAATAAGCATATATTGATGGGTTTGCGCAAAAGTTATAGCGGGGATAGTTTATGCCATTTTTTACTAGTAATGGTGGCGATCTGCGATATTTATTGTGACTACGACATTATGGCGGACACATCGGGCAATTTTGATGCTATTTTGGGACCGTTGTCATTTATACAGAGATCAGTGCTGTAAAAATGCACTGATTACTGTGTAAATGACAATGGCAGGGAAGAGGTTAACCACTAGGGGGCGAGGAAAGGGTTAAGTTTGTCCTAGGGAGTGATTCTAACTGTGGGGGGGGGGGGCTGGGCTACGAGTGACACGACAGTGATCACTGCTCCCGATCAGAAGATCAGTGTCCTGTCACTAGGCAGAACAGGGAAATGCCTTGTTTACACAGGCACCCCCTGTTCTGCAGCTCTGTGACATGATCACGGGACACCGGTGGACATCGAGTCCACGGATCCCACGGTCACGGAGCTCGCGCCCACGCGGTGGGCTTTTCAAAGCAACGTACAGGTACGTTGCTTTGCCCAGAGGAGCCATTCTGCCGACGTATTAAGTGCGTGAAGCGGCCGGCAAGTGGTTAAAATCCAAAATTATTACCGTATATACTCGAGTATAAGCCGAGATTTTCAGCCCTTTTTTTGGGGCTGAAAGTCCCCCCCTCGGCTTATACTCGAGTCATCGAAATTTTTACATTGTAAATATTACCTGTAAAGAAGTTGCGGATGCAGCGTCCATCGTTCAAATTCCGCGGCGTCCATCGTTCAAATTCCGCGGTCTCTTCCTGTTCCTTCCTTGATAGGCGAGTCTCAGCAGTCACTCTCCGCCTATCACGAACGTTCTCTCATCCTCAGTTTTCCAGCAGACGTCTGTGATTGGCGGAACACCCAACACAGTGTCTGCTGGGAAAACTGAGGATGAGAGAATGATCGTGATAGGCGGAGAGTGTCTGCTGAGACTCGCCTATCAAGGAAGGAACAGGAAGAGACCGCGGAATTTGAACGATGGACGCCGCGGAATTTGAACGATGGACGCCGCAGCCGCAACTTCTTTACAGGTAATATTTACAATGTAAAATAGGGAACAGCGAGCTAGGGAACAGTGGGGCATCGGCTTATACTCGAGTCAGTAAGGTTTCCCAGTTTTTTTTGGCAACATTAGGTACCTCGGCTTATACTCGAGTCGGCTTATACTCGAGTATATACGGTACTCCTTCCCAAATTCCAAAGTTCCAAAATGTACAGGGTGCAATGGCCCAGAGTATAATAAAAACCATGGTGTATGGAGTGCAGGGCTCAAAGTATTTCACATACAACACAGTGTAAAGGGTGCAGTGGTCTGGAGTATATAATATATAACATGGTGTACAAAAGTGCAGGGCCCAGAGTATTTCACATATAGTTCAGTGTACAAGGGCAGCAGTCCACAGTAAGTAACATATCGCACAGTATTAACTTTTACCTATCTACCCACCCCAGACTTTACCTGCTTTTCTTTTCTTTACTTGGTTCCTCCGCAGGAAAAGAATGAGGCGTACCGCACTATAAGCCCGTACCCTCCTGGATGGGGAGGTTGAGCGGTGTCAGTTTTCGGGCCTGCCTGCGGCTGGTGTTAGAATTCTCCCGAGCTGATCTCGCCTCTGCATTTAGCCAGAAGCAAGTCCTTAATTCTCCCCAGTAAAGTAACTGTCCACACCAACTGAAAGTCCAACCTTTGTATTTATTTCACCACGGATAAGAAATAGTCTCTATGAGAGCAGACAGGTTGATACGAGACACAGGTCAGATAAGGTGGGAGGAGGTCCAGGCACAAACTCAATTTAGTTTCTCTTACTGTTCTGATTTCACAAACAGGTTTGGGTGCACGGTCTCTGCCACAGACCGGGTGAATATGAAAAGTCACTGCCACTGACTTGGTGAAGTTGGTCACTGCCACTGACCTGGTGAATAGGGCCTTGCCCTATTTGATCACTGCCACTGACCTGGTGTGCGTAGAGTCACTGCCACTATGACCTACAGAACATGCACTTCCTTCTTGAAGAAACTTGGCCCATGTCAAGGAGAAGAACCTCCCTCCGGAGAGTTACCAGTGGCCCCCACTGTCACCACGACTCTGCGCTGGGTCTTCAGAAGGAGTCACCTCCCTGGCCCCCTCGATCCTGGATACAGGTCCCCTCGCAAGGCGGCACCCTGGGAGCCCTCAATCCCCGGCAGAACCCAGCCGAAGGCACTGGGCTCCGGGCCTCCAAAATAGTACCTCACCCCAGACTGAAGGTGTCTGGGATTGAACAGGAACTCGGCCTCCGGGCCTAGGGCACCCGGAGACAACACACGCACCACCCAGGCTGAAGGTGCCTGGGCGCGACCCCTCTGGAAGATGGCCGCCCCTTTTTATACCCTCTCCCGACAGGCACAGCAGGTTCCCTGCCCCGCCATCACTACTGCCGAGAGGGGACAAAAAAAACACAGCCCTGTATCAGTGGTTCAACCCTGGCTTACGGCAACAGCGCCACCTATAGGCCACAGGGAACAGCACACCAATACTATCTCCCAGGGAGAGAAATGGTCCAAGAAACCTAACAATTAGTGTATCTGAGCCTAATTACCACTCAGATACTCCCCCTAAATATAGCACCCCGCTACACCTATTAACACCCATACTAAGTGACTAAAAATGCCAGCAGCTGTATGTAACACACTCTGTGTTTTAGATTAAATATTCTCAATTTACAGCGCTTTATAAATCAAACATTAAAATTATCAAAACGTGCATTTTATACAACACAATATAAATGTCCATTACAGTGCAACATAAATATGAGTGCCCATTAAAGTGTAACATCAATAGTGTCCATTTGAAGTGCAACTTTCAATTATCCTCTTGCATATACTGATATGATCAACATTGCATAAAGTGCAAATTGTGCAAAACTTTGCCATTGCAGTTTAATAATGCTTCTGTGCTTCACTCCACCTCTGTGTGCTGCCCCCACACTTGAGAACTCACCAGACAGACATGACCCCCACAGTGGAGTAGGTCTGTGTGCGCTTTTATCCCCCAAGGGGGTTAAAAATCCAGGACTACACTGCTTCCTCACATTACCACTAGGAATTTCATAAAATCAGAGGAGAGAAAGACTGCAACAGTGTAAAACCTTTTTTATTTAAATGACTAATTAATACATCCAAAAAAAAAAAAAAAACACTAGCTAATATGCTCACATTCGTATGTCCATTCCGCCATGTACCTAGTGTGACAGCAGGAAGGTAAAGTCACCTGGTTGCATCCAGGGGGGTAGATATATTTCGCCCAGATTCAGGCTTTACGCCGACTTATACAACTAGGTGGAGAGTTGTATAAGCCCAGCTGAGGCTAGTGGGCTCATGGATGACTCATACCTCTAGGGAGAGTGTGGGGCGTCGTGCAGACAGGGAGTTGATGAGACCAGCTGAAGCTTGTCAGCTCATTTAGGCCTCTATAAGAACTCCCAGCTTCATTAGGTGTTTGCTCATGCCTGGAACCAGACCTGTGTGGACTGTCTAGGGAGAGTGAACCCCTGTGCGGTGAGACAAAGCCTGTGTGGCTATTTGCTTGGACATTTAAAACCAGGGACTTAGGGACTAGGACAGCACTAGGCTGATCCCAGTTGTTAGTTAGGAAACCTGTATGTTTAGTCAGAGGTCAAGTTGACCAGGATTTATTTTGTTTATGTTTCTTTTGGCTTTGCTGTGTTTTGTCACTGTAAATAGAAAATAAACCGCACCTTTTTTTTGATTTTGAAAACCACAACCTCCGTTTGCTGGGCCTGTTTTTGTGTGGGGAGCCCATCCCGGGGGTCACACACACCCGCTGCCGAGCTAACCCCCTCACAGTTGGTGGAGAACCAGTGGCAGTTTTTTTTTAAGCCAGCATGGAGGAGATACTGAAGCAGCTGGCTCTAGCAAATGCCAATCAACAGCAGACAAATGCAGGTTTGCAAAAGAGCCTTGCAGCTCATCAACAGAGCCTTGCAGCTCAACAACAGAACTTCGCAGCCCAGCAGCAAGCTCATCAACAGAGCCTTGCAGCCCAGCAGCAAGCTCACCAACAGAGTCTGGAAGCTCAGCAACAAGCCCAGCAGCAATCTGAGGCCCGCTTCATAGACCTGTTACAGAAGCAAGAGCAGAGACTACAACAAATGGAAGCAGTAATGCAGCAACGTCCGCAGACCAGTGAGGAAAGCCGTCCCACTAATACCGCGTCCTTTGGGGTGAGTCGTTTATTGACAAAAATGACTGGAGAGGATGATCCAGAGGTATTTTTGACCACATTTGAAAGGACTGCTGAAAGAGAAAAGTGGCCTGAGGAGCAGTGGGCTGGACTGGTGGCTCCTCTGTTAACTGGTGAATCGCAGAAGGCTTACTATGACCTAGAGCCTGACCAAGCAAAAGACTATGTGATGCTAAAAGCTGAGATATTGGCAAGGCTGGGTGTCACCCAGGCTGTCCGGGCTCAGCGTGTGCATAACTGGACTTTCCAGCTTGGAAAACCCCCCAGGTCTCAAATGTATGATCTCATTCACCTGAGCAGAAAGTGGCTACAGCCAGAGACTTTGTCCGCACCAAAGATTGTGGAACGTGTTGTAATGGATCGGTTTTTGAGAGCTCTTCCTACTGCCATCCAAAAGTGGGTAAGCCATGGAGACCCAGAGACGGCCGATGGTCTTGTGGATCGTGTGGAGAAATACTTGGCTACAGAGAACCTGACGGCCTCTTCCAGAGACACTCAGACTTTCCACCCTAAGACCAGACCATCCCCAGGGGCGGATAAGAGGATTCCAAGGGGTGAGGGTGGAGAGAGTGAGAGGGTGGGAGCTCTACCCCAAGTTTGGCGAGAACAGCCTGGGAAATCAGCGGCTCAAGAGGCGGCAAGAAGGATCGTTTGCTACCGCTGCCGGCAAGCGGGACATATTGCAGCCAATTGCCCGGTTGTGGAGGAACCCATGCAGTGTGACTTTCTGACGGGCAGACGTCAGTCGCTGTGTGCGACAGTCGCATGCACTGCCATTCGAGGAACTGAGAAACATTTATGCAAAATGTGTGTTAATGGTAGAAATGTTGTGGTATTGCTGGATTCAGGTAGCCTTGTGACCCTGATAAAGGCTGAGTTAGTTAAAACAGAGGTCTCTGGGAATAGCAAGGTAGCTGTTATTTGTGTGCATGGGGACACCCGAGAGTATCCAGTGACTACAGTGTGTTTCAAGACCCCCAAAGGTACCCTCTCTCATCCAGTGGGCTTAGTATCTCAGTTACCGCATGACGCCATTGTGGGAAGGGATTTTCCGAAGTTCTGGGAACTGTGGGATGATCCTGAGCCCCCCACTGGTGCCCCTATGTACCAGGAATGTGATAGCCAGAACTCCCCTGAGAGTGGTGAGGACTCTCCGGAATGTCCCTTATCAGTATTGGCAGGGGAGACTCAAGAAACTGGAGAGGAGCCCACCTCCTCAGACGAAAACCTACCGTCTGTGGAGTTTTCTGATCTTGAGGTTCACAGGGAAAACTTTGCCACAGAACAGTTGAAAGACCCCGCCCTAATAAAGGCACGGGAAAACGTAGTGAAAATAGATGGCGAGTTAGTGAACCCAGATAATACCTGCACTTACCCATACTTCAGCGTAGAGAAGGACCTACTGTATCGGGTGGCAAAAAGGGCAGAAGAAACCGTTGAGCAGCTTGTGGTGCCCAAACCTTACAGGAAGTTGGTGTTGGAGTTGGCCCATGGGCACATTCTTGGAGGTCATCTGGGGACAGAGAAAACCCGAGAGAGGGTATTACAGAGATTCTATTGGCCGGGGGTGATGAAGGACATAGAAAATTATTGTTCCTCCTGCCCTGTGTGTCAGAGGTCGGCCCCGATGCCACATTTCCGTAGCCCGCTGGTCCCTCTACCCATCATTGAGGTCCCGTTTGAGAGGATCGCCATGGATTTGGTAGGTCCTATAATCAAGTCCGCTAGGGGGCACCAGTACATATTAGTTATAATGGACTATGCCACCCGTTATCCAGAAGCGATCCCTCTCCGAAATACCTCGGCCAAAACCATAGCCAGAGAGCTATCTCTTGTGTTTAGCCGGGTGGGTATTTGTAAAGAACTGCTTACGGACCAAGGTACACCCTTTATGTCCCGGGTTATGAAGGAGCTGTGTAAATTGTTCAAAGTGACGCAATTACGTACATCTGTGTATCACCCCCAAACCGATGGGCTGGTTGAAAGATTCAACAAAACCCTAAAACAAATGTTGAAGAAAGTGGTGGATAGAGATGGAAAGGATTGGGACTGTCTACTTCCTTATCTGATGTTTGCTATTAGGGAGGTGCCCCAATCCTCTACGGGATTCTCCCCCTTTGAGTTACTGTATGGGAGACACCCAAGAGGGCTGTTGGATATTGCCAAGGAAACTTGGGAAAGTGAGAGTTCTCCCCACAGGAGTGTGATTGAGCATGTCGCCCTGATGCAAGACCGAATTGCACAGGTAATGCCCATCGTGAAGGAACATTTGGCCCAAGCGCAGTTAGCACAGCAGAGAGTGTACAACCGTGGAGCCAAGACCCGTACCTTTTCCCCGGGGGATAGGATACTGGTACTTGTCCCTACGGTTGAAAGTAAATTCCTTGCCAAATGGCAAGGCCCCTACGAGATAATGGAAAAAGTGAGCGAAGTGAATTACAAGGTCAGACAACCAGGAAGGCGAAAGCCCGAACAGATCTATCACGTTAATCTGTTGAAAGCCTGGAGGGATAGAGAGTCCCTAGTCGCAGACACTTGGTCACCAGCTCAAACTGGTTGCGTGATTCCTGAGGTTGGAATAGCAGCCACCTTGTCACAACCCCAACAACAGGAGGTTAAGGAGTTTGTGCTTCGCAACAAGGAGGTATTCTCTGAGCTGCCGGGACAAACATCTGGGGTAGAGCATGACATCATTACCCCGCCCGGTGAAAGGGTGAAGTTAAAACCCTATCGGATCCCAGAGGCCCGACGGGAGGCAATACGGGAGGAAGTACAGAAAATGCTGAACTTAGGGGTGATAGAGGAGTCCCAAAGTGATTGGTCTAGTCCCATTGTGTTGGTGCCTAAACCGGATGGGAGCTGGCGATTTTGTAACGATTTTCGTCAGTTGAACAAAGTTACAAAATTTGACACCTACCCCATGCCACGTATAGATGAGTTGATCGACCGGCTGGGAACAGCCCGATACATGACGACTCTTGACCTCACAAAAGGGTATTGGCAAATCCCCCTGGCCAAATTGGCCAAAGAGAAAACCGCATTTGTAACCCCAGACGGGGCGTTCCAATATAAAAGAATGCCGTTCGGGTTACAGAATGCGCCGGCCACATTCCAGCGGAAAATGGACCAGATGCTGAGGCCCCATCGGAAGTATGCTGCGGCTTACCTGGATGACGTAATTGTCCATAGCACAGATTGGGCCTCACATCTGCCAAAAGTGCAAGCAGTCCTGGACTCTGTTCGGGAAGCGGGGTTTACGGCTAACCCCAAGAAGTGTACCATTGGGCAGGAGGAGGCCAAATATCTTGGGTACACCATTGGGAGGGGAGTAATAAAACCCCAACTCAACAAAGTCGAGGCCATCCAGAGTTGGCCACGTCCCAACAGCAAGAAGCAGGTACGAGCCTTTCTGGGAATCGCTGGGTATTATCGGCGATTCATTCCCCACTTTGCTTCTAAGGCTGTGCCCCTAACCAACCTAACGAAGGGGAAAGGGTCGGTCATGATTAAATGGACCCCCGAGGCTGAGGCAGCATTCCAATTCTTGAAACAAGCCTTATGTAGCCAGCCAGTGTTGTACTCACCCGACTTCTCTAAAGACTTTGTCGTACAAAGTGATGCGTCAGATGTGGGGTTAGGAGCAGTATTGTCCCAGGTCTGGAACGGGGAAGAGCACCCAGTCATTTACCTCAGCAGGAAGTTGAAGTCCCATGAGGTAAATTACGCCACCGTTGAAAAGGAGTGTTTAGCGGTGAAGTGGGCTCTAGATTCCCTTCGGTACTACCTGCTAGGTAGGCACTTTGACATGGTTACGGATCACGCTCCGTTAAAGTGGATGGCTCAAAACAAGGAAACAAATAGAAGAGTGAATAGGTGGTTCCTGGCCCTCCAGGAATTCAACTTCACAGTAAAGCATCGCCCTGGCGTTCAAATGGGGAATGTGGATGCTTTGTCTCGAGTACATGAATGCCTGATTGCTGGTGTTCCAACCCCGAGGTTAAAACAAGAGGGGGGGGTATGTGACAGCAGGAAGGTAAAGTCACCTGGTTGCATCCAGGGGGGTAGATATATTTCGCCCAGATTCAGGCTTTACGCCGACTTATACAACTAGGTGGAGAGTTGTATAAGCCCAGCTGAGGCTAGTGGGCTCATGGATGACTCATACCTCTAGGGAGAGTGTGGGGCGTCGTGCAGACAGGGAGTTGATGAGACCAGCTGAAGCTTGTCAGCTCATTTAGGCCTCTATAAGAACTCCCAGCTTCATTAGGTGTTTGCTCATGCCTGGAACCAGACCTGTGTGGACTGTCTAGGGAGAGTGAACCCCTGTGCGGTGAGACAAAGCCTGTGTGGCTATTTGCTTGGACATTTAAAACCAGGGACTTAGGGACTAGGACAGCACTAGGCTGATCCCAGTTGTTAGTTAGGAAACCTGTATGTTTAGTCAGAGGTCAAGTTGACCAGGATTTATTTTGTTTATGTTTCTTTTGGCTTTGCTGTGTTTTGTCACTGTAAATAGAAAATAAACCGCACCTTTTTTTTGATTTTGAAAACCACAACCTCCGTTTGCTGGGCCTGTTTTTGTGTGGGGAGCCCATCCCGGGGGTCACACACACCCGCTGCCGAGCTAACCCCCTCACACTAGGTTATGCAACTTTAAAGTATTACAAGCCGGCTCCACAATAGCTAGTGCAAGCTCAGCTCATTCTCCCGATCAGGACGGGTATCTCACCACTTCTGGATGTCCCCGGCGGAACAATGTCACTTCCTGTAGCCCCGCCTTGACGAATGTTTGACAGAAGCAGAAGCACAGTCAGAATATTTAATATATAGGAAAGTGTGCAGGCATAGGTGTGTGCACAGCCTATGGTATTATGGTGTGCACCCCAAAGCTCAAACACATATGATTGTATGTGCGTCTGTATATATACTGACAGTGTCCGTAGAGCAATGGACAGTGCCAGTAGGGCAGTGGGTGGTGTTAGTAGATTTTTATTTGTATTATTTTTTACAATTTCTTTTTTTTAAATTATATATATTTTTTTACAATTTGATTAGGAGCCTCATTAGGGGGCTTTGGTGAAATATCAGGAGTCTAGGGAGCGGGTCGGATGTCAGCGGACATGTCACCGATGACATCCGTCTACCATAGACCTGTATGGAGCGTCCTTTCAGGTCCGCCTAAAAAACTGACAGGCGGACCTAAACGGTCCGCCTGTGTGAAAGAGGCCTAAAGAGGAGGAATCTGCACCACATAGGGTGATTAGGGTGTGCTTAGGCATACCTGGCACACCCTGTGCACACACCTATGTGTGCAGGGTACAATGGTCCAGAATATTTAATGTACGTTGTACAACATGGTGTACAGAGTGCAGAAGTACAGAGTATTTTATTCCATAGAACACAAGTAGTGCAAAGTATCTAATGTTAACAATTGTATACAGAGTGCAGATGAGTATATGTAACATAAAGCATGAAATACAGAGTGCATGGGGTTTCAGATCATGTAATGTACAACACAATATGCATAATGCAGCAGTCTGGAGTAAATAAGGTACACAAGGGCATGTAGCAGCCAAATTATGTACGTAGAGCATGGAATACAGAATGTAGCAGTTAAAATAATAAAAAAGTACTGTCAAATGATTTATTCTCCAGCATGTTCCAAATGTTAAATATCAGTTTTGAGTGGACTGACCAATTGAAGTACAGAATATCATTTATCTGCACAAAACCTCGAACATATTCACACATCACATGCACTATAATGTTCTTTTATCCTTTGTTTTGCCACTTACTATTTTTAATAAAATGAAATATATAATGTAAGTTCTGTAACTAATTACAGTTAATTATTAATAAACAATTTGTGCTTTTAAGTAGGCAGTCACACCTGAATATTATATTGAATAAAAAATAATAATAATTATGTTGACATGCAACTACTTCCTTATTCATTTTATACTAAAAATGTTACTGGCAACTGAGGATCGAGGCTACAAGTAATATACAGTTCATGTGATCTATCAGTAGAACAACCTGTGACATTTCCCTTTGGCCTTGAGCAAGCCATTTTTTCTCCTTCTGATTGGAAAAGTAAATAAGGTATGTCAAGCTTGCACACATGCTCTTTTGTGTTCTTATCAATTTTCATCTTACTATGATGATCAAGGTGTTCAGTTTCATAAGACGCAGCTTCGGTTCATTCTAGTACAACTATATGTAGCACTACCTCCCTCTCTGAGATCGGGCTGCTGGTTTTGATCTGGGTCTGTGAATTACCTCTATTGCATCCGCAAAAGGCCAATGTCCACACAATGTAAAACCCAAACAGCTAGGCTTTATTTTTCTCTTGCTGAGGAAACTTTAGAGGAAGAGTAGGACACGAGAGAAAAATAACACACAGGGGAAGGTTCAGGCACACAACACTAAAATAGCAATCGTCGCCACTCAAGCCTGAGTGGGCACTGCTCACCCGGATAGTCCCGTTTAGTGGTCACAGCAGCCGGAATGCAGCACAAATCTTTCACAATCTTTCCTTTTTGTATTATGGATACGATCAGGAAATCCACTGCCACAGGATTAAAGTCCCGATCCTCCCAGCCAGACAATAATGAAGAGAACCGTTAGGCCAGATTGGCGCATCGCAGGCTTCTGATTTTGGATCCCCCCCCCCCCCAGACGAGCCTCCAGGCCTCTTCCCGAGACAGCAGCACCGTCGCTAGTCTCTTACGGGACTGACCCTCCCCTGGTCTCCCCTCCCAACAGTGGGCCTCCCGTAGGTGGGCAGCCCGGGATCCCCTTCCTGAAACATAGGCCCCAGCCAGCAGAGCTGGGCCCACAAATAGCAGCGCGACCTCGGGCCGAAGGTGCCCGGGACCAGAACACACGCACCCCAAGCGCACGCACAGGACCAATGGGTTCCCAGGAATGGACGAACCCCAATGGCGTCTGCCCCTTATGTACCCTCTCCCAGCATCCACAGCGGGTAGACCACGCCCACTGCACGGCTGCCAAGAGAGGACACCCAAGGTGCTGTGATACCCCCTGTGGTTTAACCTATGCCGGTGGTGACAGTGCCACCTACAGTCAACAGGGAACACTACTGCCAGGCAGCATCACACCCAGAGCAGAAGCAATAATGAAAATCTATTGATCTGAGCCCAACTACTAGCCCAGATCACCCCCAAATACACACACAGCACCCCCAAATATTTGGGAGGGCGCTACATATATTAAATACAATCATTGCATGCGGAAATACTAATTAACATAATAAGTCTGGGTTTTAACAGGGGCCTGCTAATTCTATCCAGGAATCATCATAATTATGCTAAAGTGAAAGCGTTCATTCAATTTACTCTATGGCATATATAATAAATTGCAGCAGCATTTTAATGCATATGTGTAGATTATTCTGTAGGCTCAATAGAGGGCAATGCGTGCTGGTACCATAGAACATCTTGTATTGCAATGTCTAAGATATGGAATGTTTTAATGCCAAAAAGGAACTCTTCTAAATGAGCTTTATTCACTATAGGATGGTTATATCTCAAGAAAAGGAACATGTCCTAATACATACCAGGGAGGATAAGTTCACCAAACATTTATGCTTAATACGATGTTCCACCGATTCAATTCCTGGAACGCCGGCAGCGTAGCACTATGGTGGTGTGTCAGATAGCCATACGCACTTGAGTGTGTTCTGACATGTTCTTACAGTGCCTTGAAAAAGTATTCATACCCCTTTAAATTTTCCACATTTTGTCATGTTACAACCAAAAACGTAAATGTATTTTATTGGGATTTTATGTGATAGACCAACGCAAAGTGGCACATAATTGTGAAGTCGAAGGAAAATGATAAATGGTTTTAAAATTTTTACAAACAAATATCTGAAAAGTGTGGCACGCATTTGTATTCAGCCCCCTTTACTCTGATACCCCTAACCTAAATCCAGCAGAACCAATTGCCTTCAGAAGTCACCTAATTAGTAAATAGAGTCCACCTCTGTGTAATTTAATCTCAGTATAAATACAGCTGTTCTGTGAGGCCCTCGGAGGTTTGTTAGAGAATGTTAGTGAACAAACAGCATCATGAAGGCCAAGGAACACACCGGACAGGTCAGGGATAAAGTTGTGGAGAAGATTAAAGCAGGGTTAGGTTATAAAAAAATAGAGTAGCGCACAACAACAAATCAACCAAGACATGGCCGTCCACCTAAACTGACAGGCTGGACAAGGAGAGCATTAATTAGAGAAGCATCCATGAGGCCCATGGTAACTCTGGAGGAGCTGCAGAGATACACAGCTCAGGTGGGAGAATCTGTCCACAGGACAACTATTAGTCGTGCACTCCACAAATCTGGCCTTTATCTTTATGGAAGAGTGGCAAAAAGAAAGCCATTGTTGAAAGAAAGCCTTAAGGAGTCCCGTTTTCAGTTTGTGAGAAACCATGTGGGGGACACAGCAAACATATGGACGAAGGTGATCTGGTCAGAGAAGACCAAAATTGAACTTTTTGGCCTAAAAGCAAAACGCTATGTGTGGCAGGAAAACAAACACTGCACATCACCCTGAACACACCATCCCCACCGTGAAACAATATGGGCTGAATACAAATGCACGCCACACTTTTCAGATATTTATTTGTAAAACATTTGGAAAACCATTTATCATTTTTTATCCACTTCACAATTATGTGCCACTTTGTGTTGGTCTCACATAAAATCCCAATAAAATACATTTACGTTTTTGATTGTAACATGACAACATTTGGAAAATTTCAAAGGGCATGAATACTTTGTTAAGGCATTGTACTTGCACTCACCTAGGTCCCAGACCAGTTGACTCTTTATAGAGTAGTAGAAGAAATAACATGTGTGTGTTGCACTGTTAGCGGAAAATGAGTGATAGGAATTCGGAGTAGCAGATTAATATTACATTTTGTGTTGGTAAAAGTGTGTGTAGCAATACCCCAGCAGGGGCCGCTGGTTTAATATTTGGGCCTGCCGTTACCTTACTGCTCACCACGTCTGTCTAGGGGTCTTCCTTGAAGAGTTGTCAAATAAATGTCTGCACCAAACACTTAAGCCCCATACACACGATCGGATAACCTATGGATTTTCGTCCGATGGATTTGTCCATCGGAAATCCGATGAAACTGTTTTTCATCAGTCTTGGCCACACACCATCAGTCAAAAAACCGACCGTTCCAAACGCGGTGACGTAAAACACTCCGATGAGCCGAGAAAAATGAAGTTTAATGCTTCTGAGCATGCGTCGACTTGATTCTAAGCATGCGTGGGTTTTTTAACCGATGGACTTGCCCATAGACGATCGGAAATTCCCATCGGTTTTTTATCCATCGGAAAATTTTAAAACAAGTTCTATTTTTTACAACCGATGGAAAAAAGACCGATGGGTACCATACACGATCGGTTGGTCTGATGAAAACCATCCATCGGACGGTTTTCATCAGTCAAACCGATCGTGCGTACGAGGCTTTAGTCTCTATTTCTCAAGGGTTTATTTAAAGAACTTCAGACAGAGGGATGGAGGGTTGGGGAGATTCAGGTACCTTAGGTTTTTGCGGATCACGGGTACTTTCCTTTATCGGGAGGACCAATAACTTCCACACTGGATGTAGCATCCACCGCATAGGCCTCTCTCACTGACCTAGCAGCCGGTGTGAGCTTGTTCAAAAAGTCTGTGCCACAGACTTGTGCAACACACACTTGGTAAAATTCTGAAAAACAACACACAGCGCCAGGATCCTTCAGCCAGGCCGGCAGCACTGTGAGGTAGATTTTTGATCCGGATGCGTCCTTCAATTGAGTCCTCAATTGCTCGGTCCCTTCCCGCAGGCAAGGCGACACAGGACCATCTCTGGATCAGTAGGCCCCAGCAACTTCAAGGCCTACTCTCAGTAACGGAGCGTCGGGGGGTCCGCATGCCCCGAGGCATAAAACTGCTAACACATCTCTGAGGCCAAGAGGGCCGTCAGGGCAGGATCGGAAAAACCCAGCCAAAACGGAGTCTGCCTCTTAAGTACCCTCTCCCAGAATGCACAGCGGGTGACCAAACCCACTGAGCTGCTTCTGGGCAAGAGGTACCCAATACATCCAGCCAGCTGCAGTTCCAACCTCGACCTGTGGTGACAACGACCCCCAGAGGAACGTGGAAAATGTGCAACTCAGCTGAACTGGAACAGAGACCACTAATTTGGTATAATTATTCTAAATTGAACTATAACTCAGACAACTAAATTTACACTAGCGCCTACCCAATAGGAGCAGGGCGCTACACACTTCCCCCACTGCAACAGACGATATCCTCATCGTCTAGAAAAAAATTGACTCTCACTCCTGAGAGTCGATACCTGAATCCCAAAAACTTAGATGGGAAAGGGTAAGGTAGCAAAGAAATACAAAATTAGCATGTACATACAGTAAAGTCACATTAACGTATTTTACAATATCTTTCTCTTCCTATCTATCTAAACCACCCATTCTCCAGTAGCTTGATAGAAGATCCATGTACCTAAAAAGACAAAAACAAAACAGACACAGGCAATTTTATAAACACTGTACAATAGGAAGCATATCTATGTTTGTGTGTGGGTAGCTAGATGTACAAAGAAACAATGTCCCTTTGTGTGAACACACTCCCACCACCTAGTGTCAGAAGAGCAATATGACAGAGTCCTTTAACACAAGTACTGGTCCAGGTAGTGGAATCTTGATCCCGAAGTTTCTGGTAACCTGACACTAGCTAGCTATATTACCCCACAGTCCTTTAAAAGAAAAGCAAGAAAAATCTTTTCCTTTAGCAAAAGTGACAAAAAGAAGAAAAAACTGTCACTATGATCACCAGTAAAATCGGGGGTCAGGCAGAGTCAGTGGTTTCCCCTGTTTGTCCAAAGTGGTGATAAAGTACACATAGTTGTCCTTTCCAGGCCTGCAGATGACCACTTTGTCAACATGGATGTGTCTACTGTAGCTCCAATGTAACAAACACCCATTAAAGCGGTCATTCATAGTGGGAGAATGACCTGTTTTCCGGAATGGCTGAGGCACGGCCAAATAGTCCCAAACAGCCTCACCGTACCATTTTTCTCTGTTGGCCTCGATCTCTTGCATTATCTCCCTGGGAACATAGGGAAACTCCAGTCCATATTCAGTGGCTACCCGCTTGTTAAGTAACCTTTGTGACCGGGCAAGCCTAGGCAAAGATCTGGTGCTCCCAAGTCCAGGAAGTATACACAAAACTGGGGACTTCTGCACCATAGTATTTACAGACAGTTTTCCTGACCCAAACGAACTAGTAACTTTAGGCAGGATTTCACTAGTAACAACCGGGGGTTCCACACTGGGTGTTGTCTTCCCCGAGTCCATATCTGCCCATTCAGCAAAGGTGAAGGCCGAGGCAACATCATCTCCATTGGCCCATAGCATCTCCTGAGACATGGTTTCGAAAAAGTCATCGTCTCCAGAGATGTCTGACAAGGAATTTAGTTCAGAGTCCCGTAACTCCTCCGCGGGCATATAATTGCGAACAGTTCCCATATATACAATTTCCTCAGATCTCTCACCCGTTCCTGTTGTGGACTTCTCAGGAATCAAACTTTCCTCTGGATCCGGTCTGGGTACTCCTTGGGGTGAGCCTCTCCCACGGTTGCGGGAGGCTTTTACGTATCCCACTTTCCTTTGGGCAGGTACAGCGGGAACAAATGCAGCGGAGGCAGTAGCAGTGGAGGTAACCGCAGTGGCAATGTCTGCCGGTGACTCCTCAATGGCAGTAACAGCGCCATCTCCCTCCGGAATAACTGTTGTAGCGGATGTGGCAAGCGCAGGTCTAACCACAGAAGCAAAGGCCCCAGCCTCTTCAGTAGCGATGCCCATGGCCCAGTCCATCCGGTAGGCTTGGGGTAGCATGGTGGGTTGCTCTACGGCAAACAGGTACTCCCCGCAGTATAGGCACCGAACAAATGGACGGGGGTTTACAGCCAGTCCTTCGCACCTGTTGAACAGCATGCCCAAGGCTTCCACATCCCTAATTACGTAGAGTATGAACTGCCCATGCGGCTTCAACTGAATGCCAGTGTTCGTTAGTGGAGCCCTCGGCAGCATAGCACTTGTAGCGGTGCTCACAGCAAGCATCCTGGGCCCCATAGCAGACTGCATCGACATAGCTGCAGACATGGCGATGTTCCGACTCTTTCTGAGTGCTTAACACACACGTGGCGTCTCACGCAGAAAGCAGAAGGGTACTCCACCCCCTTTTCTCTTCAGTCATGTAGCTCGCGGGCTTTTCTCTTTCTTGGCTCCGCCCACATCCCACGCGACCAAGAAGTGATCCGCAAATGTCCCCCTCTTTCAGAAAAGACACAGCCCAAACCCTCTGTAACATAAACCCCAGTTGACCGCTTATTGATTTGCGGTCGGTAACGGCAAATCCCGGACTCGAGCCCCCACATGTAGCAATACCCCAGCAGAGGCCGCTGGTTTAATATTTGGGCCTGCCGTTACCTTACTGCTCACCACGTCCGTCCAGGGGTCTTGCTTGAAGAGTTGTCAAATAAATGTCTGCTCCAAACACTTAGTCTCTTTTTCTCAAGGGTTTATTTAAAGAACTTCAGACAGAGGGATGGAGGGTTGGGGAGATTCAGGTACCCTGGGTTTTTGCGGATCACGGGTACTTTCCTTTATCGGGAGGACCAATAACTTCCACACTGGATGTAGCATCCACCGGATAGACCTCTCTCACTGACCTAGCAGCCGGTGCGAGCTCGTTCAAAAAGTCTCTGCCACAGACTTGTGTAACACACACTTGGTAAAGTTCTGAAAAACAACACACAGCGCCAGGATCTTTCAGTCAGGCCGGCAGCACTGTGAGGTAGATTTTTGATCCGGATGCGTCCTTCAATTGAGTCCTCAATTGCTCGGTCCCTTCCCGCAGGCAAGGCAACACAGGACCATCTCTGGATCAGTAGGCCCCAGCAACTTCAAGGCCTACTCTCAGTAACAGGGTCCAAATGCCCGAGGCATAAAACTGCTAACAAATCCCTGAGGCCAGGAGGGCCGTCAGGGCAGGATCGGAAGAACCCCACCAAAACGGTGTCTGCCTCTTAAATGCCCTCTCCCAGAATGCACAGCGGGGTGACCAAACCCACTGAGCTGCTTCTGGGCAAGAGGTACCCAATACATTCAGCCAGCTGCAGTTCCAACCTCGACCTGTGGTGACAACGACCCCCAGAGGAAGGTGGAAAATGTGCAACTCAGCTGAACTGGAACAGAGACCACTAATTTGGTATAATTATTCTGAGTTGAACTATAACTCAGACAACTAAATTTACACTAGCGCCTACCCAATAGGAGCAGGGCGCTACGTGTGTGAAACTTTATCTCTGTAACAGCAGGCTTATGGTGAACATTTCATAAAGAAATGTTTTTGAATGGCATAGACAGTTTAAGGAGGGATGGAAAGATGTCCATGATGACGCAAGAAGTGCAAACCCTTGTATGCTCATGCTGGTGTGTTTTTTTTTTATCACAATGGGGTAGTTCACTACAAGTTCATAGAACATGGTACAACGGTCAACCAACATTGTTACTTGGAATTTCTGAAAAGATTGTGGGAATCTGTTAGGAGTTAAACACTGGAACCCTGACCTGACAAGTGGATTCTTCACTTCAACAATACTCCTCCACAAACATTTTTTGACAGTCCATTCCAGGAATTAAATTGTCACATCTCAGATTATTTTTCTTAAGTGGTCCACTGAACACTATTGAGCTGAGCTAATCTCTGGGGTAAATTCCCTTGCAAAGAGTAACTTCCTTTGCAAAGTGAATAGCCTGCTTGCCTTTAGAAGATCAACTCCAATGGGTTGAACTGCTTAAGGGGGACCCATACTGTGGAAGCAGCTTTCTCCCTGCAGCTGATGTTTTTCCCTTTTACTGACTTGCCATGTTCTGTTCTGCACCATGCCTCTGTGTGGACGCAGCAACTGCTTGTTCAGATGTTAGTCCAAATGGCAAACTTTCAGTTCGATAGAACTTCATAAGTTGTAGCAGGTTTTTCTCCTGCTGCCATATATGGCAGCTTCCTTCTTTCACTGTCAAGGTTGTCAAAGTGGTAATAAACTGCACCAAGAAATGTTAAAAATGGCCCCCCGGCAGGTTTATGCCATAATGTGCTTATATGCACTGCTTACTAGCACATTATGATAGACTTACTTGTCAAATGAAGCCCTCCAGCACTGCGCTATCACCATTCTCACTGGTCTCATCATCATCAGTTCCCTGATTATTAATGTAGACTCATCAGTGCCAATCAGTGTAGCATATCGGTATCCATCAGTGCATTATATTAGTGTCCATAAGTGCAGCACATCAGTGCCGCCTATAAGTGCTCATTAAAACTCTATTTGTCTCAAAAAAATTATAAAAATGTCATTTAGGTACAGTGTTAAATGACCATGCAATAGTTATTCAAAGTGCGGCTGCACTAAAAGCTGAAAATTGGCCTGGGCAGGAAGGGGGTGAAAGTGCCTAGTAGGCAAGTCGTTATGGAAGTGTCAGTTAACGGCATCCGCTGTGTTCTTAAGAACCAGTGACATCATCGGACCCTATTCATTTACTAACCTGGAATCACTGGCCATGAAAACAAATTGTCCAGTAGAGTTTAAAGCAGTAGTCTCCAAACTTCGTCCCTTTGGTTGCCTTTTTCCATCCCTTGGGGAACTGATGCTTCTACTGATATAAAGATTTATGCCTCCTACTGAAACCAACGATGAGGCACTATTACTTCCACTGACATCAATAGTGGGGCATAACACCCCCAACTGATGCCAACGATGGGGCAATATTCCTCCCACTGACACCAACAATGAGACAATATTCCCCCCACCGAAACCAACGATGGAGCATTATTCCTCCCACTCACAACCAACAAAGGGGTACTAGTCCTCCTACTGACCACAGACACTAGGTATTTTATTTATTCCCACTGACCACCAAGCCTGAAGCATTGTCTACTTCCACTGATGCTGGGGCATTTTCTTCTCCTACTGCTCACAGTCTGGCCCCCCTAAATTCTGAGGGACAGTAAATTGGCCCTTTGTTTAGAAACTTTAGAGACTCCTGGTTTTTTAAAAAAAAAAAAGGATGAGTATGCATTTTAACGGGAACCCAAACACAAAAAAAATGTTGTGGTTCCTCCTTCCAAATTCTATACTAGACACTTCAGGTCCAGTGTGGATTATAAGAGGGAACTCCACGCAAAAGTCAACAAAAGAAAAAAGTGGGTGTTCCAACCAAAACTCCACACCAGTACCCCAACTCATTTACAGGCGGTCTCCAGGTTACAAACAAGATAGGGACTGTAGGCTTGCTCTTAAATTGAATCTGTTTGTAAGTTGGAACAGGTACATTTTTTAAGTGTAGCTCCAGACAAAAAAATCTATTTTCAAGCTTTTTGGAAATCATAGGGAAGGGTTATCACCCCTGTAACATTTGTTTTGCTGTCTGTGCCCCTGTTCAGAACATTTCACCTCACTTTCCGTCCCAATGACAATTGGATTTTGAAAATTTTGGGTTATTAGGGAAACACGGATTGGTGATAAAGCATCAGTGGAGACACCTTTTTCCCATATTACAGTAGAGAATTTCCCTTCCTAGGGGTAGATTTCCTCTCACTTCCTGTTGTCTCCCTCCGTTTGTAAGAAGGAGTCATTTGTAAGTCGGATGTTTGTAAGTAGGGGACCGCCTGTACATAAAAAAAAGGGAAATTAAATCACTTTGGATCACTTAGGAGTTAACATGTACACTGCATGACCTTGGCAATAAGGGAAATTCTTGGCTAGATTAAAAATGCCTACAAACATTAGTTATCAGCCAGCTGCATGACCTAGCCTCTAAGCAGTCTTTCTATGGAAAGGTTTACTAACAGTAAGGTCTACTAACATGCAAATTTACATAGGACACACTTATATCATTGTGCCGTGGGAGGAAGGAATGGTGAGGACTTTAGGTGTCGACCCATCTGGGGTAAGCACTACTGATCGGCCAGAAAAAGCCAGGCTTATGCACAATCATACAAACATTCCCTGTAAATACTTTTCTAATGTCTGTAGGAACCTTTAAGGCCTGTGCAGACAATAGTGCATTGGATAACACACATGCTTATTATTAAAAATGTGTGTAGCGCCTCCAACCCTCTCTTCACCTGTCTTTGGCTCCTCGCAGGAAGAGAGGGCACACCCAGCTACATGCCTGTACCCTCCTGTGTAAAGAGGTTGAGCAGTGTTATGAAACAGGTCTCCACAGCCAGGTTCTCCAGAGAATGGCTCTGATCTCTATGCTCAATAAAGACAAGTCTCTATTTCCCCCAATAACTCCAAGGTCCACACCAGCCGTAACTCCAACATAGAGTTTATTTCTCTTAAAGCACAGTCTCTGATAGGAAAGGTTGGAGAGAGAACAGGACAGCATAAGGTGTGGGAGAGGTCCAGGCACAAACGTAATACACTTCACTGCTTGGCAACTCAAGCAGACTTAGCCCATTTGGATAGTCTCCCTAGATAGGGACTAGCAGCCAGAATGGTACTCTAACTAAACGCACAGTCACTACACAAACTGGTGATCTTGGTCTCTGCCACAGACCTGGTGAACTTGGTTTTCAAAGCTTGGCCTCTTTGTAAGGAGAAGACATGCCTCCAGAGAGTTACCGGGCCCCTTCCTTCACTGTGACTTCTCACCAGTCCCTTGGAACGGTCTTTCCCCGGCCTCCTGGTCTAAGATGCGAGTCCCCTTGCAAGGCGGCACCCTGAGATTCCTCGATCCTTAGTAGGCCCCAGCCAAAGGCGCTGGGCCCAAGGCCCAAGGCCTTTAGTTGCAGCCCCAGGGCTAAAGGTGCCTGGGACTGATTCACCGACCACTGCCCCTGGGCTGAAGGTGCCCAGGGCGGACAGGAACACCCACTCCCTGGGAGTAGGATCCCCGACAACGAACCACAAAACAGGCAGCGTCCACCCATTTTATATCCTCTCCCAGCATGCACAGCAGGCCAACCACGCCCACTGCATGGTTGCCGAGAAGGGACACACAAGGCACATCACTGTATCAGCGGTTCAACCCTGGCCCACTATGGCAGCGCCACCCGCAGGCCACAGGGAACAGTACACTGATACTCTCCCTGCAGACAAAAATGATTGATAATGTCCTAACAATTTAGGTGTTTGAGCATAACTACCACTCAAACACTACCCCTAAATTTAGGACCCCGCTACATGTGTAAAACATTTTTAATGCACTGTTGTAAATTTAAGGTACCACCAGATGGGTTTCATTTACATTTTTCATGCATTTTCCTCATTTTTTAAAATATGTTTCTCACTGCAAGCATGGACATGTGATGGAAAATGTACTAGTTAAATTGATTATTGTATGTTTAGTGTTTTTTTGGTATGACTATAATGTAGATCACATCTTAATAAACTACAAAAAAAAGAAAAAAAAAAAGATGCAGCAAGCAGATTTATTCAAAAAACGCCCTTTGCTGCACTTTAAAGTAATGTACTAAACTGAAAAGATTCATATAATATAGTGGAAACTAATTCCTCTATGGTTTTGGGGTGTTGTGAATATGCATTTTAATGCAGTAACAACACAATTGTATAACAGGGCCCTTACAGATAAACATACAGGAAACCCCCTCTGCACTGTGACCAAGTGTATACATTAAAAATAATGAAATTAGTGTTAGTATCCTGATTTAGCTGTCACGCTGTTTAACATGACAGCAAAGTATAATGCCATTATAAAACCTGACTTAGTACCAAAATATTATAAAGTTATTTATCGAAAGGATGAATATAAATTGTATGACCTAGAATTGATATAATGTAACAGCATAAAAAAATATGATATCTTGAAGCTGAATTCCAGAAAAAGATATAAAAGACCACCATTTTACCCAGCAATGCATTCATTAAAGTGGTTGTAAACCCTTACATACCACTTTAACCTACAGGTAAGCCTAGATTAAGGCTTACCTGTAGGTGCAACAAATATCTCCTAAACCTACACGGTTTAGGAGATATTTGCAAAAGAAAGGCACTGCTGTCTACGGCTCATGCGCCGTAGACAACGGCACGCAGGCGCACTGACCGTCTATCAGAAAGTTGTGAATGAAGCCGGGAGTGGCGGTACCCCCGCGCATGCGCGGGAGTGACATCATGCGACTCCGGCCAGTCACAGAGCCGGAGTTCGCGGCCCCCGGAAGAAAAGGAGTGAAGATGGACGCTCGCTGCAATGGAGGAAGACGGCGACATCGCGGGCTTCTACTGCAGGTAAGTGTCACATAATGGGCTACTATGCGATGCATAGTAGCCCATTATGCTTTACCTTTGCAGGGAAATAAAGAGGAAGTAAACCCATCAGGGTTTACTTCCTCTTTAAACATCATTAGAGATACACTATATTACCAAAAGTATTGGGATGCCTGCCTTTACACGCACATGAACTTTAATGGCATCCCAGTCTTAGTTCGTAGGGTTTAATATTGAGTTGGCCCACCCTTTGCAACTATAACAGTTTCAACTCTTCTGGGAAGGCTCTCTACAAGGTTTAGGAGTGTGTCTATGGGAATGTTTGACCATTCTTCCAGAAGCGCATTGGTGAGGTAAGGCACTGATGTTGGAGATAAGGCCTGGTGTTCTATTGGGTTCTAAAGGTGTTCTATCGGGTTGAGGTCAGGACTCTGTGCAGGCCAGTCAAGTTCCTCCACCCCAAACTCGCTCATCTATTTCTCTTGGACCTTGCTTTGTGCACTGGTCCAAATCATTTGGTGGAGGGGGGATTATGGTGGGGGGTTCTTTATCAGGGGTTGGGCTTGGCCCCTTAGTTCCAGTGAAGGGAGGTCTTAAGGCGTCAGCATACCAAGACATTTTAGACAATTTCATGTCCCCAACTTTGTGGGAACAGTTTGGCGTTGGCCCTTCCTGTTCCAACATGACTTTGCACCAGTGCACAAAGCAAGGTCCATAAAGACATGGATGAGCGAGTTTGGGGTGGAGGAACTTGACTGGCCTGCACAGAGTCCTGACCTCAACCCGATAGAACACCTTTAGAACCCAATAGAACACCAGGCCTTCTCTCCAACATCAGTGCCTTACCTCACCAATGCACTTCTGGAAGAATGGTCAAACATTCCCATAGACACACTCCTAAAATTTTGTGGACAGCCTTCCCAGAAGAGTTGAAGCTGTTATAGCTGCAAAGGGTGGGCCAACTCAATATTGAACCCTACGAACTAAGACTGGGATGCCATTAAAGTTCATGTGCGTGTAAAGGCAGGTGTCCCAATACTTTTGGTAATATAGTGTATGTATTAATACAGTTCAAGTAACTGAATTTTAATTTATATCACCTTTACAATCAATTGCACGGCAGGGCTCAGACTGAGGGGGGGGGGCAGTAATGTGAAATTGGCAGGCTCAGATTTATTGTGGATTTAACACACGTAGCTTGCTGTCAAGAGTAGAGAGCAGACTGCAGACTGAGAAGACTGATGAACTCATTATTATGGTGATGTTTCCAGGGCCAATCCCAGACGGGGTGCAAGGGGTGCAGTTCACCCAGGCACCACAGAGGTGGGGGCGCTCAAGCGCCAGAGTGCTCCCCTCCCTCGTCCTCCTCCTTGTTGGTATACAGAGAGGCCGCTCTCTCTGCCGCTCACCGCCGCCGCTATTTCCTGCCCAAGCCCCTCCCCCTCCATCCTCCTGTCAGAGGAGATTAGAGATCGGATCGGCTGCTCGGAGAGAGACCCGCGCAGTGACGTCGTTGGGGGGCGGGGCGGTCCGTGCGGTGACATAGCTTCCTCTCACTGACACAATCTTCCCCACCTGGGCGGCACGGCTGCACACTGTGCTCTCCTCCACAGCTGCCGCCCGCGTGGGGTTTGTACAGAGGGGGGAGGTTTGAACAGAGGGGGGGTCTGTACTAATGGAGGGGAGATGGTTTGTGGGGGGTCTGTACTAATGGAAGGGTGGTTTGTGGGGGGTCTCTACTAATGGAGGGGGGGGTGGTTTGTCCTGAGGGGGGTCTGTACTAATGGAGGGGGGATGGTCTCTACTAACGGAGGGGGGGTTGTCTGTACTAATGGGGGGGTTTGTGGGAGGGTCTGTACTAATGGGGGGGTGGTTTGTGGGGGGTCTCTACTAATGGAGGGGAATGGTTTGTCCTGAGGGGTGTCTGTACTAATGGAGGGGGGGTGGTTTGTGGGGTGGTCTGTACTAAAGAGGGGCGGGTCTGTACTAATGGAGGGGGGTGGTTTGTGGGGGGTCTGTACTAATGGAGGGGGGTGGTTTGTGAAGGGGTCTGTACTAATGGAGGGGGTGGTTTGTGAAGGGGTCTGTACTAATGGAGGGGGGTGGTTTGTGGGAGGTCTGTCCTAATGGAGGGGGGGTGGTTTGTGGGGGTCTTTACTAATGGAGGCAGTGGTTTGTGGGGGGTCTGTCCTAATGGAGGGGGGTCTGTACTATTGGGGGGGTGGTTTGTGGAGGGGTCTCTACTAATGGAGGGGGTGGTCTGTACTAATGGGGGGGTGGTTTGTGAAGGGGTCTGTACTAATGAAGGGGGTGGTTTGTGGGAGGTCTGTCCTAATGGAGGGGGGGTGGTTTGTGGTGGGGGTCTGTACTATTGGGGGGGTGGTTTGTGGGGGTCTTTACTAATGGAGGGGGTGGTTTGTGGGGGGTCTGTCCTAATGGAGGGGGGTCTGTATTATTGGGGGGGTGGTTTGTGGAGGGGTCTCTACTAATGGAGGGGGTGGTCTGTACTAATGGGGGGGTGGTTTGTGAAGGAGTCTGTACTAATGGAGGGGGTGGTTTGTGGGGGGTCTGTACTAATGGAGTAGGGTGGTTTGTGGGGGTCTGTACTAATGGAGGGGGGGGTGGTTTGTGGGGGGGTCTTTACTATTGGGGGGGTGGTTTGTGGGGGGTCTCTACTAATGGAGGGGGTTGGTGTGTACTAATGGGGGGTGGTTTGTGGGGGGTCTGTACTAATGGGAGGTGGTTTGTGGGGGGTCTGTACTAATGGGGGGGTGGTTTGTGGGGGGTCTGTACCAATGGAGGGGGGTGGTTTGTCCTGAGGGGGGTCTGTACTAATGGAGGGGGGTGGTTTGTCCTGGGGGGTCTGTACTAATGGAGGGGGGGTCTGTTTTGAGGGAGGGGTTTATACTTAGTAGGGAGTCTATACTTAATACAGATCTGGACTCAGTGTAGTCACTACGGACATTTCAGAGTGAGCTGACTCCTGATCAGAGGAACCGTTGTTTCTGTATCGCTGGGTCAGGTGAGAGGGCCGATCAGCCATTATCTCCTGTAGTATGTCTGCAGTCTCTGACCATCTCCTGTGCTATGTCTGCAGTCTTTGACCATCTCCTGTATTATATCTGCAGTCTCTGACCATCTCCTGTATTATATCTGCAGTCTCTGACCGTCTCCTGTAATATGTCTGCACTCTCTGACCATCTCCTGTAATATGTCTGCACTCTCTGACCGTCACCTGTAGAATGTCTGCACTCTCTGACCATCTCCTGTACTATGTCTGAGGGCTCTTCCTAACAGACTCTCTAACAGAAGCCCTCTCTGTGTGCATCAGAGAGACTCCCCTCCAGGTCTCATTAGTGTACGCTCTTCTAGAAAAGCCCGGAGCAGAAAGACAGAATGCAATAGGCGGAGGGCTGGCATGACTGAGTGAACAGGGTATGAGATGTGAGGGGATTAAGGATTGGATAATGGAAGTTTGGAGGGGAGGGGATAAGGCTAGATAAAAGGTAGTCCCCGCCCCTCTAAGACAACACAGCGCGGGGGAAAGTTCCAGCTAGCAGCAGCATGTCAGCTAGCAGCAGCATGTCTTCTGTAGACAAACTTCTGGCCCAGCTTCGGGCAGAGGCTGTGACACGGGGCGAGGATTGGCTCCAGGAGACCCTGGGGCCGATGCTGTCGGGTCCGTCTGGATCAGAAGGTACCGCGGGGAGAGAGGCTGGGCGAGCTCGCAGGTCCAGACCTCCTGAGCGCTATTCACCGGGCCCCTCCCCTAGAGCTCAGCGGCAGACTGGGAGTCCCCCTAGGGCCCCTTCGGGCCCCCCGGCCAAGCGCGCTGCGTTACCCAGGGCGGGGGGGTACCGGGAGGAATCCCCTCAAGTTCGGAGCTCGGCGGGGGGCCGCGCCGGGAGATCCGGTGCGGCCAACAGGCCCGCGCAGCGCATGGAGTCGGAGGGTGTGGGCCCCACCCCCCGGGGGTCTCCGGCGGGTTCGGGGCCTCGGTGTGGGTCATCGGTGGTTGCGGTGTCCGGGCATCCCCCCCCTCGGCCGGACTCCGCAGTACGGTGCAGGCGGGTTCTGGAGTGAGGGAGACGGTGAGAGATGACGGCGGTGCTGGGGAACAGCGTGGTGGCAAGTCGGTGGACCGATCGATGTGCGGGTCTGGTGTGCGGAGGATGGATCGATCGGTTGCAGTACCCTCGGCTTCCAGGGACAAGTCGCCTGGTGAGCTGTCTTCTGGGGATGAGGAGCAGTCGGGGGCGCTGTCTGAGGGGGAAGTCTGCAGCTCGGAGGAGGATCGGAGACCCGGACGGTCGGTGGCAGCGGTGGAGTCGAGTCGATCGGCTGGTGGGAGTTCTTCCAGGCAGCCCAGTAAGTCATTTTCACCTACTCATTCTGGGGGCCATACTGGGGGTAGTGGCCAGGTGGTTAGGCCTGCTGGAGGTGTGGGTTTAGCAGTGCAGGTGCTGGATCCGAGTAGTGGACAGGCAGGGGGGGCTACGGTCCCTGCTGGGGGAGGTGCACGGCTGGATGGGCTGCAGGGGTTTCTTGCGGGTATCAAGTCCTTGGTCAGCCAATTTGAGAAGGGGGATGGTGGGCAGGTCAGCCTGACAGTGGTGTGGGTCCCGCCGGCTGGGCCGGTGGGGCCCATTGCTGCGGTTATAGCACCGATTCCACCTGCAGCGACTACTGCGGTGGGGGAAGCTGCAGGGGTGACTACCGGGGGGTTGGGGGCCACGCAGGTGGGTAATGCGGTGGAACAGGCGGCACGGCAGGATATCATTAGATTGGCTGATGCTGCAAAATGTGAGGTGTATGTGTGTTATGAGGCACCGCTGGGAGCACACCTGAAACCTGAAGTGAGGGAGAAGATATGGAAGGGTGAGTATGTGGAGATGTTCTCACTGTTACCATTGGAAAAGTTTCACCTGGACAGGGTTATGCCAGAAGATTCTAAAAAGGAGGATGAGGAGAAGAGGAGATATAGACTTATCCCACGGACGTTTGCTAATTGGCTACAGGCGTTCTCCATCATGGCCAGTGTTATCGGACAGAAGAATCCGGAGCACTGTTCAGCACTATTTGGCTATCAGGACTCCATTGGGGAGGCCTACAGGGTGTACGGGGGCACGGGGTGGCTCCGATATGACGAACAGTTCAGGCAGAGGAGAGCAGTCCGGCCGGATCTGCGGTGGGATAATAAAGACATCAGCTTATGGATGCGGTTGATGACCTCGCCGAGGGCTCCCAGTCAGTTTTTTCAGGGGAGGGCCGGTGGAACCTCTTCCCCAGGACAATCGGCCAGTAAGAAAAAGGGTGTGTGCTGGCAATATAATGAGGGCACATGCAAATTTGGGGGGTCCTGCAGGTACAAGCATGAGTGCTCCGGTTGCGGGGGCTCCCATACGCAGGCTAGATGCTTTAAGCAAGGTAAGGGTCGTGCCGGAGATGCTGGGCACAAAAGGGAGGACTCCGGTGATGGTGGAAAGGATGCGGCTGTTTCTCGGTAGGTATCCGGACAAGGGGGCGGCCAGATTGTTGGATCGGGGGTTTTCAGAGGGGTTTCGCATTCTGTGTTCCTTACAGGTCATCCCCCCGATCGTGCGCAATTTGCGGTCGGCCATGTTTCAGCCGGCGGTGGTCGCAGAGAAACTGCAAAAGGAGGTTGCGTTGGGCCGCATGGGCGGTCCTTTCCCTTCCCCCCTTTGGAGAATTTGGTGGTCTCCCCACTCGGGGTTCTCCCCAAGAAGGAGCCCAACAAGTTCCGCTTCATTCACCACCTGTCTTTTCCGAAGGGCGGGTCGGTCAATGACGCGATTGATCCGGAAGCTTGTACGGTCAGTTACACGTCCTTTGATGCTGCCGTAGGCTGGGTTCGCAGGTACAGGCAGGGGGCGTTGTTGGTGAAAGCCGACATAGAGGCGGCGTTTAGATTGTTGCCGGTTCACATGGATAGCTTTCACCTCCTGGGATGTCATTGGGACAATGAGTTCTATGTGGATAAATGTTTACCTATGGGATGCTCCATATCGTGCGCATTGTTTGAACAGTTCAGCTCGTTTGTGGAATGGGTTGTCAGGGATGTGTCGGTGGTGAATTCAATTATTCACTACTTGGACGATTTTCTGTGTGTGGGTCTGGCCTCAACCAGGACCTGGCCACCTTGGAGCACATTGCAGAGCGGTTTGGGATCCCTTTGGCGCCTGAACAACTGAGGGGCCTCGCACGGTTATCACGTTTTTGGGCATTGTCCTGGATTCGGAGGCCATGGAGTGCCGCCTACCATTGGACAAGTTGGAGGCTCTCAAGAGGGAGCTGAGAGTGATGATGGGGCTGAGGAAGGTGCAGCTTAGGGTGTTGCAGTCGCTGCTGGGAAAGCTCAATTTCGCGTGCCGCATTCTGCCAATGGGCAGGGGGGTGTTCTGCCGGCGGCTGTCGGCTAGCACGGCTGGGGTGCGGTCCCCCACACATTTTGTGAGTTTAGGCAGGGAACACAAGGCTGACTTGCGGGTTTGGCATTCATTCCTGGAGGCGTTCAATGGGAGAGCGTTATGGATGTCCGGCCCAATTAGCAACTTTGATCTGGAACTGTACACGGTCAGGTTTTTGGGCTTTCTTTCAGGGTAAGTGGAGTGCGGGCCCCTGGCCTCAGTCATGGATTGATGCGGGTTTCACTAAGAATTTGGTCCTGTTGGAACTGTTCCCGGTGGTGCTCACAGTGGAATTGTGGGGTATTTGTTTCAGGGACTTGAAGGTGCGGTTTTTACGTGGATAACCTGGGGGTGGTGCAGGTCATTAACAAGGTGTCGGCATCCTCCCCCCTGTGGTACGGCTGCTGCGCCATCTGGTGTTGAGATGTTTACAGCTCAATGTGTTTGTGTATGCGGTACACCTTCCGGGGGTGGACAATGTCATAGCTGATGCACTGTCTCACTTTCAGTGGGACAGGTTCCGAGAGTTGGCACCGGAGGCGGAGCAACGTGGGGTCCCTTGTCCAGGCTGGCCGTGGAAGATTCCGTTGGAATAGTGTCAGGTTGGATCAAGAAATCGGTGAGTACGGGCACATGGGTAGCGTATGAGAAGGTGTGGCTGGAGTGGCGAGAGATGGTTCGGGAAGCTGTAACGGACCCGGTGGGTCCCAATGTGAGGTTATTGGTGCTGTATTTCCTGGCTAGGAACATGGAGGCTCACGTGTCCAGGTCCAGTTTGGGTAAGAAATTGGCAGGGTTGGCCTTTCTGTTTAAATGGCAGGGGTGCCCGGACTTTACAAAAGATTTTTGGGTGCGGCAGGCATTCAAGGGTTATGGTCGTGGGGGTCAGAAAACGGATGGCAGATGGCCGCATTCATTTACTTTATTGGCTGGGATCATGGGGCGGTTACAGGGCCTATGCTCGTCCAGATATGGGGTTTGGCTGTTCACGGTGGCCTTTTCACTCGCATTCTTTGGAGCATTCTGGATAGGTGAGTTGGTCAGCCCGTCCAAAGCAGTGCACGGGGGGTTGCTGGCCAGCGAGGTGGGTTGGTCGGAGGAAGGGGTGTCACTGGTGCTTAGGAAGTCTAAGACGGACCAGATGGGCAGAGGTAAGTTGGTACAGGTTTTTCCGGTCCCAGGTTCACTGTTGTGCCCGGTAAAGGCAGTAAAAGGGTACTTGGAAGTTCGCCCGTCCGGTGGGGGTTCCTTTTTGATGCATGAAGTCGGTACCCCACTTTCAAGGTACCAGTTTATTGCTGTGCTCCGAAAGTGCCTTCGGGCTTTGGGACTCTGTGATAAGGAGTTCTCCTCTCACTCATTCAGGATCGGGGCAGATACGGATGCAGCCAGATGTGGGATGGATGAGGAAGCTGTCAGGAAGATAGGCCGGTGGGAATCCAGGAGGTTCCGGCTATACGTGTGCCCCCAGCTACTGGTGGGGCTAGAATAATGTTTGGGTAAATGCCTGGGGGTGTTGTTTTCAGGCTGCTGAGGTGTACAGTTGGGTTTGAGGTTTCTTACGGGTATTGTTCTTCTTCTATTTTCAGATGGGACGCAAGCTTTGGTCTGGATACTGGGCCATTCGTTTGTGTTCTGGGGGGCTAAGAGGGCTGACGTTCGACATGAGGGTCGGCAGTTGGGGTTCCCAAGACCTGAGGCGTGTGTCCACTGGCTGGGAGTTCCAGGAATGTTGTGGAGCAGGATGGTTCCGGAGGTGCACCATTTTGCTCCTCTGGACAAGCCACCTGACGTTTTAGTACTGCATGTAGGTGGCAATGATCTGGGCAGTAGGTCCATGTTAGAGGTGACAAGGGACATGAAATTTGATTTTCTGCGGCTCAGGATGTCATTCCCGGACATGATCATTGTCTGGTCTGATATGGTGGCCCGGACAGCGTGGAGAGGGGCGAGGTCCTTGAATGGCATCAATCGGGCTCGCAGGAAAATCAATAGGGACATGGGTAGGTTTGTGGTACGGAATGGGGGGTTGGTGGTAAGACATTTGGAACTGGAGGCGGATACGTGGCGGTATCTGCGGAGTGATGGTGTCCATCTGAATGAGGTGGGGACTGATTTGTGGGCTTTGGGTTTGCAGGATGGGATCCAACGAGCCCTTAGGGTTTGGAGGGGCACCAAAGGGTAAAGGTGTTTTCCCTTGGGTGCTGTGGCGGGTGTTTTGGTCTTTGCGGGAGAATGAAGTACCTCAAAAAGCAAGTGCTCAGGACCTATCGGTGGTATGGGTTCTGAGGGTGTATTCCAGCTAACAGGAGTTTAGCTGGAAGAGTTTGATAATGGGGGCACTGCGGTCAGTGGTCGTCTATGAGTAGCTGGTCGGCTTGAGGCCTATGACCATTTAAGGTACCGCAGTGTCACGTGGATTGTTATTGATGGGTTTAAGATTGATATGATTAACATTATTATGATTAATATATTGATTAATATTATTATGGCAATTTTGAGGTTCCTGCAAAGACCAACACTAGGAGGCAATATTTCTGATACGTTCTGTTTATGTTTTGATGGTTGAAGTTTTTGATAACTGATGTAACAGTTAAAATAAAGGAGGCTGCTACGGCCATGTTTTACTCCAAATAATAAGGTGTGGTCTCATTGATTAAGTATAAGTAAGGTATGGGGTAGAACGTGGTGGGCAGACCAGGAATACATCTGTTATACAATAGTCATGTATTTTCTTTATTGTTAAAGGATCATGGGAGGATCCCAGGGTAACGACGACTTGTTAGGGGAGCATCTCTGTGTTTGAGTCGTTGCCATAGAAACATGTGCAAAGGGGAGGAGTTTGTAAGATGACCACGCCCATGTGGGGGCGCCAGAAATATTTCTGCACCCAGGCGTCTGTGACCCTAGGATCGGCCCTGGATGTTTCATCATTAGCCCATGTGCAAGTTTGAAAAGGATTAGTGACCAGGCTGTATTGTCTAACAATGGAGGAAAGTGAGATCACAACACCAGGTAATCTGTCTTGTGAAGGTTCCAGGATAACAAGACTGGCTGAACAGAATGGCAAATCTTTTGACAGTTGACATATATTTCTACTCTGTATTAAGCTGTTTGCCTGGAGTGGCTTTACAATATGTATGCCATAAGGCAATGTTATGTTAATTATATCTCGTCACCTCCTGTCAGTGCTGGCAGATGTGATTTGTATTTGTACTCACACACTGATCTGGCATCAGGGCATTTCAATCACAAGCTCTATAACAGACAGGCAGATGTGTGTTGTAGTAACTAGCAGGAGACAAGCATGCTATTATGCTGAAGAGTTGTCATCTCTTATGAGGAGTGGGACATGATGCTTCAAAAATACTTCAACTAAAATTAAGATTTGTATGGCACTTCATGTAGAATACACAGAGGGTTTCCTACTGAAACATTGATGTTTGAAATGTATAAATACTTAATAAACTATTTTGCAGATGGAAACATGTATTATTGAGCCATCTGTATCCTGATGTACTACCGCAATAGATATACAAGTACACTTATCTCTCAGAAATGTTTACTGGGACTTTGAATGCATTTATCAGCTTTCAGTAAATGTGTAAACTTTCTACAAACCCGCTGAAGGAACAAGACAGCTTCAAAGTACATGTGTCCTGGAAGAATAATGGATGCCTATGTAGCCCTCTTTTGCGGGGGTTTGAGTTATAATAAAAAGCCCTTCTAAACAGGATTTTGTGCTAAATCTGTAGGTAAATAGGAAGACCAAAACCAAAGAATAACAGCCGCATTCACTGATAAGCTAAATCTGTAGCCAATGGTAGAAACCAATTGGTAATACATTTTTGCATTAATATATTTATTTTACCATTTATATTGGACTGTTTTTTAGGATTTTTTTCACGCTGATTTGATATTGAGTTACTCTATGTCCATCACTAGCATTTCTATACACAAGTGTGTGTTATTTACTTTTACTTGGTAGGAGGGGCTGACATACCTCCTTTTGTGTGATTTCATATCACTTATTTTTTGGTTTATGAACCTCCATATTAATTATAATTTTGATATAATATTATATTTTTTGAGTTTATATATTGTGAGGGGGTTAGCTCGGCAGCGGGTGTGTGTGTCCCCCGGGATGGGCTCCCCACACAAAAACAGGCCCAGCAGACGGAGGTTGTGGTTTTCAAAATCAAAAAGGTGCCGTTTATTTTCTATTTACAGTGACAAAAACACAGCAAAGCAAAAGAAACAAACAAAATAAATCCTGGTCAACTTGACCTCTGACTAAACATACAGGTTTCCTAACTAACAACTGGGATCAGCCTAGTGCTGTCCTAGTCCCTGGTTTTAAATGTCCAAGCAAAATATAGCCACACAGGCTTTCTCTCACCGCACAGGGGTTCACTCTCCCTAGACAGTCCACACAGGTCTGCTTCCAGGCATGAGCCAACATCTAATGAATCTGGGCTTTCTTATAGAGGCCTAAATGAGCTGACAAGGTTCAGCTGGACTCATCAACTCCCTGTCTGCACGACGCCCAGCCCTCTCCCTAGAGGTATGAGTCATCAATGAGCCCACTAGTCTCAGCTGGGCTTATACAACTCTCCACCTAGCTGTATAAATCGGCGTAAAGCCTGAATCTGGGCGAAATATATCTACCCCCCTGGATGCAACCAGGTGACTTTACCTTCCTGCTGTCACATACCCCCCCCTCTTGTTTTAACCTCGGGGTTGGAACACCAGCAATCAGGCATTCATGTACTCGAGACAAAGCATCCACATTCCCCATTTGAACGCCAGGGCGATGCTTTACTGTGAAGTTGAATTCCTGGAGGGCCAGGAACCACCTATTCACTCTTCTATTTGTTTCCTTGTTTTGAGCCATCCACTTTAACGGAGCGTGATCCGTAACCATGTCAAAGTGCCTACCTAGCAGGTAGTACCGAAGGGAATCTAGAGCCCACTTCACCGCTAAACACTCCTTTTCAACGGTGGCGTAATTTACCTCATGGGACTTCAACTTCCTGCTGAGGTAAATGACTGGGTGCTCTTCCCCGTTCCAGACCTGGGACAATACTGCTCCTAACCCCACATCTGACGCATCACTTTGTACGACAAAGTCTTTAGAGAAGTCGGGTGAGTACAACACTGGCTGGCTACATAAGGCTTGTTTCAAGAATTGGAATGCTGCCTCAGCCTCGGGGGTCCATTTAATCATGACCGACCCTTTCCCCTTCGTCAGGTTGGTTAGGGGCACAGCCTTAGAAGCAAAGTGGGGAATGAATCGCCGATAATACCCAGCGATTCCCAGAAAGGCTCGTACCTGCTTCTTGCTGTTGGGACGTGGCCAACTCTGGATGGCCTCGACTTTGTTGAGTTGGGGTTTTATTACTCCCCTCCCAATGGTGTACCCAAGATATTTGGCCTCCTCCTGCCCAATGGTACACTTCTTGGGGTTAGCCGTAAACCCTGCTTCCCGAACAGAGTCCAGGACTGCTTGCACTTTTGGCAGATGTGAGGCCCAATCTGTGCTATGGACAATTACGTCATCCAGGTAAGCCGCAGCATACTTCCGATGGGGCCTCAGCATCTGGTCCATTTTCCGCTGGAATGTGGCCGGCGCATTCTGTAACCCGAACGGCATTCTTTTATATTGGAACGCCCCGTCTGGGGTTACAAATGCGGTTTTCTCTTTGGCTGACTTGGCCAGGGGGATTTGCCAATACCCTTTTGTGAGGTCAAGAGTCGTCATGTATCGGGCTGTTCCCAGCCGGTCGATCAACTCATCTATACGTGGCATGGGGTAGGTGTCAAATTTTGTAACTTTGTTCAACTGACGAAAATCGTTACAAAATCGCCAGCTCCCATCCGGTTTAGGCACCAACACAATGGGACTAGACCAATCACTTTGGGACTCCTCTATCACCCCTAAGTTCAGCATTTTCTGTACTTCCTCCCGTATTGCCTCCCGTCGGGCCTCTGGGATCCGATAGGGTTTTAACTTCACCCTTTCACCGGGCGGGGTAATAATGTCATGCTCTACCCCAGATGTTTGTCCCGGCAGCTCAGAGAATACCTCCTTGTTGCGAAGCACAAACTCCTTAACCTCCTGTTGTTGGGGTTGTGACAAGGTGGCTGCGATTCCAACCTCAGGAATCACGCAACCAGTTTGAGCTGGTGACCAAGTGTCTGCGACTAGGGACTCTCTATCCCTCCAGGCTTTCAACAGATTAACGTGATAGATCTGTTCGGGCTTTCGCCTTCCTGGTTGTCTGACCTTGTAATTCACTTCGCTCACTTTTTCCATTATCTCGTAGGGGCCTTGCCATTTGGCAAGGAATTTACTTTCAACCGTAGGGACAAGTACCAATATCCTATCCCCCGGGGAAAAGGTACGGGTCTTGGCTCCACGGTTGTACACTCTCTGCTGTGCCAACTGCGCTTGGGCCAAATGTTCCTTCACGATGGGCATTACCTGTGCAATTCGATCTTGCATCAGGGCGACATGCTCAATCACACTCCTGTGGGGAGAACTCTCACTTTCCCAAGTTTCCTTGGCAATATCCAACAGCCCTCTTGGGTGTCTCCCATACAGTAACTCAAAGGGGGAGAATCCCGTAGAGGATTGGGGCACCTCCCTAATAGCAAACATCAAATAAGGAAGTAGACAGTCCCAATCCTTTCCATCCCTATCCACCACTTTCTTCAACATTTGTTTTAGGGTTTTGTTGAATCTTTCAACCAGCCCATCGGTTTGGGGGTGATACACAGATGTACGTAATTGCGTCACTTTGAACAATTTACACAGCTCTTTCATAACCCGGGACATAAAGGGTGTACCTTGATCCGTAAGCAGTTCTTTACAAATACCCACCCGGCTAAAAACAAGAGATAGCTCTTTGGCTATGGTTTTGGCCGAGGTATTTCTGAGAGGGATCGCTTCTGGATAACGGGTGGCATAGTCCATTATAACCAATATGTACTGGTGCCCCCTAGCGGACTTGATTATAGGACCTACCAAATCCATTGCGATTCTCTCAAACGGGACCTCAATGATGGGTAGAGGGACCAGCGGGCTACGGAAGTGTGGCATCGGGGCCGACCTCTGACACACAGGGCAGGAGGAACAATAATTTTCTATGTCCTTCATCACCCCAGGCCAATAGAATCTCTGTAATACCCTCTCTCGGGTTTTCTCTGTCCCCAGATGACCTCCAAGAATGTGCCCATGGGCCAACTCCAACACCAACTTCCTGTAAGGTTTGGGCACCACAAGCTGCTCAACGGTTTCTTCTGCCCTTTTTGCCACCCGATACAGTAGGTCCTTCTCTACGCTGAAGTATGGGTAAGTGCAGGTATTATCTGGGTTCACTAACTCGCCATCTATTTTCACTACGTTTTCCCGTGCCTTTATTAGGGCGGGGTCTTTCAACTGTTCTGTGGCAAAGTTTTCCCTGTGAACCTCAAGATCAGAAAACTCCACAGACGGTAGGTTTTCGTCTGAGGAGGTGGGCTCCTCTCCAGTTTCTTGAGTCTCCCCTGCCAATACTGACAAGGGAAATTCGGGAGAGTCCTCACCACTCTCAGAGGAGTTCTGGCTATCATATTCCTGGTACATAGGGGCACCAGTGGGGGGCTCAGGATCATCCCACAGTTCCCAGAACTTCGGAAAATCCCTTCCCACAATGGCGTCATGCGGTAACTGAGACACTAAGCCCACTGGATGAGAAAGGGTACCTTTGGGGGTCTCGAAACACACTGTAGTCACTGGATACTCTCGGGTGTCCCCATGCACACAAATAACAGCTACCTTGCTATTCCCAGAGACCTCTGTTTTAACTAATTCAGCCTTTATCAGGGTCACAAGGCTACCTGAATCCAGCAATACCACAACATTTCTACCATTAATACACATTTTGCATAAATGTTTCTCAGTTCCCCGAATGGCAGTGCATGCGACTGTCGCACACAGCGACTGACGTCTGCCCGTCAGAAAGTCACACTGCATGGGTTCCTCCAAAACCGGGCAATTTGCTGCAATATGTCCCGCTTGCCGGCAGCGGTAGCAAATGATCCTTCTTGCCGCCTCTTGAGCCGCTGATTTCCCAGGCTGTTCTCGCCAAACTTGGGGTAGAGCTCCCACCCTCTCACTCTCTCCACCCTTACCCCTTGGAATCATCTTATCCGCCCCTGGGGATGGTCTGGTCTTAGGGTGGAAAGTCTGAGTGTCTCTGGAAGAGGCCGTCAGGTTCTCTGTAGCCAAGTATTTCTCCACACGATCCACAAGACCATCGGCCGTCTCTGGGTCTCCATGGCTTACCCACTTTTGGATGGCAGTAGGAAGAGCTCTCAAAAACCGATCCATTACAACACGTTCCACAATCTTTGGTGCGGACAAAGTCTCTGGCTGTAGCCACTTTCTGCTCAGGTGAATGAGATCATACATTTGAGACCTGGGGGGTTTTCCAAGCTGGAAAGTCCAGTTATGCACACGCTGAGCCCGGACAGCCAGGGTGACACCCAGCCTTGCCAATATTTCAGCTTTTAGCATCACATAGTCTTTTGCTTGGTCAGGCTCTAGGTCATAGTAAGCTTTCTGCGATTCACCCGTTAACAGAGGAGCCACCAGTCCAGCCCACTGCTCCTCAGGCCACTTTTCTCTTTCAGCAGTCCTTTCAAACGTGGTCAAAAATACCTCTGGATCATCCTCTCCAGTCATTTTTGTCAATAAACGACTCACCCCAAAGGACGCGGTATTAGTGGGACGGCTTTCCTCACTGGTCTGCGGACGTTGCTGCATTACTGCTTCCATTTGTTGTAGTCTCTGCTCTTGCTTCTGTAATAGGTCTATGAAGCGGGCCTCAGATCGTTGCTGGGCTTGTTGCTGAGCTTCCAGACTCTGTTGGTGAGCTTGCTGCTGGGCTGCAAGGCTCTGTTGATGAGCTTGCTGCTGGGCTGCGAAGTTCTGTTGTTGAGCTGCAAGGCTCTTTTGCAAACCTGCATTTGTCTGCTGTTGATTGGCATTTGCTAGAGCCAGCTGTTTCAGTATCTCCTCCATGCTGGCTTAAAAAAAAACTGCCCGCATTCTCCACCAACTGTGAGGGGGTTAGCTCGGCAGCGGGTGTGTGTGTCCCCCGGGATGGGCTCCCCACACAAAAACAGGCCCAGCAGACGGAGGTTGTGGTTTTCAAAATCAAAAAGGTGCCGTTTATTTTCTATTTACAGTGACAAAAACACAGCAAAGCAAAAGAAACAAACAAAATAAATCCTGGTCAACTTGACCTCTGACTAAACATACAGGTTTCCTAACTAACAACTGGGATCAGCCTAGTGCTGTCCTAGTCCCTGGTTTTAAATGTCCAAGCAAAATATAGCCACACAGGCTTTCTCTCACCGCACAGGGGTTCACTCTCCCTAGACAGTCCACACAGGTCTGCTTCCAGGCATGAGCCAACATCTAATGAATCTGGGCTTTCTTATAGAGGCCTAAATGAGCTGACAAGGTTCAGCTGGACTCATCAACTCCCTGTCTGCACGACGCCCAGCCCTCTCCCTAGAGGTATGAGTCATCAATGAGCCCACTAGTCTCAGCTGGGCTTATACAACTCTCCACCTAGCTGTATAAATCGGCGTAAAGCCTGAATCTGGGCGAAATATATCTACCCCCCTGGATGCAACCAGGTGACTTTACCTTCCTGCTGTCACAATATATATATATATATGTATATATATACAGTTGTGCTCATAAGTTTGCATACCCAGAATTTAGGATTTCTTGGCCATTTTTCAGAGATTATGAATGATAACACAAAAACTTTTCTTTCACTCATGGTTAGTGTTGGCTGAAGCCATTTATTATCAATCAACTGTATTTACTCTTTTTTAGATCATAATGACAACAGAAACTAGCCAAATTACCCTGATCATAAGTTTACATACCCCAGTTCTTAATACCGTGTTTTGTCCCATTTAACGTCAATGACAGCTTGAAGCGTTTCTGGTATTTGTGGATGAGTTTTTTTATCTTCTCAGATGGTAAAGCTGCCTATTCCTCTTGCCAAAAAGCCTCCAGTTCCTGTAAATTCTTGGGCTGTCTTGCATGAACTGCACGTTTGAGATCTCCCTAGAGTGCCTCAATGATATTGAGGTCAGGAGACTGAGATGGCCACTCCAGAACCTTCACTTTATTCTGCTGTAGCCAATGACAGGTCGACTTGGTCTTGTGTTTTGGATCATTGTCATGTTGGAATGTCCAAGTACGTCCCATGCGCAGCTTCCTGGCTAATGAATGCATATGTTCCTCCAGTATTTTTTGATAACATACTGCATTCATCTTGCCATCAATTTTGACCAAATTCCCTGTGCCTTTGTAGCTCACACATCCCTAAAACATCACCAATCCACCTCCGTGTTTCACAGTAGGAATGGTGTACCTTTCATCATAGGCCTTGTTGACTTCTCTCCAAATGTAGCATTTATGGTTGTGGCCAAAAAGCTAAATTTTGGTCTCATCACTCCAAATGACTTTGTGCCAGAAGGTTTGAGGCTTGTCTCTGTGCTGTTTGGTATATTGTAAGTGGGATACTTTGTGGCATTTGCGTAGTAGTCATAGCAGGGGCCCCCAAGGATAATCACGACGTGGTGTCCATTTTGTGTTGGACCTGAAGACAAGATCTGCAGTATGAGGAAACCCTCCAGCTGTTGTCCAACCGTCCTGGAATGCAGTTTTTCACGAGCGGAAACTGTGGCTTGGCACTGGAACTCAGAGTCAGCCTATCTACTCAGCGCTTATCTCTCGTAGTGTCTAATCTGTGGTTGCAACCGGACATTCTAACCAGCGGAAATGGCCAACCTATAGTAGCTCTAGCCTATGCTGGTTATTGAGCCCTAAGCTAAAACTAGCTATAGAATGCTAGACCAGGGGGGCCAGAGTTAATTAAAGTAACAGGAGCTGCATATAAACTCTTTCGCAATAAACAGGTTTACCTACTAATGGATATGTCAGGAAAGGTTCAATCCGCTGGTGATATTTATTATTTGGCTTGCAGTACTGTGGTCCACCAGCAGGTGTCTCCTGGAAGTGTGGAACTGTCAGGAGAATTTCTCCCTGCTGGTATTATATTATCCTTTGGACGCAGTACTGGTCTCCACCAGCGGATGGATCCCAGAAGTGTGGGGCAGGCAGCACTTCCTCCACTCAGCTGTCACGTGAGGACAATCACTGCAGTCCTATAAATACCCGGCGAGCCCTTACATGCTCGCCTTGGTATCTCTCTCTCCTTGTGCCCTGACCTCGCTGCCTGTATTCTGACCTTGAGCCTGTACCTCACCTGACCTGACCTGACCTGATCTGATCTGATCCCCATCCTGAGCCTTTCCTGGACCTTTCCCCCCTGATTACCTTTCATACCTGATTTGCTTGGATCCCTGCCCTGCAGCCTATCCATCCGCCCTCTCCGTGTCTTCATCTGCTGACTCCCCGTGTATGACCCTGGCCTGGCTACGTTTATGCTTCTGGAACACCCCTTTGTCAATCTCCTGATCTGCTGTGTATGACCCTGGCCTGGCTTACGTTCAAGATTCTGGTGCTGCCCTTTGCTGTATATACTATTTATTGTTTGTGGGTTGTTTGGTTGGTTTTACACTGTTTGTATTTATTCATATATCACCTATCTTAATAAACATCATTATAATTCACTTTACATGCGTTTTTGGTTCTCTCTGTGCAGTCCATACAGTCTGGTCAACTAATTCCTTGACAGTATACCAGGGCCAATCCATGACCAAAAGTGGCTGCACAGAGAAACCATTTTGGTTCAGTTTGTTTTGCTAAAACATGAATGCCAATGAGGTTGTTTATTATGCTCTGCTGGCGTCAGAGAGTAGTGAATACTGCTGCCAGGCATTGAAAGAGTGGAACAGTGATCAGCTGCTAGGGAGTATTTGTTTAATTCACTCCCTGGTTGATCAGGGCTTTATGCCATTTGGGGAAGTTCAGCCCTTGATTCAAAGGTGTACTGAGCTAGCCCTGTCCTGTGTTCCAAAGGGCGGTGATGATTACACTCCCCCTTTCAGTGTTGATCAGGTGGAGTCCCTAGTATGGCTGTTGGAGAATGACTCTGCATCCTTTTTTGAGCACTATTCGGCCTGTTCCAAACAATTGTTAAAAAAGATTGTATTTGTGTAGTGCAGTCTCTGATTAAGCAGGATGTGTGTGAACCAACTTTTGTTCAGTCTGTGCTGCAGGCATGGTCTGATCTCCTGTATTTAGCCAAGCCACAACAATCCAGCCCTGCCATTAATCACCTGCCTTCCCAAGAATTTATCTTAATAAACATCATTATAATTCACTTTATATGCGTTTTTGGTTCTCTCTGTGCAGTCCACACAGTCTGGTCAACTAATTCCTTGACAGGATGACCTCTACAAACATACAGTAGCACAGACTTAGCTATCTAGCACTGTGCATGTAAGATAATAACAATCAGACAGAGATACACTGTCTGTCACAAGGATTTAGTTACATATTCAAAAAGCTATAGGCATCTGCAGTTAAACTATTATAACAGAGTAATACTTACCTAATAGTCTCTGCTTCTGGTCTTGGTGAAAATACAGTAGTATGTGGGCACGTGGTCTCCATAAACCTTTCTATCTCCTTCCTTTCTCTTGGATTTTTAACTCAGCCTCCCAGTAACATTAAATGCAAACTTAAAGCAGAGCTCCACCCTATTTTTGAAGTTTCTTCAATCCTCTTCAGTATTGTCCCCTGCATAAGAATTGGAATATTAAATGTTTTTTTTTTAAAACTCACGGTTCAGTTGTCCTCTGTTTGTATCTCCCGCCGCGGCCGCCTCAGCATCGTCGCGTCATCCAGCGATCGCTAGGCCTCCTGGGAGATGTTTGTCATCAATCCCAGGAGGCCCTGGGCCGTATGACGCGATTTTCGGTGGCGCCATTTTTAAAAAGGGAAGCCTGCCTTTGTTTGCCAGCAGTGCCCTCCCCACCGAAGATGACCCTTACGGACGCGGTCACAGGGAGGCAGCGGCAGGTATTGTCACAGCAGGGAGCCTGGCTTTGCGGGGGGCGGGCAGGGGGGGAACATACGATGGGACCCGTCCTCAACGATCCCCTTTTCTCGGCTGTGACTGTCTCACACAGCTGAGCAGAGATAGAGTATGAAGCCGCCTCCCCCTCCTCCGTGTCGTCTACAATTACTGTTGTAGGGGGGTGTCTGTATGGTGGGGGGGTCTTCACTGTTGGAGGGGGGAGTCTTCACTGTTGGAGGGGGGTGCCTGTATGGTGGGGGGGTGTTCACTGTTGTAGGGGGGTGTCTGTATGGTGGGGGGGTCTTCACTGTTGTAGGGGGGTGTCTGTATGGTGGGGGGGATCTGCTCGGTATGGTAGGGGGGTGTCTGTAATGTAAAGGGGTCCAGAGGTGCGGGGTTCTGTGTAATGTAAAGTGATCCTGAGATGCAGGGTGCCATGCGATTCGATGTGCTGGGGGTGATGCAATGTGCTGGGGTTATGCGATTCGATGTGCTGGGGTTGATTCGATGCAATGTGCTGGGATTGGTGCGATTCGATGTGCTAGGGGTGATGCGATTCGATGTGCTGGGGTGATGCGATTCGATGTGCTAGGGGTGATGCGATTCGATGTGCTAGGGGTGATGCGATTTGATGTGCTAGGGGTGATGCGATTCGATGTGCTGGGGTTGATGCAATTCGATGTGCTGGGGTTGATGCAATTCGATGTGCTGGGGTTGATGCAATGTGCTGGGGTGATGCAATTCGATGTGCTGGGGTGATGCAATTCGATGTGCTGGGGTTGATGCGATTCGATGTGCTGGGGTTGATGCGATTCGATGTGCTAGGGGTGATGCGATTCGATGTGCTGGGGTTGATGCAATTTGATGTGCTAGGGGTGATGCTATTCGATGTGCTAGGGGTGATGCGATTCGATGTGCTGGGGGTGATGCAATGTGCTGGGGTTATGCGATTCGATGTGTTGGGGTTATGCGATTCGATGTGCTGGGGTTGATGCGATTTGATATGCTGGGGTTGATGCGATTCGATGTGCTGGGGTGATGCGATTCGATGTGCTGGGGTGATGCGATTTGATGTGCTGGGGTGATGCGATTCGATGTGCTAGGGGTGATGCGATTTCATGTGCTGGGGTTGATGCGATTCGATGTGCTGGGGGTGATGCAATGTGCTGGGGTGATGCGATTCGATGTGCTGGGGGTGATGCGATTCGATGTGCTAGGGGTGATGCGATTCGATGTGCTAGGGGTGATGCGATTCGATGTGCTGGGGTGATGCGATTCGATGTGCTAGGGGTGATGCGATTCGATGTGCTGGGGTGATGCGATTCGATGTGCTGGGGTGATGCACATGAATGAAAAGCTGTACAGAAAAAAGTAGCCTGTGGGGGTTTATGTGTATATATATATATATATATATATATATATATATATATATATATATATATTCACACACACACACACACACACACCAAGATTATATATATATATATATATAATTTCTTGAACATGCAGTATATTTACTTTTTCCTGCAGGGAGGAGGGGAGGAGAGGTTTGCATAGAAAAGTGTCAACTTCCTCGGACACTGCCGTTGCTATGGAAACCTGACCTGAAACCTATTACACTGCTTGTGCAGCACTGAGCATGTGCGAGATCTGCAGTAATGAAATCCAGGAAGTAATACAGTCTGGCTTCAGATGCCCACACATAAGATGGCCACGTTCTATTTCTAGTTTATAAACTTTCAATATGCTGTAATAACCTAACAAAACGGACCTCAGTTTACAGACTAACTTTACTAGAATACATTAAGCTTGTGTATTATAGAGGTATTTTTATTTAAAACGTGTAATTTCGGCCGGAACACCACTTTAATACATTTTGTACAATTAAGAGAACAGGTATTTACAAACACAGCCAGTAAAGGGCAGCAAATCCATACACCTACAATAGCTTCTGTCTGACAATGCTAATTCCTTGCCCGTATCTTACTTCAATGGTTCTGACACTGACCCAGAGCAAGAACTGCAAATGAAAGTCAGAGAAATATCAGTTCATAGCTACATATGGGTGGTTTTAATAAAGGCAAATAGACTGTGCAATTTGCAAGTGCAGTTGCTCCAGAGGGCAGTATATAAGATGAAGCATCACTTTGCAAAGAATACCAAATCACATGCAAGAAAGATGAAAAAGAAAAAACAGCATTGTTGTTGAAGTTGTTGACACTCTCAGCTAGTACCACTTGTTGAAGGAATTCCCACATTTTACTGCTCTGACAGTAAAGAACCCTTCCCACAATCTAAGTTTAGGTTAAACCTCTTTTCTTCTAACCTCAAATTTTGGCCGCATGTCCTCTTCAGGGACCTTAAAATAAACAATTACTTAAAGGGGTTGTAAAGGTTCGTTTTTTATTTTCTAAATAGGTTCCTTTAAGCTAGTGCATTGTTGGTTCACTTACCTTTTCCTTTGATTTACCTTCTAAATGTTTTTTTTCTTTGTCTGAATTTCTCACTTCCTGTTTCTCCTCACTAAACTTCACACCATCATCCGAGTGGTGTGGAGTCAGCCAGAACAGCTTACTGAACAGCTTACTGAGGAGGAACAGGAAGTGAGAAATTCAGACAAAGAAAACAAAGAAAAAAAATATTTAGAAGGGAAATCTAAGGAAAAGGTAAGTGAACCAACAATGCACTAGCTTAAAGGAACCTATTTAGAAAATAAAAAAAACAAACCTTTACAACCCCTTTAAGGCCCGTACACACGGTCAGACTTTTTGCCAACAAACTTCAAAATGAGCACGTTTTTCAAAAAATCCGACCGTGTGTACGCTCTATCGGACAAACTTTTTCGGTTTTCATCAGACAAACGTTCGCTCTGCAAACGGAGAATCTTTTCAACAACAAAAGTCCGATGGTGCAAAGTCCTATCGTATGTACAGAAATCCATTGGACTTTTGTCCAAGGTACAAATACGCATGCCCAGAACCAATGTTAAAATCAACCAACAATAGCAGAAGTTGACCAAAGGGTGGCGGTAAAGAGCAGAAAAGAGCAGAAAAACCATGTGATGTTGGGAAAGTTTTGGGAAAGTTTTCAGAAAAGTCAGAGCGTGTGTATGCTATGCAGGGCCGATCTGAGACGGGGTGCAGGGGGTGCAATGCACCGAGGCACCAGAGGGGAGGGGGCGCCAAAGTTTCAGGAGCATCGTTGGTCCCGAGTGTGTTGCCAACTAGTCTGGCGCCGGTGTTTCGTCCTAGATGAGTCACGAGCGCATGTCAGCGAGGGCGTCGTGACCTCCTCGTTCATTGCCCCCTACCTCCGCCACCCACTGACCCGCCCGCCGGCAGCAGTGTCCACATCCCCCGCCCAGCGCCCGCTGTATCCATACTAAGGAGGGAAGAGGAGGTAAGCTAGGTCCGCCCCACATCCTCCCCATGTCCCCCCTGTGCCCGCCCACAACCCCTTGTGCGGCCAATCTGTGCCTGGAAAGGGGTGTGGGCGGGAGATTTCAAAGCAGCAAGATGCCAGTAACACCACGCTGCACTGCGCTGGACACCGTCTCCTCCAGCCAGAGGCGGCTGTCAACACAGAGAGAGAGCCGCACCTGGGGATGATTAAACCATGCTGGCGTTACCGCTGCACTAGTCTCCTATCAGCGAGATCTGTCAGTGTCCACTGACATGGAGGTGGCTCAGGAAGACATACTCCGCTGCTCCGCATGTTTCCCCCGCCCGCAGCCTTAGCCTTCACACATGGATGAGCAGGGAGTCGGGGACCGAGAACACTGCTACAGGACATGAGTGAGTAACTTCAGCAGAACAACTGGAGCTTCCTTTTACTTCAGATTCTGCACTGTACACTATGCAGCCTGGGACATAAGAGTGGAAGGGACAGGGTTAGTGATCCATCTTTCACTTCTCCTCTTCCCCCCCCTCTCCCCCCCCCCCCTTCCTCCTCCTCTCCTCTCCCCCCTCCTCCTCCTCTCCCCTCCTCCTCCTCCCCCCCTCCTCCTCTCTTTGATGGGCACTGATGAGTCTGCATTTGATGAGCAATGGTAGGCTGCATTTTGTGGGCACTAGTAGGCTGCATTTTGTAGGCACTAATAAGGCTGTATTTGGTGGGCACTAATAAGGCTGTATTTGGTGGGCACTGGTAGGCTGCATTTGGTGGGCACTGGTAGGCTACAGTTGGTGAGCAATGGTAGGCTGCAATTGGTGGGCACAGATGAGCTGCATTTGATGGGCACTGGTGAGGCTGCATTGATCTCTTTTACCATGTCTGCAGTCTCTGACAATCTCCTGTAGTATGTCTGCAGTCTCTGACAATCTCCTGTAGTATGTCTGCAGTCTCTGACAATCTCCTGTAGTATGTCTGCAGTCTCTGACAATCTCCTGTAGTATGTCTGCAGTCTCTGACCATCTCCTGTAGTATGTCTGCAGTCTCTGACAATCTCCTGTAGTATGTCTGCAGTCTCTGACCATCTCCTGTAGTATGTCTGCAGTTTTTGACCATCTCCTGTAGTATGTCTGCAGTCTCTGACCATCTCCTGTAGTATGTCTGCAGTCTCTGACCATCTCCTGTAGTATGTCTGCAGTCTCTGACCATCTCCTGTAGTATGTCTGCAGTCTCTGACCATCTCCTGTAGTATGTCTGCAGTCTCTGACCATCTTCTGCAGTATGTCTGCAGTCTCTGACCATCTCCTGTATTATGTTTGCAGTCTCTGACCATCTCCTGTATTATGTCTGGGGGCTCTTTCTAAACAAACTCTCTAACAGAGGCCCTCTCTGTGTCCATTAGAGAGACCCCCCTCCAGGTCCAATTAGAGTACTCTGCTTCTCTTCCTGTATTTTGTTTATTGTTAAGAGATCTTGGGAGGATCCCAGGGTAACAATGACTCCTTAGGGGAGCATCTCTGTGTTTGAGTCCTTGCCGTAGAAACATTTGTAAAGGGGGAGGAGTTAGTAAGGTGACCACGCCCTTGTAGGGGCGCCAGAAATATTTCTGCACCCAGGCGCATGTGACCCTAGGATCGGCCCTGATGCTATGGGTGTGCCCAGCCAACTCCCTTCGGACAAAAATCCACGGAAAAGTTTGTTTGAAGTCCGACCGCGTGTACGAGGCTTTACAGTTACTTGAGTCACCTTATATACTTACCTAAATCTATATACCTAATATATTTGCAGATTGTAATCATATCCTCCCTAAAGCACCTCTTCCCCAGAGTGAATAATTGTAATCAATCATCATAGCTGAGGTCCTTTATTCCTCCTTTTAAAGTTTCAATAAACCCATAGCCATTACTTATCTATGAATAGCAAATATAGCAGCAAAAGCTACTGTATGCTGAATATAATGATAAACAACCTTATTTAAGGAGGAGGTCCAGCCCCGCCCCCCCCCCCCCCACCAAAAAATTAAAAGTCAGCAGCTTACTACCGCTTTAATGGCACTTTAATTTTGTTGATGTTTGCTGAACTCTTTCTAATTCAACATCTTTTCCGAGGATTGGTGACCAAAACTGAACTGCATATTCAACATGAGACTGAACTAGGGTTTGTAAAGGGGTATAAGTATTGATTACTGTATATACTCGAGTATAAGCCAAACTTTTCAGCCCTTTTTTTGGGCTGAAAATGCCCCCCCCCCCCGGCTTATACTCGAGTCAGTGTACCTGAAAATATTTAGAGGCTGGAGGCGTCCATCGTTAAAAACTTGCGGTCGCCTCCTGGTCCCTTCCGTGATAGGCGTTTCTCAGCAGACACAGTTTCACCTATCACGAACGTTCTCTCATCCTCACCCATCCCAGCAGACACTGTGTTCAGTGTTCCGCCAATCACAGATGCCTTTTCATCCTCGGACAAGAGGACGTCCGTGATTGGCGGAACACTGAACACAGTGTCTGCTGGGAAACTGAGTCCGAGGATGAGAGAATGTTCGTGATAGGCGGAACTGTGTCTGCTGAGAAACGCCTATCACGGAAGGGACCAGAAGGAGACCGCGAGTTTTAAACAATAATAAATATACAAAAAGGTGTAGCGCTGGATGAGCAAAACTGTGTATGGCTATACAGTGAAAAAATTATAAGAAAAAGTATCAAAAACATGAGTGAATACTACAAATAAACATTTTAAAGTTCATATGTGTCAGTGAAAAATATATGAAATCTTCTCCTCTATTTAAAGATGATAAGAGTTCTACAGAGTGCAGGTATCCGATGAAAATCATAGGCAAAATGCTCCAACACTTAGTAAAGATCCCGCCACCAAGGTGAGGAATGAAGGCTTACCAGACAGCCTGCGACCACCCTTCTCAGGGGGGTCAAAACAGGCTCAGTAGAGTGATGTTTTACTCTATGGAAGGCAGGATGATTCTGCAGGAACGCTTCATCCGCAATGGGAGAGTCTCCAGAGACGTTGATTGAACACCTGGCCAGAACTGGGAGTAGACACACTCTTGGCAGATCAGAGTGGATGTTCCTCAGTAAGTAGGATAAAATCCAAAAGAGAAAGAAAAACTTTCCATAGTGTAGCGTTCATCCATAAAAAAAGGGGGGTTTATTTTCACAAAGTATGCGTTACAGAACCTCAAAGTAACAAGTCCTGAGATATTAAAATGCTGGTTAAAAAACTCCTTGCAAGAAAACGTTTTTTTTTCCAGTCTACTCCCAGTTCTGGCCAGGTGTTCAATCAACTTCTCTGAAAACTCTCCCACTGTGGATGAAGCGTTCCTGCAGAATCATCCTGCCTTCCATGGAGTAAAACATCACTCTACTGAGCCTGTTTTGACCCCCCTGAGAAGGGTGGTCGCAGGCTGTCTGGTAAGCCTTCATTCTTCACCTTGGTGGCGGGATCTTTACTAAGTGTTGGAGCATTTTGCCTATGATTTTTATCGGATACCTGCACTCTGTAGAACTCTTATCATCTTTAAATAGAGGAGAAGATTTCATATATTTTTCACTGACACATATGAACTTTAAAATGTTTATTTGTAGTATTCACTCATGTTTTTGATACTTTTTCTTATAATTTTTTCACTGTATAGCCATACACAGTTTTGCTCATCCAGCGCTACACCTTTTTGTATATTTATATTTGTTGTACCTTATATCAAGGTTTATTTGGTGTTTAGCAGCAGGTTTTCCTTTTGGGATTTATTCATTTATTGCACTTTAATAATTTGCACCTAGCGCAAATTTTTCTTTTATAACCGAGTTTTAAACAATGAATGGATGCCCGCAGCCTCTCAATTTCCGGTACACTGACAACGGGCACAGTGAGGATTGGCACAGTGATGATGGGCACAGCGAGGAGTGGCACAGTAAGGATGGGCACAGCGAAGTGGCAATGGGCAGAGTGAGGTTGGGCACAGTGACAATTTGCACAGTGAGGGTGGCACAGTGAGGTTGCAATGGGCACAGTGAGGCGTACAAATGGGCATTGTTGACCCTCTTCCACTTACAGTAGCTGCTGCATTCTCACCCTCGGCTTATACTCAAGTCAATACGTTTTCCCATTTTTTTGTGGTAAAATTAGGTACCTCGGCTTATACTCTGGTCAGCTTATACTCGAGTATATACAGTAATCTCTGGAATGTATGCCTTTTTTAATGCAATGACAGTTTTTTACTAGCTTTGTCAGCTGAAGCTTAGCATTGCATGCTATTTATAAGTCTGTGATATATAAGCACCCCCAGATCTTTTTCCATCACTGATTCTCCCAGGGGAGCCCCTCCTAATGAGTATTTTGCATATGTATTTTTAGCTCCCAACTTTACATTTCTCAGTACTGAACCTTGTCCGTCATGTAGCACCCAACTCCCTTATTTGTTAAGGTTTTTCCTTAATGATGCTATATCCTGTGCTAATGCTATTTCCCTGTATAATTTGATATCCTCAGCAAACACTGAAATTGAGCTCTTGATTCTAACCTCTACTGTATATCATTAAGAAACAAACTCAACAGTATTGGCCCCAAGACAGAACCCTGGGGCACACCATTCACAACTTTAGGAAATTATTAGAAAGACTCATTTATCACTACTTTCTGGACTTGTTCATGTAACCTTTATTTCTATATCTGTTCCAGGTCAGTGGTTAAGAAAGGACGGAAGCCACAACATCAGCACAATTGCCAGGCAATTTGCATTCTATGAAATATATCAGCAATGGCAGCTTAAATCCAAGAACAAAAATGTAATATATTGCATCTTACCAGTCCTTAGATCATCCTTTTTCAACCAGGCTGCAGTGGCACCCTGGGATGACTTCTGGGTTCTTCAGTGGTGCCTTGAAAAAATGCCTAAAAGTGCCCTAAATTGCCCAAAAATTGTTATCAAGCTGGCAGAAGAATTAAGCCTGCCTTTTTTGTTGCACCAAGCCACAGGTTTTTATTGTGCGGCATTACAACCTTGGGCACCACCAGTTTCCTAACAACCGATGCCACTATAGCTTGGTAAGGAGGACATTGGGTGTCTGGGGATGACCTTTTTTGCCCCTCTCCATCAGCACAGGGGTCACGTCAGCTGAATGAAGGAAAGAAACTGAGGGAGAAGAGAGACGCTAGAATACTAGTCAGTACCAGTGTGCAAATGTATATTGCTTTGTAAAAATAAATCACCTTTAATGTTGGGTGTCCTATATGTGTAGAGGCTGCTGCATTATGTAAAACAATTAGTTTATTTTTATTTTTTACATTTTAGAATGGGGTGCCTTGAGATTGTGTATCATTTTAAATGGTGCCTTGACAAAAAAAAAGGATGAGAATCACTGCCTTAGATAACATACTTCCTGTCCTAGGGTTATAACACTCACTCACTTCTATGTATAAGCAACACTGTCACCCTAGGACAGGTCTACAATAACTTCCATCTCTCCTGTTCCCCATAACATAGAGGATATGGGTTCTCCAGTGCTTAGAGATAGCAGAGAACAATGTAAATGAATGAGTAAATGAGTGCAGCATATGCACAGAGCGCTGGAAGTTCACAAGATTTCTGGTAGGGATGCACCGATACCACTTTTTTAGCAACGAGTACCAATACTTTTTTTTTAAGTACTCACCGATACCAATTACCGATACCTATTTCCGGCATTTAGGGAGACCAAGATGAGGAGGACCAGGGAGGCGGGTCTCCATCATCTATTAGTGTGCTGTGTAATATTACCATCTGGATGAGACCAAATGATAAAGAAACACAGCACCCTCAACACTCAGCACTGTTGGCCCCACGGCTAGGAGGACCATGCTGTCATCCTACATCCTCCTCCTCCTCCAGTCCCATCTCCTCCATCCCACGTCCCACTCATCCTGCAGTCCATACAGCATGTTTGAGTGCAGGAGTAAGTAACATAAAGTATAGGGTATTGAGTGCAGAAGTCAGGATGAGAGTGGGGTGTAGGTGTAGGGAGCGAGAGACAAAGGGATGAGAGAGCAAGAGGACAGTATGAGAGAGAGAAAGGCAGAAAAGTGTATGGGGGAAGAGTGGGGACAAAGATTGAGAAAAAGAGGCAAAAGAAAGAGAAAGGGAGAGAAAGGAGAGATTGTGGCACTACAAATCCCAGCATGGCAGAATCCAATTCCTCAGCTCATACAGCACAAGGAATGTCCAGCAAAGGGGTCAGTACAGCCTTAGAGTGCCCCCAAAGGGCAGGTGTCCCCATTAGAGTGACCCCATAGAGCAGATGTCCCCATCAGAGTGACACCATAGAGCAGGTGTCCCTATCAGAGTGACCCCATACCTCAGGTGTCCTCATCAGAGTGACCCTATAAAACAGGTGCCCCCATTAGAGTGCTCCCATAGAGCAGGTGTCCCCATCAGGGTGTCCCTATCAGAGAGCAGGTGTCCCTATCATAGAGAAGATGTCCCCATCAGATTGCCCCCATAGATTAGTGTCCCCATCAGAGTGCCCCAAAAGAGCAGGTGTGCCCTTCAGAGTGACCCCATATAGCAGGTTTCCCCATCAGAGTGACACCATATAGCAGATGTCCCCAGAAGGGTGTCCCCATAGAGCAGGTGTCCCCATCAGAGTGACCCCATAAGAGAGCAGGTGTCCCCATCAGAGAGCAGGTGTCCCATCAGAGAGCAGGTGTCCCCATCAGAGTGTCCTTCATCAGAGTGACCCCAGCAAAGTGTCCCCATCAGAGTTGTGAGCCATCACAAGGTAGAACATTTTACCTTTTAGCGCTGCAGATTGGCGGGCACGCCATACTACATACTGAAATAGGAGTGCGGCCAACATACTGATCTGGGGAATGCACGGACCTACCCATCGGGCTAGAGGGACTGATATCTCAGATCAAAGTGCTAAATGATGGAAGGAGCAGCAGCTGCCCCTGGTTTTGTTTACATTCATCTGTCAGTAGAGAACCCCGCTAACAGATGATGACGCTGCAACCAATAATTGCTGCATTCCTTTGTGTACATTTTAGTTGTCAGCGGGAGAATCCCACCGATACTTGTGCAAATGCCTAGTATCTGCACTGATACCAAAACTGGTATTTGTATCAGCGCAACCCTAATTTCTGGCAGGACGAACAGGTATTTTTTTATTGTGTGTAGCGGGTATTTGAATTTAAGGGAAGCATCTGGGTGGTAGTGTAACCCAGATGCATTGATTGCTAGGGAATCCGAGACCCTTTTATGGTTCTTGGAGGACTCTGGTGGTGTGAGGTTCCCTGCGGCCTGCAGCTGGCATTGTCGCCCTGGCCGGAGTTGAATCCACACCGCAAGACTGTGCCTTTTTGTCCTCCCCTGGCGCTGGTACGGCGGGGCGGGGAACCCGCTGTGACGCAAAGGGAGAGGGGATGAAAGGGGCGGACGCCCTTACCACGGGGTTCAGAGTTCGGAGTCAGAGGACACGGCCGCACTCAGGCACCCTCAGCCTGGGTGCTGGCGTTCCGGTGTTCCGGGCCCAGGTGCCCTTGACCTGGCCAGAGCGAGAGATGGAGTCCATCTCAGGCACCTTTAGCCTGGGGTGAGGTACTATGGTGGATGCCTGGGGCTCAGTACCTTCGACTGAGTTCCGCGAGGGTGGAGGAATCCGAGGGGGCCCTAACTCCTTGGGTGCCCGTGTCAGAGGTCGAGGAGACTGGTGAGCAGAACTTCTCTGGAGAGTCCGGCGCAGCATTGCTGGTGACAGAGAGGCCTCCGGTGACTCCCTTGGACGGATATCCTTCCCCTGACAGGGGCTGTGCTAGCGAAGGTAATTCATGTTCTACCTCATATAGTCAGTGGCAGTGACTATTCGCCACTGGTGACACCACAGTGGTTAGCGATACTTTAAAGGATTGTGCCTCGACCTACTCCCATTAATACTGAACTGTTGCAAAGGTCCCAAATTGACTGTGCTGTATGTTTATTCGCTGAGAAGAATAAAACTGTGTTGGACCTATTCAGTGTGTGGAACTCTGGTTACTAGGAGCAAAGGGGGAGTCAAGGATGGAGGAAAGGATTTGACTCTAGGACACCTACACAAAGCCCGATCTTTCTGGCCTTCACCTCTTCACTATGGAGGACATGGGCCGTGGTGTATCTCATCCCTCCACAGTGAAGTAAGTTCCCCATCAGGTCCGCTCAGGCCAATGACCTAAGCGGGGTCTGACATACCGAGGGGGCGGACCTGATGGGGAATCTCCTTCACTGTGTAATTCATGAATAGACCCGCCCCTTCTCATGTTCCGCATCAGGTCCTCAGCCTTACACCTATTCATTGGCTGAGCGGACCTGATGGGGAACTTTAGAAGGGGCGGGTCTATACATTTAATAGACTGCGGAGGAAGTTCCCCATCAGGTCCGCTCAAGCTCAACCAATGACAGACAGCGCTGGACATCGGATCGCCGCGGGACACTGGATTTCATCGCTGGAATGTTTTTTTTTTTATTGTATTTTTTTTTTTTAATAAAGGACTTTTCCAAGGTGTCGATGTGTGTTTTTTTACATTTTCTTCGTGAAATGGTAGGGGTACAATGTACCCCTTACCAATTCACATAGGGGGACAGGATCTGGGGGTCCCCTTTGTTAAAGGGGTCTTCCAGATTCCGATAAGCCCCCCGCCCGCAGACCCCCACAACCACCGGGCAAGGGTTGTGGGGATGAGGCCCTTGTCCCCATCAACATGGGGACATCCTGCCCATGTTGAGGGCATGTGGCCTGGTACGGTTCAGGAGGGGGGGGCGCTCTCTCGTCCCCCCCTCTTGTCCTGCGGCCTGCCAGGTTGCATGTTAGGATAAGGGTCTGGTATGGATTTTTGGGGGGGCTCCACGCCATTTTTTTTTAATTTGGGGTGGAGTTCCCCTTAAAATCCATGCCAGATCTGAAGGGCCTGGTATGGATATTTGGGGGGAACCGCACGCATTTTTTTTTAAATTTGCGGCGGGGTTCCCCTTATTATCTATACCAGACCTGGTTGGAATTTGGGGGTCCCCCACGCTTTTTTTTTATTTTTTATCAATGACTTTTCTATGTATCGCCGGGAGCCGACAATTCATTAATAGCCGCGAGTGAGTTTTAAATGAAGTTTTTTCCTTCAGAAATTACACTTTGTGCAGGGACAGTTCTAAGCACGAGAAACATGCACGACTTTACATGCATATTATACACACACCCTAGGTACGAAATTTAAAGGAATATTTCACTTTTATTGTTTCACTTTAAGCATTATTAAAATCACTGCTCCCGAAAAAACGGCCGTTTTTAAAACTTTTTTTTCCATTGATACATGTCCCCTGGGGCAGGACCCAGGTCCCCAAACACTTTTTAGGACAATAACTTGCATATAAGCCTTTATAATTAGCACTTTAGATTTCTCCCATAGACTTTTCGAATTTGCCGCGAACACCCCAATTTGTTCGCTGTTCGGCGAACGGGCGAACAGGCAATGTTCGAGTCGAACATGAGTTCGACTCGAACTCGAAGCTCATCCCTAATTCTAACCCTTTTCTGATATGTAATAAGATATTGTACTGATGTTATTCCGCTTTTCTCTGCTTTGTTGTGGCATGTATAATTTTTTTGAAAACAATAAAAACAAATAAATGTAAAAAAAAAAAAAAGAATGCAGAGCGCTGGACATATTTGTAATCCATGCGTGCGTTCGCTCGCCGTGGTTGCCACGGGTGACGGCACATGTTTACAGTCACTGGTTGCAGGGCTTATTACATATGAGTGTCCGGTTGAGGCAACTGGGTGCAGGACGTGATGGCAACGCTAATCCTGGACAGTTGCTACGGACAACGGCACTTGGTAACAAGCTTTGATTTTGGTTGCTATGGGCCACAGCACTTGGTAAAAGTCGTTTTTTTAAAGGCAAAAACATTCAGTCCTTTCCTTGTTAAATCCCAAACATGGCAAAACAGGCATCTTCTTCCTAACTGTTGCTAGGGGCGACGGTCAGCAGGTTAGACGTGAAGGCGGATCTCGGTGGGACCTCCAAATGTAGTAGATGGTTACTACTAGTTATTAACATCCACCATGTTCACCTTGCTACCAGACTTCCATACATCACTCTTCCAAGGACAATGAACAGTCATTTGCTTTTGTTTTGTTTTTGTTTATTTGGGGAATATAATTTGGTTGGGCAAAGGAGGTATGGGATGCTCATAGAACAGATGACTTTGCCATCATTGATAAAGAATTGTTGAATCAATAGTACTGTGAGCAAATGATGGACGCTAACATTTGCAGTCTTTCCTCTGCACCAACTCCTGCAGAGGACTGTTACTCCCAGGACTCTTCTTCTCCTGCACAAAACTTCACTGCAACCTGTCAGAATTTCCACCCCATCATTGTTACACCACCTCAGGGATAACTCTTAATAATCCCAGGTGGTTATCTGACTTGCTGAACGCTGATAGGCCAGGGGCCTGCAGTACCCCTTCTTGGCAGCCTAGTTGTTTAGCAGCTTGAGTTAGTTGGTGGACTACTGATCCCAGCTAGCCCGACTTGCAAATCCTGTGCCCGCAAGCCACATAGATTTTACACAAAACCCCACAGTCTCTCCTCTGGCCTTGAACCCAGCTCCCCTGGCATGCCTCCTCCAGATATCCACTGTGCCTCACTCACCGACCTTCTCCTGCCCTAGGTCCTTGGTGAAGAATTTACCCGAACATGCATACCGACTGCCCTAGGTCTTTGGTGAAGAATTTACCCGAACATGCGTACCGACTGCTTCTCCAGCTCCTCTTTTCCAGGACACCTCCTGCATGACCGTGTAAGGATGAGGCTCCCTCCCGAGCTCCTCCACCAGATGGGGATGGGCCTCCTGATGCAGTCTAACACTCCATTTTTTACTTCTCCCAGCCAACAATTCCCCTTCAGTGGGCTGGACCTGAGCTTAAGTATTAGGCCTGCCCCCTGCCCATTCCAATTTGGGGATTGGTCAGGGCTCCTCACATGAGCTCCCTGTCACTCCAATTCCCAGCCCTGCCACTCTCCCAGAACATTCTCCCTGGAAGCAGGGGAGGTGCCCAAGAACTGAAGGACAGGCGGTCACACCCATTGCTACACTAACCACTCCCTGCCCCCAAATCAAAAACAAGGTTTTTTAGGTGGTGCACCTACAGAGTGTCAGTGGTGAATGTAAATAAGCAGCTGTGTAAGAGCAGTCTCTAGTGTGTGTGGTAAGTGTTTAAGATGTGAAACTCAGCTCGCAACTCCTGGCAGACGACTCTTCTGGTCCTAATGGCTTGGTGGCCTGCAAGTTCCAGAAGTCAGGTCCCAGATCTTCACACAGGGTGTAGTCTCTCAGTTCCAGTCCTGGAAATGCAGTGACTATCTTTCTCTAACTCATGGGATCACATGCATCATGCACACCCCCGCAAACATGCATAGAGCACAAAAAACACCAGAGCAAGTTATAACTTAAACAACCAATTTTATTAATCTCCATGTAACATTTTTTATTTTTATATATATTATTATTATTTTTTTTTTTTTTTTTTTTTTTTGGATAATTATTGGCCACGGCCTGATTCAGTGGTTTTCAAAACATAAATCCATAATCCACCAATTTTAACTTTTAAAACATACTTTCCAACCAAGTGTTTATCAATACCCGTACTCAACCCAGCCACTGAGACTCGAGCTGATTATTACTTGAACTTGACTTTCCTTAATTCTCCCAACCGACGGGAGGGGGGTTTGCAGCACCCCTCCCGTCCCCAACCCCCCAAACCGCGGCCAACTCTATGCATGTTTGCAAATTTGTGTTTAAGATATCTAGACCTATGGGCGATAGATGCACCCCGTCATCCCTATATAGACCTTGTAAACCGCCCTCCAGCTCATGGTGCCGAAATGAAAAACCCATACCATCGCTCAGAAACTTCGCCATGGCTCTATTTATCCGCTTGCGGACCTTCTCTAGTGGCTTGAAAACTGTGGATTCCAACCACCTCAGACATGGAATTATCTCTGAGAACCCAAACACCGTATTTGGAGAGGCTAAACGTAAAAACTTAAATGTATCCTTCATATCGGTAATCAGATCAAATATCTTTAACTTCCCAATGTCATTACCACCAACATGTATAATTATTATATCTGGAGCCTCATGTAAAGCGTATAGCCTACTTAATTCAAACAACAAATCCTCCCACATCATTCCCCTACGACCATACCAATGAATCCGGAAGGCTGCAGGGTCCAGGCCCAAATTCTCCGAATATATTCTATCAGCAGCTCTCTTCTGTGCCCAAAAAATAAAAGAATGCCCTATAATCCAGACTGTATGTAGGGGACCTGAAACAAAATAATTAATTAATATGGACGAATGTATAATTTGTAACAATCTGACCTCCATCTACCAATCTTCTTAATTGTACTCTCCTCTAGACCAATCCTGGCAGCCTCTGTGGCTGCTCCTATTCGAAACGAGTGAGTCGTTATTTTAGTGTTGCTCAACTGAAGTTTTGCTAAACATTTCTTCAATACTGATGAAAACTGGTAAACTGTTACTGGTAAACCATCCTTGTGAATGAACAAAAACCCTGAACTGGGCGGGCGAACTGCCATGTAAGCCTGAAGGGTCCTTACTGGGCAGATATTCTCAACACTATACCTCTTTAAAGCCACCCAATTACCAACACCAACCGCATCCGTCTTACTTGTAGCTATAAATAACTTTATATTATCTGAACCCATAAACAAATTAGATAATAACATGCCTATGTTACTTCTCTTTGATGCAGGAAGGATCTCAGAAATCCAAAACGCACCGAAGAATGCGAGCGTAAACACTGATTTAAAAAGGACGGCTTCATAAGCAGAAAAGCATACTTCTGAAGTTATCCCACAAATCCGTGCTAATATAGCCGGGGTAATTGGGGACCTCATATCCTTTCTAAAATTATTCTTCCTGTATCCCTTTAGCACCTGCCGCACCGAGAAAAAACTGTGACAAGCCGGCAGATTATAAAGGCGCAGAAAAAATGACACCCCTGATAATGTCTTACTAATGTGAGACCAAGAATACTGTTTCAACATTAATGATTGTAGAAACAGAAGTACTAGGTCCTCCGAATGATTAGATAAAGACAGACTCATCGATGCTAAAAAGATTGACCACAATAACCATGAAGAACTGTAGCTCTTCCAGGTAGAAGCCGCCACAGAGTCCTGGATGTTTTGGAAAATTATGCTATCTCCCATAAACGGGAAGGGAAGATTACCCCCACTGGATCCGCTTCTGGCAGCAGCTTGAAAAACCGGTCCATCTGCAGGCGAGAAAGAGCGTCAGCAACGACGTTATTCTTTCCTGGGACGTATTTCGCTTTTAACCAGATGTTCCATTTTAAACACAGAAAAACCAAATATCTTAAATAAGAAACCACGGGAGGAGATTTAGATGACAAACTGTTAACTGCAAAGGCTACTCCCTTGTTGTCAGTGCTCACCAGCAACCTTCTATTGGCGAATAAACTGCCCCATATTTCCAATGCCACTACCACTGGGAATAGCTCTAATAATACTATATTTCTGCAGAACCCATTGATGACCCACCTGTGAGGCCACCCAGCAGCGCAGCAATGGTTTCTCCAAACCGCCCCAAAGCCAACCGAGCCAGCTGCATCTGTTTCAAGGTGAAAATCCTTGTCCAGCACAAAATCATGCTGCCACATGGTTTTCCCATTAAATTGCTCCAGAAATTGCAACCAGACCATCAAGTCCTGCTTGATCTCTAAAGATAGCCTAATATGGGCCAACGGGTTCTTTAATCCTGAAATGGCAGCATACAATCCTTTGGAAAAAACCCTACCCATGGGAAGAACCCTAGTGGCAAATGCCAATTGCCCCAAAAGGGACTGCTTTTTTTTCAATGTCACCTTTTTTCTACCCAAGAAAAAATGCAAAGATTGGGATAATTTGCCGATTTTTTCACCAGGCAACCGAAATTCCATGGTGACCGAATCCAGTGTTATACCCAAAAAATCAATACATGTTGTAGGAAAAACAGTTTTATCTTCCGCCAATGGTATCCCAAAATGTTGGCATACTAATTTGAATGAAGATAATAGCTGACCGCAGTCCTCTGAACCTTCCGGGCCTAAAAATAAAAAGTCATCCAAATAATGAATAATAAAGGTGGAATGTGATACCATACTTACCACCCATTCTATAAATGTTGAGAAAGCTTCAAAGTAAAAACAAGAAATTGAGCAGCCCATCGGCAATGCTTTATCAAAGTAAAATTTATTGTCAAAACATATACCGAGTGAGTTGAAACAATCTGGGTGCAAAGGAAGAAGCCGAAAGGCTGATCGAATATCTGCCTTTGCCATCAAAGCATTTTTCCCTAGCAACCGTATCTTCTCAATTGCTAAATCAAAAGATGAATAAGACACTGATATAGCCTCAGTGTTGATTTGATCATTCAAAGAACTGCCAAAAGGAAATGATAAATGGTGTATCAAACGAAACTCATTTGGCTCTTTCTTAGGTACCAAACCCAAAGGGGAAATCCTGAAATCCAAAAAAGGGGGGATGGTCAAACGGACCCTCCATCCTTCCTGACGCGACCTCTTTTAGCAATTTTATTTTTACTATTAAAGGTGCCTCATTAACAGATCTCAGATTTTCCACTACTGTACAACCTTTACCTTGAAAACTAGGTAACTGGAAACCCACTGTGAACCCGCTAATTAGCAATGAAGCTATCTGCTGGTTTGGATAGAGAAGCAGCCATGGCAGCATGCTTGAGAGCATCACTGGTGTTGCTGCTTTTGGAAATACCTTCCTTTGCATTTGCTTGTAATTTCCGAAAACATTTGGAAACTGGGTGATTCCCAGCACAAAAAGCGCATTCGTGCTTGTATTTACAAGACGCCATCCATTTGCAATGCGCATCATTGTAAGCAAAGCACACACCCTTCTTATAATTTACATTAGATGATACCTGGGGCCCTGCAGCCGCAGCTGAGGGAAAAATTGATTGTTTTTGAGGCAGAAATAAATTGAGCCATAGGCCAACATCTTTTGAACCCCATTGTAGAGATGGCTGCACCGCTAGCTTCTGCCTAATTGCTTCATCGTATAGCAACCATGACAAGCCACTGAAACTCCTGTAGGCTTCTAAAACGATATCAATGTGTTGAAATAAAAGGGGGCTTAATTCAGGGGATTTTTCACAAAGCACACTAGCGTATATTATAAATGATTGTAACCACCCATAAAAGGACTTAATGAGAGCTTTGTGACGCTCCTCATCTGTCCTATCATCTTTTTTATCAAACCTGGATGGTTCTTTTGAAGGGGGAGGAATTGAACTGAGATCAATATATTCCCCCCTCCAAATCTTTTCCTTTACTGTAGAGGCTAAGTGAAACCCCAGCGGGGACAGAAAACAAGGCATGCACTCTTTTTGCCCCTCTTACTGCTTCTACATTACTGTTATTAGATGCACTGGCTAACTTAGATATACACATGGGCTCAGCTGTACAAGCTGGCCAAACCCCTGCACTGTTATCTCTGGGAACCTGCTGATTTGTAGCCTGTGCCTGCATTACAGTTAACAATCGTTCTAAGGATTTAGCTAATATAGATAATTGATGTGCTGTGTTTGACTCACCAACTGCCCCCTGAGCAGGGATCACTCCAGGGGATGACACCTGCGATGCACACCGCACAGGGATTCTGTCGGCTTGTTGGATTTCAGGCTGTGTGGTCACACATGCAGCTCTCTGTCCTCCCTTTCCGCCCTTGCGAGCCCCCTGCCGACCACGGGCGGGCTGCTGGCGTACTTCTCCTGTTGCTGTTGTTGTCCCCAGCGTGCTTTGTCCCCTCTCTCCGGGCTCTGTCATTGCGCATGTGCGCCGGCTCCTATAAGGGAGAGAAGAAAAAGTTTGGCTGCCATGGGCAGAAGCGGGTTGATCCGGGCTTGCGCTCCTCCTCAATGGGCGTCTTCTCTTGCTTGACCTCCGACCAGCCTCCTCTTCTTCTTCTGCGGCGTCATCCGTCCCCGCCGCTGTATGATGGGGGAATCCCGCGACCGCTCCCTCCGCTCCAGGGCATGGCTGTTGGTGTGGTCCCGCCGCGCTGTTCATTTGCCCAGCTGATCGGTCCTCCGTGCTGCTTGCTTCGGGATCAGGATATGAAGGTGAGGCAAGACACTGTCGAATCCATTCTTCCCCTCCCGCAGCCTCGGCTTTTTCGATCAGTTGACGAATCAGGGCTTCCATGACGATACGTGAGCTCCTCCTGCTGGAATCTTCTGGTATCGCACCTCTAACCTGCCTGGAACTGCTCCTTAAATGGACCAGAAACCAGCTTCTAGAATTTTCCTGATCTAACACCTGATTTCACTAACCAATCCCTTACTGATTCTCAGATTTCCAGAACTCTCTAACACACCTGAGCTTAATCATATCTACTGACTGGGGTTTTTTTTTTTTTTTTTTTTAAAACTATTGACTCTCTAGCCCTGTAGCTAAACCTTCTTAGAAACTTATGTATTAACCTTGCAGTTACAGTGACCCCATGAGGAAAGGGGAGCCTATATGGCTACTCCCTTTCCTTCCCCATTCTCTGAAGGCGGCTCTGAAAGACTCAGATGCAGGTCCATCCTCTCTCCCTAGTAGAGATGAGTAGGCACAGCAACAGGTCCTCTTAGTTCCTCTTCTGATAGCTTTAGTTCCCACAGGCTGAGAGCACAGTCCCCAACTATAGGTCCGCACTTTTCTCTCTCCGTGCTAGATTCCCCAAACTTCTCTCAGTTTGCCTGGGAAAACTGTGAAACTCTCCTCCAATGGATGCAGGGATTTATGGGAATTGAAGTCCAGTAGCCATTAGCCTCTATTGACAAGAATGTTGCAGCTACAATTCCCAGTGCCCTTGACACCTCCACAGCAGTCTTTTCTGATGTTCATTAAGAATGAGCCGAACACCCCCCAGTTCGGTTCGCACCAGAACTTGTGAACAGGCAAAAAAATAGTTCGAACACACAAATCGCGTTAAAGGCTATGGGACATGAACATGAAAATCAAAAGTGCTCATTTTAAAGGCTTATATGCATGGTATTGTCATAAAAAGTGTTTGGGGACCTGTGTCCTGCCCCAGGGGACATGTATCAATGCAAAAAAGTGTTTTAAAAACGGCCGTTTTTTGGGAGCAGTGATTTTAATAAAGTGATACAATAATGCATCGTACAGACGATCGGACATTCCGACAACAAAAAAAAAAAGAGGCGGGATTTATGATTTCTCCAATCACAAACAGGGGGATGAGACGGGAGCGCTCGTTTTGGTAAAGCTAGCGTTGGAAATAGATATGGCACATTCGTCACGGTTGAATTAATAGCATCGTTTTAATGCTGCGCATTACGTTCTTCTTTTGAGAATGCTTCAACAATTACCTTCTTTTGATAATGACATTGAGAGTTATGCCAAACTTGTTTTTAAAGTAATTCCTAATTGTTTTAATGATAGAAAAATATTATTTTCAAGCCACATCTCCCTCATAAATTCATAAATAAATGTAAAGATCATTGTTCTTTTTGCAGCTTATTTTAGCAATTAAGTTAGCTTCTTAATTTTTTTGGGCCTTTTTTTTTTTGTCCTTAAATAATTTTTGTGTAAAGTTCCCACACCAACCTTCAAAATTTGTCTCATTTTGCCTCAAGGAGGTTTGTGTCCCTTGTTAATAACAATAATATTATTTGAGATGTCCCTGCCTGCTCCCTAGCAAGCTCTCTTTTGAACTACAAATCACATAGTCAAGTATTTTAAGCCAAAAAAAAGTATCCTTTATTTAGGAACATAACAAATTAAAGGGGATGGCAGCACTGGAGAGCCTGCTTGCATTTGTGCATCCTTTGGACCCCACAACAACCATCCAAGATGTGAAAACCAAACTAGTGATGGAAAGAAATCAAAAAGGAGGCCAATCTTGGCTTGAACTCCCAGAGGTCAGGAACCGCAGCAGATAAGTCATATATGTCCCCAGTCTGTGGTACTACAGCAGGCATTATTTTTTCCTCTTCCTTGTAGCCTTCTCTCCAGCCTTCTCTGCAGCCTTGGTTGGTTTCTTCCTCAGAGGCTGGGGATCAGGAGGAGAGGTTGTGGCAGGAGGAGTAGTAGGAGGAGGAGGAGGAGGTGGAGGAGTAGGGACAACCTCCGTGATGTCGGTGAACTTGGTGAGTTCACCGAGCAATCCCTTGTTAATTACTTTCAGGAGAAGGGTCTCACTATAGAGCTTTTGCCGCAAGGTCCATTTGGCCTAGCTTTTGGGCCAGGACTGCGGCAAAGCCCTCCTCAGCAGAGGGTGCCTCTCTGAGGGCCGCAGTAGCCTCTTTGATGAAGGCTCTTGTTTCCTCCTCCACCTGCCTACCTCTCCTTGGCCCTTGTGGTTTCATTATCAGGAGAGGCATCTGGGCTCTTGTGCTGGGCCCAGCCTCCTCCTGGGTGCCACTTGGCCCTGCCTCCTCCTGGTCCCCAACATCACCCTCTTCCTGGCTCTGCTCTGGCTGTAAAAAAAGAAAGGGATTTTATTATTTTTTTGCCACCATGAATCACACACATTGTTCACCTCCAGACATTTTTGAATTGAATCTGAAAATTTCCAAAAGTCTCACAGATTCCGCCTCCTGATATTGTTGCCTTGTCCACATCAAAATTGACCACTACTGTATCTTGGTCTTTAACCACCTCCCTAAAGTGCACGAAAACCCCCTTCCTGCCGAAGCCATTTTTCAGCTTTCAGCGCTGTCACACTTTAAATGACAATTGCGCGGTCGTGCGACGTAACTCCCAAACGAAATTTGCGTCCTTTTTTTCCCACAAATAGAGCTTTCTTTTCGTGGTATTTGATTACCTCTGCGGTTTTTATTTTTTGCGCTATAAACAAAAGAAGAGCGTCCAGTTTGGAAAAAAAACACTATTTTTTACTTTTTGCTATAATAAATACCCATTTTTTTTTTCAAATAAAATTTTCCTCAGTTTAGGCCGATACGTATTCTTCTACATATTTTTGGTAAAAAAAAAAATCGCAATAAGCGCGTATTGATTGGTTTGCGCAAAAGTTATAGCGTCTACAAAATAGGGGATAGTTTTATAGCATTTTTATTTATTTTTATTTTTTATTAGTAATGGCAGCGATCTGCGATTTTTATTGTGACTGCGATATTGCGGCGGACACATTGGACACTTTTGACACATTTTTGGGACCATGCACATTTATACAGCGATCCCTGCTATAAAAATGCATTGATTACTGTATAAATGTGATTGGCAGGGAAGGGGTTAACCACTAGGGGGCGGGAAGGGGTTAAATATGTTCCCTCAATGTGTTCTAACTGTGGGGGGAGGTGACTGACTGGGGGAGGTGACCGATGGTTGTCCCTATGTACAAGGGACACACCATCGGTCCCCTCTCCCTCACAGGACGTGGATCTCTGTGTTTACACACAGAGATCCACTTTCCTGCTCGTTTCCCGGGCACGCGCATCGGGGCCTTGGGAACGCAGCGGGCGCGCGCGTGCGCCGCCGGCGGCGCGCGCGCGCCCCCTAGCTCGTTTTAAAGGGAGGACGTCATATGACGTCCTCTCAGAAGGAGAGTGTCCTCCGCCCGCCGTCAATTGACAGTGGGCGGGGGACAAGTGGTTAAATCCTTTTTTTTTCGAACATTAAATACCTAACAATACTAACATCAATTTAAATTCATCACTTTTGTAACATATAAATGGAGATATCAATACTTTACCTGGCTCCATATATCCAAATCTGCCTCCTCAAGGGCCTGATCTTGATCCTCAGAGGAAGCCAGAGCAGAGTTGCCAGGAAGGCTGGAGGGCTGGCTGCAAGGAAGGCTGGAGGGCTGGCTACAAGGAAGGCTGGATTGACCTCTGGGGGGAAGGGTGGAGAGAGATTCCCGCACTTCCAGCTGGTCATCCAGAAAAGATAGCTTGCTGTAGTACCACAGACTGGGTTTATAAACCTTATCTGCTGCAGCACCTGACCTCTGGGACTTCAGGACCATATTCCTCTGGGTCCTGTATGTCCCCCTGATGGTAGCAATTTTGGTTTTCACATCTTGGAGAGTTGTTGTGGGTATCTGGGTTTGGACAAATGCAAGCAGGCTCTCCAGTGCTGCTGTCCTGGCCGTTTTGTTTTTATTGGACCCACTTTTGGTCTGCCACAGGATAGGGAGTTCTTTCCATTTGTCAATGAACTCACCCATGAACTCAGGGTTTTTGAATGTATTCATTCTCTCTGTAAAATCAAGAACCCAGAAAAGACATATGTTTCAGGCAACATTCATCAAATCAGCATTTTGGTCAGATCTAAAAGCCCCAAATCTCCTCCTCTGCGGAAACCCAAATCCTTAAAATGTTATGTACCTCGGTCAACACGTTCGTTGCGAACTCCCTCTCCCGCCAAATGAACGTATTTTCGACACATGGATCTGCACTTGAGAAAAAGAAACCCTGGACTGCCGCACTCTGTATAAACAGTTATTTATTCCAAAATTTCAAGTAAAAAATCCAAATTCAAAATAAATCCATAAATCCAAAACAACAAATGCAGATAGTGTGCATGCAGGGAAGGGTGGCTAACGCGTTTCACGTCACGAATTGACGCTTACTCATAGCTCGCATGGATCTGCACTTGATATACACTGCGCATGCGTGAAACTCCGTACGCTTTCCCCGCCCCTGACGTTCGATATTGTACTTTCCCCGCCCTTTCTCACTCGTCGTAGTGCTTAGCAACATGGCGGAGACACAGGTGGCTGAGATTACCTCTACAGAGGATGAAATTCCTGAGGAGCCCAAATCCCGAACCAGGAGATATAAGGCATCCAACATGTCATTCGAGGAAATGGTGGAGATGGTTTTGAAGAGGGAGGATTATGATGCCAAGCATGGGCCGTATAAAAGGCCTAATCTGGTCAAGACAAAAATTATGGGCAAAGTGGTCAAAAGTCTTCACCAAAAATTCGGGGTGTGCAGAACGAAGGAACAGCTCAGAAAATGATGGTCTGATCTGAAGTTGCGGGAGCCCGACCAATACAAACGAATCAAGAAAGTTTTAAGAAAAAGTAAGTATATTTTTGATATTTTCCCTGCTAGAGATTATTACTTGTATTATGTTGTGTATTTTTGTCTTTGATATAGTACAGTGAAAGATACCATCTTTCAGGTTCGTCCGCAAAGTAAACGGACGTATTAAACCTCTTTCTCCGTACAGTTCATCAAACGATGTTTTTGGATCATCCAGTGTGAACACCCATTTATTTCATTTTATTTGGGGTAGCAAATTTGGTAAACAATTATTCTTGGGGATCAAATCCAAAGGACAATTTTTATTAAAAAAAAAGGATATGCATGGTAATGTTAAGGGAGAGAATGCTCAGCAGCTGATGAAACATCTGAACGCAGTAGTACAAGTGTGGGCCAAAAGCCCCAAAGTTTGAGGGTGTCACACACAGGTGATCCTGTGTATATACTTTGGGGTGTTACAATGTGTCAAACTTTGGTTAAAAAAGTATATGCTATGTTTTTGGCTATGTATCCAATCATGTGTTCCGATTGTCACTGGGGGTACATTGAAAAATGGACCACACTTCAAAATAATGTTTCCAAATTATTTGTTCATGGTTTAGTTTTCTCCAAAAAATCTTCGTTACTAATGAAACTATACCTTTTCTTGCAATCTCCATAGGGCTTCAAAAAGCTACGTCAGATGAGCCTCTAAATCCAACACCTTCAACAATACCCCCAGACCCACATGATGGAGAGGAACGTGAGGTTGTGGAAGTGGAAAGTGGCACCTCAACAGGTCAGTGTCAAACCAGACAGATGCAGGTTAATAGATGTAGGCCTACATATTCTATACTACATGTTTTTTTTTTTAATGTAGGTGCAGTTCTGGCCGAAGACCCCAAAAATTTTACACATCACAGTGCCTAGATCCTGATCCAATACCTGATGGTCTGCTGTCGTGACCTTAAAAAATTAAAGGGAGACTTGATAGAGATCAGGGAAAATACCAAGCGGGTGGAGGAAAGGCTACAAAAGATCATGGCTGTGCTTGGGGGCGTGTCTAATGTTTTTTAGAAAAATAACGTTGAACTTGCTGTGTTTTGGCAGGTATATTTGTCATTGAACCTTTTAGGACTAGTACATGTTTATTTTTTCACTATATTTTTAAAGATCTTTTTTGTATGCATGGCTGTTCATGCGTTTTAACAAGCAAAAAATGTTTGGAACATCTACATTTAAAAGGAATTGTCCAAAACAAAAATAAAAAATGGTATTTTGTTATCAAGAAGTTGTGGCTTCATTATGTAAATGTTGTGCAAAGTGAACTAATCAATGTTTTGTGTTCACACTGACAATGAAGGCTAATTAAGAATGCACAATACACATGGCAATACAAGTGCACTAGGTAAACCTACGAGAAACATAAACCATTATTAAATTAAAACACCAAACCAATCTTTGAGAAAAATAAAGTTTTATTTTTCTAAATTAAAAGGTTAAAAGTCATCAGGCATTCCAATAGCCCCCCTACCCACAAAATAATCCACATATTTGTCACGGACCTCACGTCCGGTTTGGGAGGCCAAGCCTGGACAGCCAGCTTCCAGGGCCACAAGATGTTCTGCTTCCATTAATGAGGCCTCAGGCCCAGTCAAAGTCAGATAATTTGTGGATTGCACCCGGAGATAATTATGGAGTACACAACAAGCCATTACAACATGGTTCCATTTGTAAGGGGCAAGGTGGATGGAGGTGAGGAACAGGCGGAAGCGGCTGGCCATGATGCCAAAGGCATTTTCAACCACCCTTCTTGCTCTGGCCAGCCGATAGTTGTACACCCTCCTCTCAGGGGTGAGGGTGCGTTGCGGGAATGGCCTCATCAAATGGGGACCCAGGCCAAATGCCTCATCCGCCACAAACACAAATGGGAGTCCCTCCACATTCTGCTCCGCTGGTGGCAAGGCCAACTGATCCAAAAGGAGCCGTTCCCCAAACTCTGTCTGTGCAAAAACTCCTCCATCAGACATCCTGCCATTCTTGCCAACTTCCACATAGAGGAATTCGTAGGTGGCCGACACCACTGCCATCATCACGATGCTGTGGAACCCCTTATAATTGTAATAAAATGATCCCGAATGGGGTGGTGGGACGACCCGAACATGTTTGCCGTCGATGGCCCCTCCACAGTTTGGAAAGTTCCTTCGTTGGGCAAACTCCGATGCCACATTCTGCCATTCATGTGGCGTTGAAGGGAACTGTGAAATGAAATAAAAATTAAATTAATACTTTGAGACAGAAACATTGAAAGCAGATTTAAGAAAAGCATTCATGGCAAACATTGGGAGAAACCGAAAAATTAAAACATTATTAGTAAGCAACAACAAACCAAAAAAAAAAACACAAAATAAAATGGGGGGGGGGTTGAATATGAGTTGGGGAGATCACAAATGAAGGCTGTAGCACTCTGTATGAATTAGTGAAAAATGTAACATTCCTAGGCAATCTTTAGGGGGCGTTTAGGGTAAAGCACTACGATGGAGCATAGATTAAAATACATGGAAATTACTAGGCAAGGTGGGTATGGCCCCAGGATAGCATGCTGGAGAGGTTAGGTAAGGCAAATTTTATTGTAGGCCTAATGAAAAATTTCCCAAAAATAAATTCGCATGTGGAGAAAGGGGACATTCCCTGCAGCTAAGAATCATGGGAATTAGGGACTGCTAATAAACCCCCCCAAAAAATTAATACAAATAAATACATACAATATTATGTTTGAAATAAGAACACTTACTTTAATATAGTCCTCCTGCAAAACTTGGAGGATGGCAGAACACGTCTCTGGTATAATGATACCCAGAGCCTGGGGGGATATGCCTGTGGAGAACTTTAAGTCCTGCAGGCTTCTCCCAGTCGCCAGGTATCGCAACGTGGCAATGAGCCTCTGCTCAGCACTGATGGCTTCACGCATAACGGTGTCCTGCCTGGTAATGTAGGGGGACACCAAAGCCAACAGATGCTGAAATACGGGGTCAGACATCCGGAGAAAATTCCTGTAGTCATCAGGATTATTCTTCCTGATCTCCCACAACAAAGGCATATGACAGAACTGGTGCCGCTGGAGCAACCAATTCTTGGTCCATGAACTCCTCCTCACCCTGTTCATGGCCTGGAGTCGGGATACAGCATGAACCCTTGCACCAACTACAGCACAAACTCTACGACGAGTACGTAGCCGCAACATGGCTAGATAACGGTCGGCAGCTCAGAACGAACTAGAGGAACGAACGGAAGAACAGCAAGGCCTATGAAGAACAAGCTGAAAAACAGGAACGAGCAGACAAGAACGCACTGAATAAACAGATACGAACTGACTACAAGCACTGCAAAACAGATACAAACCCACAAGCACAAACTCTGAGGAGGTGATACTGGGAGCAGTAGCCACATGTGGGACAGCTAGCACTAAGAACTACTACAATTTTTGCTACACCATAGGGACCCGTGTTTCCTGCCTGCAAAGGGCATTTGCTTGGGTCTGTCTGAGCCAGTGTCAGGCCCCAACCACAGTGCTAGCTGGTCTCGGGAGTGATATTCTGCAAGCAAGTATATGTGCTGGAGGTGAAGAGGTTGTATATACCAGAGGTGTTTATACTGTAGCTCAGTCCCTAAATTTCCTATCTTCAATCAAGTGGGCATCCCATATTAACCTCATCCCCAACCCCATCCAAGTTCTATTCCCAAAGTACAAGGATTGTTTCTTGACTGAAGTGTGTCTGGAAATTCATGTGCCTGGCTGTACAGGGCGGGAGACGGACCACAATTACCAGCATCTCATCAGGGGGTACCCCTACAAATACAGTCATAGCCAAAATTGTTGGCACCCCCAGACATTTTTCCAGAAAATCAAGTATTTCACACAGAAAAGTATTGCAGTAACACATGTGTAGCGCCCTACTCCAATGGTAGGGACAATATTCTAAAATTTAAGGGTGTCTGAGACAATAGTTGGGCTCAGACTGTCAATTTGCATACATTGCCTCTGTTCTGATTGTGGTTTGCCTGATAACAGTTTCCCTTATTTGCCTGTAGGTGGCGTTACCACCTCAGGCACCTGTTGGAACACGGGCAAACCATGGTGCATTGAGTGACCCTTCTCGGCAGCGGTGCAGTGGGAGTGGTCAACCCGCTGTGCCTGCTGGGAGGGGATACTTAAGGGGCAGACGCCATTGTTCGAGGTCAGTCGCCTCGTGGCCCTTCTGGCACGAGGAATGTGTGTGTGATTCTGGTCTCAGGGCCACGTTGGCCCAAGGCTGCATCGCTTTCAAGTAGGCCCGGCTATGCTGGCTGGGGCCTACATCTTAAGAGGGGATCCCAAGCTGTCCGTCCACAAAGGGGAGAAAGCTGCCTTGATGAAGGAAACTGGGGGAGGACCTGCCCTGGAGGAGACTGGCAAAGCGCTGATGTCTCGGGTGAGGCCTGGTGACATTGTTGAGGAGGGATCCAATCTACTAAAAGCCCTGCAGTTCGCTGGATCGGCTTAAAGGCTCTCTTACTGTACAGCTGGAAGTTTGGGACTTTAAAATCCTGTGGCAGAGGATTCCTGGACTATCCATTAAACTATCTCTAAAAGAAGGTATGTGGCAGAGACCGACTTCATCCTCAGCAGTCCGTGGCAGAGTCTTGTTACTGGTTCGTGCATCATCCCAGTTGCTAGGCCATGTGAGAGGGGACTATCCGGGTGAGCAATACCCACTCTACTAAGAGAGTGGTGAATGATTGTTAAGAACTTTGAACTGATTTGTGCATTCTGTACCGCATGCCTGAACCTTCCCCTACTCTTCTCCTACCTTCCACTTTCTCTCAAGTTTTTTTGCAGAAGAAAAGCATAAAGCCTGACTGTTGAAGGTTTTACTTTTGTATGGACATTGCATTTAATATGGACTTTCCTACCCTGACAACGAAGTTAAAGAGGTAACGTGCAAACCCAAAAACAAACCAGCAGCTCCTACGGGGGTAGTGCTACACATGTTTTGCTATACACATGTTTATTCCCTTTGTGTGTATTGGAACAAAACAAAAAAAGGGAGGAAAAAAAGCAAATTGGACATAATGTCACACAAAACTCCAAAAATGGGCTGATCAAAATTCTTGGCACCCTTAGGCCTTGTACACACGGCCAAGAATCTCGTCATGAAAAAACACGTTTTTCTTGACGAGATTCTTGGACAAGAAACTTGTCCCGGCCGAGTGTACACACGCTCCATTCAAAAAACCTGCGGTTCTTTGAATGGAGCGAACGCGGTGACGTCATCGACTACGACGAGCGTGCGCTCGTCACATTCGATGCCGTCGCCGCCATCTTGCTACACCCTACCTATGCCTAGGAAGCTACCGTGCATGCGTCAAAGTCATTTCGAGCATGCGCCGGTTTTCACGGCGGCAGGTAAGTGTACACACACACACTTTTCTCGTCAAGAAACATGCTGACGAGAATCTCGACGAGAAAATAGAGAGCAGGTTCTCTATTTTTCTCGTCGAGATTCTTGCCAGTTTTCTTGACGAGAAAAATGAAAGCCGCGTACACACGACCGATTTACTCGGCAAGAAAGCTCTGCCAGCAAGTTTCTTGCTGGTTCTTGCCAAGAAACTCGGTTGTGTGTACGAGGCTTCAACTTAATATTTGGTTGCACACCCTTTGGAAAAAATAAATGAAATCAGTCGCTTCCTATAACCATCAATAAGCTTCTTATACATCTCACCCGGAATTTTGGACCACTCTTCCTTTGCAAACTGCTCCAGGTCTCTCTTATTGGAAGGGCGCCTTTTCCCAACAGCAATTTTAAGATCTCTCCACAGGTGTTCAATTTAAATCTGGACTCATTGCTGGCCACTTTAGAACTCTCCAGCACTTTGTTGCCATCCATTTCTGGGTGCTTTTTGACGTATGTTTGGGGTCATTGTCCTGCTGGAATACCCAAGATCTCGGACGCAAACCCAGCTTTCTGACACTGGGCTCTACAGTGCGACCCAAAATCCTTTGGTAATCCTCAGATTTCATGATGCCTTCCACACATTCAAGGCGCCCAGTGCCAGTGGCAGCAAAACAACCCTAAAACACCATTGAACCTCCACCATATTTCACTGTAGGTACTGTGTTCTTTTCTTTGTAGGCCTCATTACGTTTTCGGTAAACAGTAGAATGATGTGCTTTACCAAAAAGCTCTATCTTGGTCTCATCTGTTCACAAGACGTTTTCTCAAAAGGTTTTTGGCTTACTCAAGTACATTTTGGCAAACTGTAGTCTTGCTTTTTTATGTCTCTGTGTCAGCAGTGGGGTCCTCCTGGGTCTCCTGCCATAGCGTTTCATTTCATTTAAATGTCGATGGATAGTTCACGCTGACACTGATGCTTCCTGAGCCTGCAGGACAGCTTGAATTTCTTTGAAACTTGTTTGGGGCTGCTTATCCACCATCCAGACTATCCTGCGTTGCAACCTTTCATACATTTTTCTCTTCCGTCCACGCCCAGAGAGATTAGCTACAGTGCCATGGGTTGCAAACTTCTTGATAATGTTGCGCACTGTGGACAAAGGCAAATCTAGATCTCTGGAGATGGACTTGTAACCTTGAGATTGTTGATATTTTTCCACAATTTTGGTTCTCAAGTCCTCAGACAGTTCTCTTCTCCTCTTTATGTTGTCCATGCTTAGTGTGGCACACACAGACACACAATGCAAAGACTAAGTGAACTCTCCTTTTTATCTGCTTTCAGGTGTGATTTTTATATTGCCCACACCTGTTACTTGCCCCAGGTGAGTTTAAAGGAGCATCACATGCTTGAAACAATCTTATTTATCCACAATTTTGAAAGGGTGCCAAGAATTTTCACGAGCCCATTTTTTGAGTTTTGTGTGACATTATGTCCAATTTGCTTTTTTTCCTCCCTTTTTTTTGTTTTATTCCAATACACACACACAAAGGGAATAAACATGTGTTACTGCAATACTTTTCTGAGAAATACTTGATTTTCTGGAAAAATTTCTGGGGTGCGAACAATTTCGGCTATGACTGTATCTTTATGATGGCTATGTTTAGCTAAAATAAAGAACAATGTTAAAACAGGAGGATAAAGGAAAAAGAGATAAAGTAACAAAATACAATAATCCCAAAATGTCCAGAGGACAAACATAGATTTGAATCACTCAGATGTAACTATCTTCTTTATACATTATGTCTAGTGTTGAACTCTATTTTCATTGCACTATACTGTATGTCTTGGGGTTATTTAAATTTGTATATTTGCATGGGTAACTCAGTGGCATTGATCTTACATCAAGTTGTATATCAAGTTACTTGGATTAATGGGTTCTACTGTCATGGCAAGCTATGAAACATTTACATTTTATTGCTAAACACATATGTTTTCTGACGTCCAATATATTAATTACTGAAGTGAGCATGGCTTAGTGGTGCCCACAAGATTGTTTATGGATAAAGATGGTGACATCTTGTAAATCACTCCCCATCTTGATCTTATACCAGGGGCAGATCACTAGATAGCAGATCTCAGCACTATAAATTAAAATGCCCTGGTGTGCTGATTGATATTGTCAGAACAAGCTACATTCTACAGTAAATCTACTCAAAACCAATTCATATGTTTTGGTTGGATGAGTGGTGGGGGGAGCTGAAAAAAGTTATAATCCTGCAAGTGTTAACTGGGATACCTGTTGCTGAGCAACCACCGGTAAGTTTTAGAAAAATACATTTATTTTTCCTGCCCCAGAAACCCTGTAGCAGGGTGATGTGTCTGACTTCCTGAAAGGAGGAACCTGTAAGGAAGAGGGCACAGGGCCTATAAGGTGTGGGCTGAAATCTTTCTTTGTAGCAGCAGATCTCCATATTGCATCTGCTGCCTGTGCTCCACTAGCCATGGGGGATGCTTACAAGCAATTGTAGTGGGTGCCCCGCTTTCTCCCGCACCTGACCTTCTCACCACAGATTTAGTGAAGGGCAACCTTAACTCACCCCCTGGCACAACTATCTGGGCCATTTCAATTAAGGTGGCCTGTAGGCAGGACAACCTTCCTTCCTATGTTTATTGTTGGAAGGTTCCTGTGCCAGGCATTGGCTGCACTTTGCTCCCTTCCCCGTGCTCCTATTGGCAGGAGGAGAGAATCCAAGTACAGGAGCCAATCAGAGGAAGCTAATTAAAGGAGTCAATGAGAAGGACTTTACCAGCAGCAGGAGCAGTTGCAAAGAATCCTGGGATGTGTTGTCTTCATCTAAAATATCCCCATAGCCTTGTATAGGACAGGAACTACAAAAACCAGCATGGTCTGGGAGAAAAGGAACTAAAGACTTGCTTATCTGAGGAGATTCAGGCTCCAGGAGGCAGGACAATAGATTAGACCTAGGGGAGAGGTGCTGCCTCCCAGGTCATTTTACCACGTGATTTCAGGCATCCACAGCCGGTTGGGACATCCAGTCTGAGAGAGAGGGATCCCAGGTGCATAGCCAGACACACCTGCACTGACAGTGAAGTGTTTCAGTGTGAGGTGACCAGTCGGGTCACAGAGGAGAGCCTGCCTGTTCCAGGACGTTCATTTGGGCCTTGACCACAGGATTGGGTGAGAGGGCTTTCGCCCATTTGAAGGAGGCAAGCAGCTGACAGGGTCCAGGAGAAGAAAGGAAAGCTGGAATTCATTGTGGCTGCTGCATCACAAGGATGCCTGGGGGTGGGTAAAAGATATGTAGCAGGGTTTCTGAGCCCCCCCCCCACATTGTTAGGCAGCTGCAGGCTTTCTTCCCCCCCCCATGCACGGACAGCAGGGAGACTCACAGGCGGACACTGGAGCAGCTGTGCTGTGGGCGGCTGCGGGTCGCCCCTCCTACTCGGAGCGCTGCCACAGCAGAAGATGGGAGCTGTTGTGAGGAGCAGGGAGGAGGGGAAGCTGCGGATGTGTGTGTTCCTCTCCCGCCTGCCGCTTCGCCCCCCCCGCTTGAGCCTGTAGGGCAGAACACTGGCAGCGACGCTGTGACAAGGGGAGAACGTGGGCTGTCAGCACACCCCCCCCTCGCTCGCCCCCCCAAAGGTCTTTTCACAGCACATGTGGGGAGAGGACAGAGCGGAGATTGCAGGGATCACCGCCCGCTCTGATTCCTCCCTTTCTCCCCCCCATTGGCTGAAGAGGGGACCAATGAGCAGCTAGGGAGGAGAGAAGCAGCCCCACTCTAGATCACAGGGGGTAAATTACAGCTCCCAGTGTGCCCTGAAAGAGGGGATGGGATAGAGAAAGCCTAGGAAAAGAGACTGTGATGAGACTAAGGAGGGCTGTCTGAGGGGATGAGAGAGAGAGAGTGTGGCAAGGTGACTGGTGTGAGGAAAACTGCTGAGAAGGGAACGAGAGAGAGAGAGAGACTCTGGCAGCATCAGAGGGGGAGAAAGCCAAGTTTTTCCAGAGACTGCCAGGAGAGTGTTGCCTGGAGACTGAGGAGCGAGGACACCTGAGGGGAGCCAGGAGCAGAGACAGCCATGGGGTCTACTACTATTCAGTCCAGGGACCCTACTCAGCAGCCCAGCTCCACCCAGCTCAGCAGAGACGACCCACGCCTTTCAGGGATCACAATACCCATGCGGGTACCGGGTTGACCGCTGCCTGTTCACTTTGCGAGTTTTGCTACCAGTCATCTCGATCAGCCATCAGCAAGAGATCCAGTGCCTTACAACATCGCTAGGAGCATCAGGAGCCTGAACCAGCACCTGGGACTATCGTTGTGTCATTGCACAGAAAGACTGGTGAGCGGGTGTAAACCCGACATCCCTCTTGGCACAATACTGACACTTCATGCAGGCACCAATTTCCCTTTTTAGTCTCACGGGATGCTTGTTTGGAGTTGCCATCTCTAGTAGTTCGTCCTTTTAAATTTCCGTCCCGCCCCCACTAACGCGTCACGGGAAACCCCCGTGATGCGATTGAGGGGGCGGGGTTACCCGTCACGTCTCGGGGGTTTCCGACCTCGGTTATAAAAGAACTGTCAACACTGCTTGTGCGTTATTAGCCGACAGGGAAGATGTGCGTCGTTCATCGCTGGAGACACGTCGCATCGCTGGAGATTCATGGATCATCGTTGGACAGACTGCATTGGCTTTTGACTGCATTGACTGGAATGGCTTTATGTTTTCTTTTTTTTTTATTTAATTTTTACACTTTCTTCCTGAAATGGTAGGGGTACAATGTACAAATTCACATAGGGGGGGCTGGAATCTGGGGGTCCCCTTTGTTAAAGGGGGCTTCCAGCTTCCGATAAGCCCCCTGCCCGCAGACCCCCACAACCACCGGGCAAGGGTTGTGGGGATGAGGCCCTTGTCCCCATCAACATGGGGACATCCCCCCTATGTTGAGGGCATGTGGCCTGGTACGGTTCAGGAGGGGGGGCGCTCTCTTGTCCCCCCTCTTTTCCTGTGGCCTGCCAGGTTGCATGCTCAGATAAGGGTCTGGTATGGATTTTTGGGGGGACCCACACCATTTTTTTTTTATTCTGGTGCGGGGTTCTCCTTAAAATCCATACCAGACCTGAAGGGTCTGGTATGGATTTTTGGGGGAACCCCACGCCATTTTTTTAAAAATTTTGGCCGGAGTTCCCCTTAATATCCATACCAGACCTGAAGGGCCTGGTAATGGAATTTTGGGGGACCCCCACGCATTTTTTTTTTCAATGACCTCCAATGACTTTTCTCTGTATTGCCGGGACCTGGCAATTCATTAGAGGCCGCGATCAGTTTTAAATGACTTTTTTTCCTTTAGAAATTATACTTTGTGCAGGGACAGTTCTAAGCACGGGAAACATGCGCTACTTCACAGGCATACTATACACACACCCCAGGTATGAAATTTAAAGGAATATTTCACTTTTATTGTTGCACTTTAAGCATTATTAAAATCACTGCTCCCTAAAAAAACTCCCAGTTTTTAAATCTTTTTTTTGCATTGATACATGTCCCCTGGGGCAGGACCCGGGTCCCCAAACACTTTTTATGACAATAACTAGCATACTAACCTTTAAAATTATCACTTTTGATTTTTCATGTTCATGTTTGAGCAAATTTTTTGCCTGTTCGCATGTTCTGGTGCGAACCGAACCTGGGGGTGTTCGGCTCATCCCTATTTATCACTACCAGTTGTGTCTGTCTGTTTCTGATATCAATCCACAGCCAGGATATTAGTACTTTCTTCACTTGCATTCTGGAAAATGTTTGCAGTAATTCTTTAACTAACCAGGTGTGCCAGAGGGGCTGAGGCCATTCTTGGACTTGAGGCGTAGAACAGAGAACCAAAAAAAAACAAGCGGCTCCTTGGGGAGTGGCGATACAGATATACTAATGTTCTGTGCAGTATATTGTCACCATCTATAACGCACAGTCAGCAGAGGTTCTCTGTCACAGTGTGTCACATGACACGACTGTTGGGTGCTGATTTTGGTAACTTATTGGTAATAAGTTAACAAGGTCAGCACTCAACAGTAGACTTGTGCACAACGGAAAAATTCGTTCCGTTTCGGTTCGTTTCTTTCCGGTCCTGTTGATTCGTAATCATTCGTAATTTTGCTAGACGGGATTTTTCGTGTTCGGACTCATTCGTATTTTTGCAAGCGACATTTTTCGTTGAATTTTTTGTTGCTTTATAATTCGTACTTTCGGTAGAGTACGTTGTTTTTCGTTGATTCTGGACACAACTCCTACTTTCGTAACTTTTTTTGGGTTCGTACTTTCGGTAGAGTACGTTGTTTTTCGTTGATTCTGGACACAACTCCTACTTTCGTAACTTTTTTTGGGTTCGTTGATTCGTAATTTTCCGTGTCTCTCTCACAACGACGCTGCCTATTATGCCTAATGTGCTTCGAATGGATTTGTACTTTTCTAAATACATTGCGGTTATTTGTAACGATTCGAAATCTCGTATTTTACTTTCGTTTTTAACATGCGGCTATAGGCTCCGCCCCTGTACACCATTTTGAGAGGGTTCAGCACGGTGAGGGAGAAGCAGAGAGCAGAGCAGAGTGTTATTGTGCTTCGAATGGATTCGAAATCTCGTATTTTACTTTCGTTTTTTACATGCGGCTATAACCTCCGCCCCTGTACACCATTTTGAGAGGGAGTTCAGCACGGTGTGGGAGAAGCAGAGAGCAGAGCAGAGTGAGTGTTATTGTGCTTCGTATGGATTCGTACATTCGTAACTTTTTCATAACGAATTATGCCGAAGACATTCGGGCATTCGCTATTTGCGGTATAATTTATTTCGGATTCGGTCTTATTCGTAATTGCTTTGTTCGGAAATTCGAATGCTTCCGAATGTCCGAAAGTTGCTAAATTCGGACAAATTTCAATTCGTTACGAAACGAATTGCACAAGCCTACTCAACAGTCATGTTATGTGACAGACTGTGACAGTGCACTGCCAGCCATGATATAGCACCTGCACCTGCCTGTGTATTAGAATGCCGATGATCTTAACATACAAAACAGTCTCCTGCGCTCGGGAGTACAGTCTCTTAGTGACACAACCAGAGTGTTCCGTAGGAAAATGACCAGGAATCTTGCTGCCCTCCTCAGAATAATTGGTATTCTTTAAGACTAAAATGTAAAAGGAAAAAAGAAGGCGCACCGACCTAGTGCATTATCAATGGCTAGGTTTTATTAAAAATAAGTTGAAAGATTAAAAATACTCACAAAGCAAGTATAATGATAGGCACATAATCATTCTATCAAAAGAGATAGCCTCCTACTGGAACCAGATGACCTAGAGAGTCCAGACAACAGAGTTCACAGCTACGGCTGACGCGTTGCGAGGGCGCACCCTCTTCTTCAGAGCCAAAAAGTGATGATCTTAACATGCCTGTGTTGCTATGTGTTATCAAGGCTTTTTTTACAGGGAGTGGAATCCGCTTGTTCAGCAGGGGATCTGTCCACTAATCCCCCCACTGAGCGGATGCAGAGACACGGACACAGCCCGCTGTGCTCTAAGGGCGGCTGGTGTAAACAAACCGGCTATCTGTTTACACTCGACTGTCCTCCAATCTGCTAAACAGAAGGGAACGGATCTCCTTCCATTTTGTTTAGCGGATTGGATTGGAGGTAGGCGGGTGTAAATGGACACAAGTCTGTTTAGATCCATTGCTCTATAGTAGTGAATGGAGGGTCAGATCAGGTCCGCCTGAAAAATGGACAGGCAGACCTGATTAGACCTGTCGTGTGAACCCACCCCTAACGTTTTCCCTTTAACGGCGTGCTGCCCGCCCTCAGTACATTTTCTGCGGCAGGGTGACACAGGCAGGCTGGATCACATACATGTACGTTATCCAGCCTGTTCCATGTTAGAGACGCGGATGCGTGTGCCCAATGCTAGTCCACTTATCATTGGCTACAGCAGGATTTTGTCAGCAGGTCCTGGCCAATGATTTGGCCGAGACATGCTGATCAGCTGTAGCCAATCACAGCACAAAGTCCTGTATTTACAAACACAGGGCTCCGTACACAGATCAGCAATCTGGTTATTTCTTCTCCCTGCAAAGCAGGGAGAAAAAACATCCAGATCTGTTAGTAAAAGCAGCACACATGACATTTGTTAGGCACACAGTTAACCCCTTAATGCCCCTTGATATTAACCTAGCCATTGCCATTAATATAGTGTACACTATACAGTATTCTAGCTGATCACTGTATTAGTGTCACTATTGATGTCAGTGTCAGTTAAGCCACCAAAAGATGGTTAGAATCTTGTCGGTTGGTTTAGCAGGGACCAGCTAGGATTTGTACCATCTATGGGCAGGTGGATTGAACCCAAGTAATAGATCATCTTAGGTACAACCAGCCTGTCCGATTTTTACATGCAATTATTGTTTCAAGGTGGAGTCTGGGAGGGGCCAGGGGTGGGGCTGAAGGAGGCCCAGTCAGAACCGCTGTACGGGGCCCCCGCAATTTCTTTTAGCTGCCCTGATGACAGCTGCAGCCTCCTCGACTGTTTACAACCTCTGAAATCCTCTTCGGCTCTGGTCACACCTGTGCAGTAAGCCCTCAAAGACTTCCTTAACCCTTCCTCTTTTGTACCTTGGCACAGGTGGAGGTCCTCTGTGGTGCTGATCTGCTCCTGTTGCTATGGGAGATGGACTGCTCATGGAGAGAGTGCCAACAACAACTCCTAATGCAAGAGGTTATCCCACCTGTCACATGTACACACTTACAACAGGCTGCATATGAAACTTCATTACCCTTGGTAACCACTTGTGTCTTCACATTGTATTTACTCTTGTACCACTGCCTTTATACCTCAGTTCATCTCAAATGACCCAACTGTGTACTATGCGTTCCAATTACTTGCATTACACCTCTTTAGTAACTTTAGACCATTCAAGGACAAAGTTTAAAAAGCTTTACTGAAAACTCTCAGCATACAGAACAAAGAACACAGTCTTTTCCTAACACCACAAATCCCTAACTCAGGCTTTGTAGCTGCCCCAACATACCTGCACAGGATAGAGTCCATTATGGCAAATCTCCAGTCATGGTATCTTTGGGTGATTTGCAGATCTCAGTGGTCCCGTACTCTGTAGTAGACTCTTTATCCATATGTGCTCCGGACTCGACAGTAAACTGGATCGACGGACTCCAGCAACGGCAACATGTCTTGTATTATGCGCTCCCCTGGATCGGACCCCTGTCCCTATTTTATACAGCACAGGACCAGTGGTTCAGACTAAGGAAAGCCTGCCAAGAAAGACACAAGAAGTTAGTTAACTGTAACCCTCCTGGCTGGGGCACCATTGAACTGAAACTGCTTACATGCCTATACACTAGTAAAATTAGCTAGAATTTTTTTATTTTAAGAACATTCATCCAATTTTCCAATTGATAGTGGGGTGATTTTGACGATAGGGATGAAAGAATGCAAATAATGGCAAATTTTTCATTGGGGCTCAGCAGTGCATTTTGATTTTGTGCTGCCCTAGCAAGACTAAAATCGGGCTCCCTCCATCTAAATTTTTCCCACCCCTTCCTGTAAACTCCACACCTTCATCTGTAAACTCCACACCTTTCTATTAGAGCTCCATCTCATCAGAGGTGGGGGGATAGGGGGATAAGGAGAGGGGGGAGGTGAGAGAGAGGGATGTGAGAAAGAGAGAGGGGGTGAGAGAGAGGGGGTTGAGAGAGATAGGGGTGAGGGGGGGTGAGAGAGAGAGGGTGTGTGAGAGAGAAGGGTCACGAGAGGGGGTAAAGAGGTGGGGGAGAGAAAGAGGGGGTTTGAGAGAGGGGGCGAGAGAGAGAGTTTGGGATTGAGAAAGGGGGGCTCCCCTACCCCCCATACTACACAATGTATTGTACAATAAATAAAGCATAAATGCAGCTGAAAAATCATTGGTGGAGCACAAAAAATTTAATAGATAGCGCATACTCACTGTGTGGTAACAAAACAATATGATTAAAAATACAATTGGGATCACATTGTCCATAAAAAGATCATGGCCTTGGGTTTGAGCCTGTGGAATGTGCTGGTAATAATCAGGGAGCCCCAAGCGGGCTAACAAACATGATCCAAGCTTGTATGGGGCCAGTGGAGTGATCCGTGTAATACTGACAGGAGAACAAAGGAACTCAAATTATTAGTAAACCATCGCTTTATTAAAACCACAATATCCACTTACATGTAGGCTTAGCTGTATCCACCTAGGGAGGGGGTCCCAAGTGGATGGTATTGATCTGTCAACACTACTTCTGGCCAGGGAGAGGGAAGGAATGAGTAGGATTGGGACTGCTAGAAAGTGCACAGCTGAACGGAAACCACGCTGCAACTAGTTCAACCACCGAAAGCTGCCGGGCATGATCTGCCCACAGAACACTAGCACCAGCAGACCCCGCTGCCCCCTCTCTCACAACTCGGAAAAGTAAGCCAGCCGTATGGAGGGAGCTGAGAGTAACCCAGTGGAGTGTAGATGATAAGATCCCAGTGGAATCGGCCTTTCTCAGGGGAGATGGAGCTTGGTTGTGACAGTTGTCCGGCCCAGGGGAGCCGGTGGAGCTGCAGGAAAAAGCACACAAGCACCACTGAGCTACCCTGAAGGCCGCTCACACCCACGTGTATCCCTTCTGGCTGAGGGTGGCACTGGACCCTGAAAAATGCCTACCAAAGCAAACGCCATGTTTGCCTTGTGGTAGATATTCCCCTGAGGCTCAGGAAAAGGCATACTCATAAAGACATTTAAAGGAGAAGTATAGCCAAAGCTTGTTTGTACTTCTCCTATGGATCACAGGAGTGCAATTCGTTTTGCACTCCTGTGACCTGATTTCAGCAGAGAGTGGGCTAGAGTCCGCTCTCTGCCGACAACACAGAAGTCAGTCCAGGCACCGCACCATTGAGACAAGAAAGTCTGGATCCGCCAGGTGCCTGGACCGACTCCCGGCTCAGGCTCTCAGAGAGCCTGACCCGGCCGCCCCCGCCCCCTTCACAGCCCAGAAGAAACTGTCAGAACCGAGCGATCGGCGGTGTTCAATCACTCAGTTCTCAGTGCAGAGGTGTCAGGGGACAGATGCCACATCGGACAGATGCTGCATCCACCTAGGTAAGTATTAATATAAAAAAAGCCCAAACCATACTCTTTTAAGATGCCAGTCAATACTGTTGTTTGTTACAGGTGTAGCCCTGGCTGGTGGCCCCTTTATTGTAGAGCCACACAGCTGGGCCTCACCGCAGCTCATCCTTCTGTCTTCCACCACGGGATTAAACAGTGCAGCATAGGGAATCAGAGATAGAAAGAATTAGGACTTTGATTGGCCGAAGCGGTGACTTGATTTTAGACCCACCCATGGGACCTGCAGGAAAACCGGGGGAATTGGGGAAGAGGAGATGAGATGGATAAACCAGCTTTATTTGCCTCCACCTAGCCAAAAGGAGTGATCAACAGGGGACAGACTGCTGACTGGAGGACACCTGTGCAACATCAGTGGAGAGGGTGAAAAAGAAAATGAAAATCTTGCGCCTTCTAAAATAGTGAATATAAAATAAATTAAAGCTGCTCCCCAAAATTCCAGTGGTTGGAACAAATGTTGAAAGAGAAAAATATATAACCTATATACTCGTGGGGGCGCTGCGTGAGATACCTATTAGTGAATTACATATAATATAAAAATACTACTAAGTATATGAAAAATTATGAACCAAACACCAACCTGCCTATAGACACTTTAATGAATTGTGATGTACTAGATATTGCTAAACCAAATGAGTGCAATGGTGCACTGAATGGAGTGAGATAAATACCTGTGAAGCAATATAAAACAACATATGCCCCCAAACACAAAGTGAGAACTTTGAATATGAATGAGTGCACATCTGCTACAAAAATGATAATGAACGATGACAGGTGCTACATCAAGTCCTTATAATTGATGCATGATACATTCAAAAAAGTCTTGTGTTCCAATAAATCCAGAAAGAAACAGCTAACAGAAGTCCACCTTCACCGACTGTAAACCAATCACCCAAACGTGCTTAAAGTAGGATGGCAGCTTACCAAATGTAGTTGACCCTTTTAATTAGAAAATAAGTCAAATGCGCTTGCAGCAAGATCACTTGCTAATGTTAATGGAGATGATGTTACCGGAACGGAACCACTGCCTCATGGAGGTTCAGATCAGGATATGCAAATAAAGGATGAAACGGCAATAGCGTAATTCCGTTTAATGAGCCAAAATATGTACAAAGTTAAAAAGCCAAATTCCTGCTTACTTGGGGAGTGCCACAGACCCGGCACTGAGGCTGGATGGCTTGACCGTGAGTGGAATAGAGATGTCCCGTCTATGGATGTGCTGGCGTGCGTTCCACCTGTGACAGCGGTGAGCCAGAGTGACCGAAAGTATTGTCTATGCGTGACCTAGTACCGCCTTGACGTACGTTTCGTATGTCACCTCTTCAGGAAGCGTACTAGGTCACCGGTTGGATGGACTTTTAAGTATCTGCCAATTAGCTGCCTAGGGGAGGAGTTGAAGACTGCGTCCAGCCTCTGTCCCGGATCACTAGGCTATACATTGCTAACATTGCTGTGTAGCACGTAAGGAAATATACACAACTCAAATAGACAAAGCTATTAATTAAAACATAAACATAAATTGCATGACACTGATTGACATCCCATGTCATGGACAATATTATGTATATCTAAATGTACAAAATCACTTGCTAATTCCGTTTAATGAGCCAAAACATGTACAAAGTTAAAAAGCCAAATGCCTGCTTACTTGGGGAGTGCCACAGACTCGGCACTGAGACTGGATGGTATGACTGTCAGTGGAATAGAGATGTCCCGTCTATGGATGTGCTGGTGTGCGTTCCACCTGTGACAGCGGTGAGCCAGAGGGACGGGAAGTATCGTCTATGCATGACCTAGTACCACTTCGACGTACGTGTCGTATGACACGTCTTCAGGAAGCGTACTAGGTCACTGGTTAGATGGACTTTTAAGTAGCTGCCTAGGGGAGGAGTTGAAGACTGCGTCCAGCCTCTGTCCCGGATCACTAGGCTATACATTGCTAACATTGCTGTACAGCACGTAAGGAAATATACACAACTCAAATAGATAAAGCTATTTATTAAAACATAAACATAAATTGCAAGACACTGATTGACATCCCATGTCATGGACAATATTATGTATATCTAAATGTACAAAATGTATTTATGAAAGACCACAATTATACAAAAATTGAATGATATATAAAAATGACTCATTACGGCATTTGTGAATATTAGATAAAAAACCTTAGAAAACCTTAAAAAACACTCACTCAGACCTGTTGGACTAAACTAATAAAATAAAATGAAATTAATAAAATGCAGGATTATTCATTGGTTAAAAAACAATTGAGGTCCGGTTCCGGTAACATCATCTCCATTAACATTAGCAAGTGATCTTGCTGCAAGCGCATTTGACTTCTTTTTTAATTAAAAGGGTCAACTACATTTGGTAAGCTGCCATCCTACTTTGAGCACGTTTGGGTGATTGGTTTACAGTCGGTGAAGGTGGACTTCTGTTAGCTGTTTCTTTCTGGATTTTGGTTTCACAGGATGTTTTCCAGATTTAACACAAGACTTTTTTGAATGTATCATGCATCGATTATAAGGACTTGATTTAGCACCTGTCATCGTTCATTATCATTTTTGTAGCAGATGTGCACTCATTCATATTCAAAGTTCTCACTTTGTGTTTGGGGGCATATGTTGTTTTATATTGCTTCACAGGTATTTATCTTACTCCATTCAGTGCACCATTGCACTCATTTGGTTTAGCAATATCCAGTACATCACAATTCATTAAAGTGTGTATAGGCAGGCTGGTGTTTAGTTCATAATTTTTCATATACTTAGTAGTATTTTTATATTATATGTAATTCACTAATAGGTATCTCACGCAGCGCCCCCACAAGTATATAGGTTATATATTTTTCTCTTTCATCAGTGGAGAGGGGCCTGCCTTATTTATATTAAAACGTAATTCTTGTCTTTGGAACCTTGCTGTCACCAGTAGAGCTCTGCCAATGACACTGTCGGAGAACCCCCTTCATAGCCCATGGATTACAAATACCCAAGCCTGGAGGGGGAGCGCTCTAATGCACTAAGCTACCCTGCTGCTCAGTGAACACAGGAGGTCACTCACTTGGCACGAACGCCATACAGAGAACACTTTACATCTTCTGAATAAATGCAAAATGTTCTCTGATTGGAAGAGGTGGAGATTATGATGTCATTGCCTCACCAATCAGAGAAGCTTTGCATTCGTTGAAAAAGTTGTACTTGTGAAGAGCGATGACCAATGTACAGTAACTATGTAAAAATTGGCACACCTTAACGTCAGCTTTAAGTTTTCAAGGGTATGCTAGTGAAGAGGATATGTTAGCAGTCATATACAGGGTAGGTATGCCAATTACACCACTTCTTGGTGTGGTGAGGGGCATCGTGCTAAAAATTACCATTCTCCCTGCACTACGTGTATGGCACAGAACCTGTCTTTAAAATAAACAATTTCTTAAAACAGGTAGAAACCAGGTTAAAAACAAGGAGAAGAATTATATAGATATCAAAGTATGTGATGGGCTGAGATATACAGTACCTTCCCAGCAGTAAAGTGTCCTTGAAATTGTAAATTGCATTAAAATCTTGGCAGAAATGAACATTGCACACACTCTGTGCTATCACTAAACAGCTGCCCTTGCTTGGTGACACAATTATTCCGCACTACTTGTGTTGCTGTGTACACACACTTGTTTGCACAAGCATTGCTGTGTCAATAAGTGGCTTTTAGCGGCTGGTATTTATTACCATTCTGTACAGTAATTCAAGCACCAACCCCCAACAAGATTATAGCTACAGATAGATTAAATATGCTTGAGAGCGCTGCACACCATGGATAAAAACACCTGCTGACATCAAAACTGGAGGTCCTCAAGTAATATCAGGAATTGTTTGTGCTGAACAGGAGCCAATATGACATTTCCCATAGTGATATTGAGATCATTGTCAGTGTTTTGAACATAGGAGCCAAATGAAGTGACAAACAGACTTCGGTCAGTCCATATTTAGAAAAAAAAAACCTTGGTTCCCATTTGATGTCCATAACCAATGGCCAGTGAAAGTGCACAATCTGTTCTCTCGTCAAATTTGTTTATTATTTTTTAAATATAACAAAGATTGATAAATTGAGTACATACAAGGATCAGGGACGGGACTTTTAAGGCACCAGCAACACTTGTATTAATTATAAAAAGTTTTTATTGAATACAAATATATTAATATTCGGTTTAACATGAAACATCATGGACACAGAAGTTCATGCCTACAGAAACAATTTTTGACATATCCTATTCTGATTCAACATAAAATCACAGCAATACCCCAACGTTTCAACTACAGAAAGATTTCTTCAGACTTCTTCAACATAACATCACAGCAATACCCCAACGTTTCAACTACAGAAAGACTTCTTCAGGGAGTCCTTTGTGGAGGAATGCAATAAATGGACACTACAAGACAAAGGTCAGTTAGTGACTCATTATACAAAAAGTAATAAATAATTTTTCACACGCATGGATATATCTTACAATGTTTATGTAGAAAAATCAAATACGGATGCCAATAACAGCTCAACACACACCAAAGGATCTTTTTTTTGTGGGTTAGTTGTTTTTATTTACCTCATTAAATTTTTCCTTGTCAAAATATTTTATTGATTGGATCAACAAGTAAATACAAGCAGTTGTAATAAATAATACAACAGTAAACAAACCATGTTTAACATAAATGGTAGAATTTTAAGGTCCATTAAGTAGCTACTGTTAGGTAGGTTATTTGACCATTACAGAAAAGAAAAGTAAATTAGTTAATATAACTAAGAATAATTAACTACAATTGAAATAATGCTACCATATAGAGTATTAGCTTGGACCAAAGCTGTTAAAATTTGTTAAATAGAATAATACTTCATTACTGTTCAGTAAAAGAATAAAAAATAGAGCCGAAGAGAAAAAAATATATATATAAAAGAAAAGAACACACAGAAAAAGGGAGACACAACAAAAGGAAGAATAGAATAGTGAGGAGAATAGAGAAGAAAGTGCAGGAGTCCACTGGATTAGCTCAGATCATATGGCTTCCTGTCTGAGGGTGTAAAAAGCATTATAATATTTACAACAGAACGTAGGGTAGCACCAAGGCTCTGAAAGTTTGGGTTTTGGATTGCAAATCACTTTTATCTGAGTAGGGTTGTTAGCTGCCATGGCGTGAGAATTGTGTTATCACAAAGTGGTGATAAGTGGTATTTGATCCAAGGATTCCAGGTTTTTTGAAAAGCTGGAATTTGACCTCTTTCTATTGCTAGCATTTTGGCATGAGACATGAAAACGTTTAGTCTGGACTCATTCAATTTTTCATATACTAGGAAAATCTTCCCTTGAATTGCCTCCTGATCCTTTGGTGTGCGTTGAGCTGTTATTAGCATCTATATTTGATTTCTCTACATAAACATTGTAAGATATATCCATGTGTGTGTCCATTTATTGCATTCCTCCACAAAGAACCCCCTGAAGAAGTATTTCTGTAGTTGAAACGTTGTGGTATTGCTGTAATGTTATGTTGAAGAAGTCTGAAGAAGTCTTTCTGTAGTTGAAACGTTGGGGTATTGCTGTGATTGTATGTTGAATCTGAATAGGATATGTAAAAAATTGTTTCTGTAGTCATGAACTTCTGTGTCCATGATGTTTCATTTTAAACTGAATTTTAATATACAGTGGAACCTCGGTTTAAGGGTAACTTGGTTTGAGAGCGTTTTGATTTGCGAGCAACTTTTTTTTAAAATTCTGACTCGGTTTGCGAGTGTTGACTCGCAAGATGAGCAGAATTGAAGCTAAATAGGCCTGCAGTACCTCATTTGGCCTTGGGTACAGGGACGCAGGACCCGAGCAGAGCCGAAAACAGGCCTGCAGTACCTCATTTGGCCTGAGGTACGGGGGCGCAGGAGCAGAGAAAAGCCAAACATTGGCCTGCAGTAACTCATTTGGCCTTAGGTACGGGGGCGCAGTAGCCAAGTCGAAGTGTCCTCGGGTCTTTTCGGCCGTTTTTGGCGCTCTCTGGTGCCCCCCTACCTCTGGCCGCATTCTGTATTGCATCCCATTGAAGTCAATGCGGAACAAATTATTTTTGTTTCCATTGACTTCAATGGGAAAACTCGCTTTGATATACGAGTACTTTGGATTACGAGCATACTCCTGGAACTTTATTTGTATTCAATAAAAACTTTTTATAATAAATACAAGTGTTTCTGGTGCCTTAAAAGTCCCTTCCCCCATCCAGTTTGTTTTTTGCATATACATTGGGATGTGGCACCTGCAGTTAGGCTTTTGATTAATATTTTGTACATACAGAAATGGTGGTAAAATATTCAAATAGCAATAAAGCTAAACATATTGATTTATGATTTATGATTTATGGAGGGTTCTGTCTCTATGTGAGAAGTGATCTCAAAGCGAGTGTGAAAGAGGACCTGGTGGATGGAGAGTGGGATGAGTCTTAAGCATTATGGGTGGAACTGCATACAGATGTGCATAGTTCAAAGCTAATCATTGGAGTTTGTTATAGACCACCCAATGTTAATGAGGAGGTGGAGACTCAGCTCCTTGCACAGATGGAAAGGGCTGCAAGGGCTGGGACGGTGATAATAATGGGGGATTTTAACTACCCAGAAATTGACTGGAGTAATGGAACTGCTGGGACTGTTAAAGGGCAAAAATTTATAAACCTATTGCAGGACAATTTTATGGTCCAGTTTATTGAGGCCCCAACTAGGAATGATGCTCTGTTGGACCTGGTAATCTCAAACCATGCAGAGCGTATTACTAATGTTCAGATAAAGGAACACCTGGGTAGCAGTGACCATAACACGATTTCATTTGATGTTAGTTGTAAGCAGAAATCACATACAGGAAAGATAAAAACACTTAATTTCAAGAGAGCAAATTTTCCAAGGATGAGCGCTGCTCTCCAGGACTTAGACTGGGAGGGAATATTGGCATCAATGGGCACAGAACAGAAATGGGAATTCTTCAAAAAGACTGTTTGTGAACTCACTGCAAAGTATATTCCCATGGGCAATAAGTTTAACCACTTAACGACCGCTCACTGTATATGTACGTCGGCAGAATGGCACCGACAGGCACAATCACGTACAGTCTACGTGATTGCCTTTGTACAGTTGGGGGGTCCGATTGGACCCCCCTCCTATACAGTGAGCGGTCGGTATTCGTTGGGGAGCGATCCGAGATGAGGGGACGGCCGTTTGATTCCGGCCACCCCCCCCCCCCGCGATCGCTCCCGGCGAATGAAAATGCTTCCTCTGTCCTGTAATGTAAACACAGGCAGAGGAAGCAGGAGGAAGTGATGTCATCTCTCATGCGGCGCTCACATATACCGAGCGCCGTACAAGAGAAGACATCAGGTCAGTACACAAAACACTACACTGACACCAGGACACATAGGCACACAAATCGCCCCCCCAGACACCCCCAGATCACCCCCCAGCCCCCAGTCACAGTGTCCCTGATTGCAGTGACCATTTATTTACTGATCACTGCAATCAGTGACATTTGTGACTGTAAAAGTGTCACTAAAGTTAGTTTTAGGTCCAGTGTAGCCCCCTAACCCCCCCTAATAAAGGTTTAACCCCCTGATCACCCCCCAGATAACCTTTTCACCCCCTAGCACCGCTGATGCTAAGCGATCATTTTTCTGATCGCTGTCTTAGCGTCGGTGATGCAGATCGGTAGCCAGTATTTTTTTTTAGGTTCGCCGCAGGTTTTTATAGCGTCAGGTACCCCCATAAATGATCTAATAAAGGTTTAACCCCCTTGATCGCCCCCCAGGTAACCCTTTCACCCCCTATCACCACTGTCGCTAAGCGATCGTTTTTCTGATCGCTGTCTTAGCGTCGGTGATGCAGATCGGTAGCCAGTAATTTTTTTTAGGTTCGCCGCAGGTTTTTATAGCGTCAGGTACCCCCATAAATTATCTAATAAAGGTTTAACCCCCTTGATCGCCCCCCAGGTAACCCTTTCACCCCCTATCACCGCCGTCGCTAAGCGATAATTTTTCTGATCGCTGTCTTAGCGTCGGTGATGCAGATCGGTAGCCAGTAATTTTTTTTAGGTTCGCCGCAGGTTTTTATAGCGTCAGGTACCCCCATAAATTATCTAATAAAGGTTTAACCCCCTTGATCACCCCCCAGGTAACCCTTTCACCCCCTATCACCACTGTCGCTAAGCGATCATTTTTCTGATCGCTGTCTTAGCGTCGGTGATGCAGATCGGTAGCCAGTAATTTTTTTTAGGTTCACCGCAGGTTTTTATAGCGTCAGGTACCCCCATAAATTATCTAATAAAGGTTTAACCCCCTTGATCGCCCCCCAGGTAACCCTTTCACCCCCTATCACCACTGTCGCTAAGCGATCATTTTTCTGATCGCTGTCTTAGCGTCGGTGATGCAGATCGGTAGCCAGTAATTTTTTTTAGGTTCGCCGCAGGTTTTTATAGCGTCAGGTACCCCATATATTATCTAATAAAGGTTTAACCCCCTTGATCGCCCCCCAGGTAACCCTTTCACCCCCTATCACCGCCGTCGCTAAGCGATCATTTTTCTGATCGCTGTCTTAGCGTCGGTGATGCAGATCGGTAGCCAGTAATTTTTTTTAGGTTCGCCGCAGGTTTTTATAGCGTCAGGTACCCCCATAAATTATCTAATAAAGGTTTAACCCCCTTGATCGCCCCCCAGGTAACCCTTACACCCGCTATCACCACTGTCGCTAAGCGATAATTTTTCTGATCGCTGTCTTAGCGTCGGTGATGCAGATCGGTAGCCAGTAATTTTTTTTAGGTTCGCCGCAGGTTTTTATAGCGTCAGGTACCCCCATAAATTATCTAATAAAGGTTTAACCCCCTTGATCACCCCCCAGGTAACCCTTTCACCCCCTATCACCACTGTCGCTAAGCGATCGTTTTTCTGATCGCTGTCTTAGTGTCGATGATGCAGATCGGTAGCCAGTAATTTTTTTTAGGTTCGCCGCAGGTTTTTGTAGCATCAGGTACCCCCATATATTATCTAATAAAGGTTTAACCCCCTTGATCGCCCCCAGGTAACCCTTTCACCCCCTATCACCGCCGTCGCTAAGCGATCATTTTTCTGATCGCTGTCTTAGCGTCGGTGATGCAGATCGGTAGCCAGTAATTTTTTTTAGGTTCGCCGCAGGTTTTTATAGCGTCAGGTACCCCCATAAATTATCTAATAAAGGTTTAACCCCCTTGATCGCCCCCCAGGTAACCCTTACACCCGCTATCACCACTGTCGCTAAGCGATAATTTTTCTGATCGCTGTCTTAGCGTCGGTGATGCAGATCGGTAGCCAGTAATTTTTTTTAGGTTCGCCGCAGGTTTTTATAGCGTCAGGTACCCCCATATATTATCTAATAAAGGTTTAACCCCCTTGATCGCCCCCCAGGTAACCCTTTCACCCCCTATCACCGCCGTCGCTAAGCGATCATTTTTCTGATCGCTGTCTTAGCGTCGGTGATGCAGACCCCTAGTTAACCCTTTCACCAGTGATCACCATATAAGTGTTACTGGTGATGCTGGTTAGTTAGTTTGCTTTTTATAGTGTCAGGGCACCCGCCGTGTATATAACCCAATAAAGGTTTAACCCCCTGATCGCCCAGCGGGTGATATCAATTAGGTTTTAGCGTCAGAGAGGGTCTGCGTCGCCCCAGGCAGCGTCAGGTTAGTGCCAGTAACGCTAACACCCATGCGTGAAGCATACACCTCCCTTAGTGGTAAAGTATCTGAACAGATCAATATCTGATCTGTCAAGATCTATACTAGCGTCCCCAGCAGTTTAGGGTTCCCAAAAACGCAGTGTTAGCAGGATCAGCCCAGATACCTGCTAGCACCTGCGTTTTGCCCCTCTGTCCAGCCCAGGCCACCTAAGTGCAGTATCGATCGATCACTGTCACTTACAAAACACAACACACATAACTGCAGCGTTCGCAGAGACAGGCCTGATCCCTGCGACTCCAGTGCTGTAGGAGGTGATTTCACCACCACAGTTAAAAAAAAAGCATATATGCCGAAGCATTGGGGCAGCAGGGGAGGAGGAGCGGAGGAGCGATTTTGCTCCTAATGCCGCGTACATACGGTCAAAATTCCGACGGAGGCTTGCCCGTGGAAAAGTCCGGCCATGTGTGTGCGGCATAACTTTTTTGCGGGAGGATGCCCCCATGCTTCGGCATATATAAATGGTGCATGTATGCCCATCATTAGAAGTGGGTGGATGAAGGGCGGTATTCTAATGGTGGGCATACCCACCGATCAATCTCTTTTTTCATTCAGCCAACAGGCTGCATGAAAAATAAAGATTACAATACATGTCCAACAAGGACCAGCAACGTACTGGTATGTTGCTGGACTTTGAATGTTTATACCAGAATGATGCCTGCGGGTTTAGGTATTATCTTGGTATCATTCTTTTCAGCCAGCGGCCGGCTTTCATGTAAAAGCAATCCTAGTGGCTAATTAGCCTCTGAACTGCTTTTACAAGCAGTGGGAGGGAATGTCCCCCCCCGGATATAAAAAGCGCCATTGGGAAATTGGGAAAGCATTTTATCACACCGATCTTGGTGTGGTCAGATGCTTTGAGGGCAGTGGAAAGATCTAGGGTCTAGAAGACCCCATTTTTTTCCAAAAAAGAGTACCTGTCACTACCTATTGCTATCATGGGGGATATTTACATTCCCTGAGATAACAATAAAAATGATAAAAAAATAAAAAATATGGAAGGAACAATTTAAAAATAAAATAAAAAAGCAAAATTAATAATTAAAAAAAAAAAAAAAAAAAAGCACCCCTGTCCTGCCCTGCTCTTGCCCAATGGCGAACGCAAGCGTCGGTCTGGCGTCATATGTAAACAGCAATTGCACCATGCATGTGAGGTATCACCGTGAAGGTCAGATCAAGGGCAGTAATTTTAGCAGTAGACTTCCTCTGTAAATCTAACGGGGTAACCTGTAATGCGCGTTTGTGCAAAATTTTAAAGCATGTCGTGTTTGGTATCTATGTACTCGGCCCAAGATCATCTTTTTTATTTCATCAAACATTTGGGCAATATAGTGTGTTTTAGTGCATTAAAATTTAAAAAAGTGTATTTTTTCCCAAAAAAATGCGTTTGAAAAATCGCTGCGCAAATACTGTGTAGAAAAAAAAATGCAACACCCACCATTTTAATCTGTAGGGCCTTTGCTTTAAATATATATATAATGTTTGGGGGTTCAACATAATTTTCTTGCAAAAAAAATAAATGTTTTCATGTAAACAAAAAGTGTCAAAAAGGGCTTTGTCTTCAAGTGGTTAGAAGAGTGGATGTAAGCTTCCCAATGTTGTGTATAAAATGCCAGAACAGTTCAAACCCCCCCAAATGACCCCATTTTGGAAAGTAGACACCCCAAGCTATATACTGAGAGGCATGTCGAGTCCATGGAATATTTTATATGTTGACACAAGTTGCGGAAAAAATACAATTTATTTTTTATTTTTTTGCACAAAGTTGTCACTAAATGATATATTGCTCAAACATGCGATGGGCATATGTGGAATTACACCCCAAAATACATTCTGTTGCTTCTCCTGAGTACGGGGATACCACATGTGTGAGACTTTTTGGGAGCCTAGCCGCGTACGGGACCCCAAAATCCAAGCACCGCCTTCAGGCTTTCTAAGGGTGTAAATTTTTGATTTCACTTCTTACTGCCTATCACAGTTTCGGAGGCCATGGAATGCCCAGATGGCACAAACCCCCCCCAAATGACCCCATTTTGGAAAGTAGACACCCCAAGCTATTTGCTGAGAGGTATTGTGAGTATTTTGCAGATCTCGCTTTTTGTCACAAAGTTTTGAAAATTGAAAAAAAAATATATATATATATTTTCTTTCTTCATTTTCAAAAACAAATGAGAGCTGTAAAATACTCACCATGCCTCTCAGCAAATAGCTTGGGGTGTCTACTTTCCAAAATGGGGTCATTTGGGGGGGTTTTGTGCTATTTTGGCATTTTATATGGCCTTCGAAACTGTGATAGGTAGTGAGGAGTGAAATAAAAAATTTGTGCCTAGAACTCCTGAAGGCGGTGCTTGGTTTTCGGGGTCCCGTACGTGGCTAGGCTCCTAAAAAGTCCCACACATGTGGTATCCCCGTTCTCAGGAGAAGCAGCAAAATGTATTTTGGGGTGTAATTCCACATATAACCATGGCATGTGTGAGCAATATATAATTTAGTGACAACTTTTTGTATTTTTTTTTTTTAGTCATTATTCAATCACTTGGGACAAAAAAAAAAAATATTCAATGGGCTCAACAGGCCTCTCAGCAATTTCCTTGGGGTGTCTACTTTCCAAAATGGGGTCATTTGGGGGGTTTTGTGCTATTTTGGCATTTTATGGTCTTCAAAACTGTGATAGGTAGTGAGGAGTGAAATCAAAAATTTGCGCCCTTAGAAATCCTGAAGGCGGTGCTTGGTTTCCGGGGGCCTGTACGCGGCTAGGCTCCCAAAAAGTCCCACACATGTGGTATCCCCGTACTCAGGAGAAGCAGCAAAATGTATTTTGGGGTGCAATTCCACATATAGCCATGGCATGTGTGAGCAATATATCATTTAGTGACAACTTTTTGTAATTTTTTTTTTTTTTTTAGTCATTATTCAATCACTTGAGACAAAAAAAAAAATTCAATGGGCTCAACATGCCTCTCAGTAATTTTCTTGGGATGTCTACTTTCCAAAATGGGGTCATTTAGGGGGGGGGGGGGGTTTGTACTGCCCTGCCATTTTAGCACCTCAAGAAATGAGATAGGCAGTCATAAATTAAAGCTGTGTAAATTCCAGAAAATGTACCCTAGTTTGTAGACGCTATAACTTTTGCGCAAACCAATAAATATATGCTTATTGACATTTTTTTACTAAAGACATGTGGCTGAATACATTTTGGCCTAAATGTATGACTAAAATTGAGTTTATTTGATTTTTCTTATAACAAAAAGTAGAAAATATCATTTTTTTTCAAAATTTTCGGTCTTTTTCCGTTTATATCGCAAAAAATAAAAATCGCAGAGGCAATCAAATACCATTAAAAGAAAGCTCTATTTGTGGAAAGCAAAGGACACAACTTTCGTTTGGGTACAACATTGCATGTCCGCACAATTTACAGTTAAAGCAGCGCAGTGCAAAATTCTTAAATCACCTCTGGTCCTTTAGCTACCAAATGGTCCGGGGCTTAAGTGGTTAAAAGGTTAAAAATAAAACCTATGTGGCTCACTGCCAAAGTTAAAAAAGCTATAAACTATAAGAAAAGAGCTTTTAAAAAATATAAAAATGAGGGAACACTAGTGTCATTTAAATGTTACAAAGAATATAACAGGATATGTAAAAAGGAAATCAAGGATGCAAAAATTCAAAATGAACGACAGATTGCAAAAGATAGTAGGACAAACCCCAAAAAATTCTTCAAATATATTCATAGTAAAAAGGTCAAGTCTGAGCACGTAGGCCCTTTACAAAATAATCTAGAGTGAGTGACTGGGGACAAAGAGAAGGCTAATTTATTAAATACTTTCTTCAGTTCTGTATATACAAAGGAGCATGGGGGAGCTCATGTCCAAAATGGGGGTGGTAGTGACACAGCCCCAAATCCACTATGGCTCAAAAGTGATATGGTCCAGAAATATTTAGATGGAATAAAGGTGGATAAAGCACCTGGACCAGATGGCATACACCCACGGATCCTAAAAGAATTGAGCTCTGTAATTTCAAAGCCATTGTATTTAATTTTTAAGGACTCATTAACGACAGGAATAGTACCACTGGATTGGCGCAGGGCCAATGTGGTGCCTATATTTAAAAAGGGAATTAAGTCTTTACCAAGTAACTATAGACCTGTTAGTTTAACTTCCATAGTTGGGAAGATACTCGAGAGATTAATAAAAGACCACATAGATGAGTTCTTGCTGGAAAAAACCTATTTAAGCAACAGACAGCATGGATTCATGAAAGACAGAAGTTGTCAGACAAACCTGATTTCTTTTTATGAAGAGGTAAGTAAGACCTTGGACAGAGGGGTGGCTGTGGATGTAGTATACTTGGATTTTGCAAAAGCGTTCGATACAGTTCCCCACACGGCTCATGTGCAAGGTAAGGTCTACAGGATTGGAAATATCAGTTTGTAAATGGATAGAAAACTGGCTAAAAGACAGAATTCAGAGAGTAGTGGTTAATGATTCTTACTCTGAATGGTCCAAAGTTATCAGTGGTGTACCCCAAGGTTCAGTGCTGGGACCCTTACTTTTTAATATGTTTATAAATGATATTGGGTCTGAGATCAAAAGTAACATTTCTGTCTTTGCAGATGACACCAAGCTATGCAGTGGAATAACGTCCTTACATGATGTCGCCAATTTACAAACCGACCTCAATGCTCTGTCTAATTGGGCGACTATGTGGCAGATGAGGTTTAATGTTGATAAATGTAAAGTTATGCACTTGGGGGCTAAGAATATGAATGCATCATACATACTAGGGGGAGTAAAACTGGGGGGATCCGTAGTGGAGAAGGATCTGGGGGTTTTGGTAGATCATAAGCTCAATAATGGCATGCAATGCCAAGCTGCGGTTTCCAAAGCGAGCAAAGTCCTTTCTTGTATTAAGAGAGGTATGGTCTCCAGAGAGAGAGAGATATCATTTTGCCCCTGTTCAAATCATTAGTAAGACCTCATCTGGAATATGCAGTTCAGTTTTGGGCCCCAGTTCTCAAAAAGGATATAGGGGATCTGGAGAAAGTGCAGAGAAGGGCAACCAAACTGATAAGAGGCATGGAGGAGCTCAGCTATGAGGAAAGATTAGAGGAACTGAATTTATTCACTCTTGAGAATAGTGATGAGTAGAGTTGAGCGGACACCTGGATGTTCGGGTTCGACGGGTTCGGCCGAACTTCGGAAAAAAGTTCGGGTTCGGGACCGAACTTTAACCCGAACCCGGACCCGAACCCGAACCCCATTGAAGTCAATGGGGACCCGGACTTCTAAGGACTAAAAAGGCTCTAAAAAGGTAATGGAAAGGGCTAGAGGGCTGCAAATGGCAGCAAAATGTTGTTAAGAGCATGGCAAGTGCTCTGCAAACAAATGTGGATAGGGAAATAACTTAAAATAACATAAAAAAAATAAAAATGAAAAATAATAATCTTGACCTAGGAGGACGAGGTCCATATGGAGTAGGAGGTTGAAGTGGCGGTGGATGTGGCTGTGTAGGTGGAAGCGGCGGTGGAGGAGGACGAGGTAGCCAACACTGATTCAAAAATACAACAATGGCTGTGTAATGCCGGTGATGTGTCGAATTCTGTCCCCCGTCAAATAGTGTCCACCCTGTACTGCACTTGCTCAGTATGTAGGACAAAGGGATTTCTAAAATCTCCCAAGACGAACGGCGCCTGCGTGGTGAGTTCAGGTGAAGGCCACACCATCCATGGTTCAAGCCGAGCCAAGTGAGGCCGTGCCCGAAGCGTGGCGATCGAAGCGAGCCCATGAGGGGCCCTGTTACTATGTGCTACCGTATGTCCACTTGGATGGTGGGGCTTGAACCTGCACTCACGGCGCAGGCGCCGTTCATCTTCGGAGATTTTGTGAATCTCCTTGTCCTCTGTACTGCGCAAGTGCTGCGCCTTCGCAGTATGGGCCGGACACAATCCGATGGCCGGACAGTTTTTGTCACAACACCGGTATACATGTCTATTCTGCACAAGGTACGGACAAGTCCTGTGGGATCCATGCCTGGTTCATTTTAATGAACGTGAGCTTGTCCACATTGGCTCTGGACAGGCGGCTGCGCTTGTCTGTGATAACGCCCCCTGCCGTGCGAAATACACGTTCAGATAATACACTGGCTGCAGGGCAGGCCAGCACCTCCAAGGCATAAAGGGCAAGCTCAGGCCATGTGCCCAATTTGGAGACCCAGAAGTTAAAGGGGGCAGACCCGTCATCCAGTACGTGTAGGCCTGTGGACACATACTGCTCAACCATGTTGGTGAAATGCTGCCTCCTGCTAAGACGTTCCATCTCAGCTGGTGGTGCTGGTTGTTGTGGCGTGCTGACAAAGCTTTTCCACATTTCAGCCATGCTAACCCTGCCTTCTGAGGTGCTGCCGGTGCCCCGGCTGCGTTGGCAACCTCTTCCTCCTCCTCTGCCTTCACCTTGTGCTTCCACCGTACGCCCGCTGTCAGGTGGGAATGCCACCAGCAGCGCGTCTACCAGCGTGCGCTTGTACTCGCGCATCTTACGATCCCGCTCCAGTGAGGGAATTAAGGACGGTACGTTGTCCTTGTAACGGGGATCCAGCAGGGTGGCCACCCAGTAATCAGCACCAGTTAAAATGTGGGCAACTCGGCTGTCATTGCGGAAACACTGCAGCATGTAATCGCTCATGTGTGCCAGGCTGCCCAGAGGCAAAGAAAAGCTGTCCTCTGTGGGAGGTGTATCGTCTGTGTCCTCTGTATCCCCCCAGCCACGCACCAGTGATGGCCACGAGCTGGTCTGGGTGCCACCCTGCTGTGAAAATGCCTCCTCCTCCTCCTCCTCCATCTCCTCCTCCACCTCGTCATCCTCCAGAACTGTTCCCTTTCTGCCGGACAATTGTGTACCTGGCGTTTGTTGGTGCAGGAACCCACCCTCGTAGCCACTTGTGAAAGACTGCCCTGAAAGCCTTTGAAATGATCCCGCTTCCTCCTCCTCCTCCTCATCCTCCTGTGCCACATCCTTTTCCATCATCGCCCGAAGCGTTTTTTCAAGGAGGCATAGAACTGGGATAGTAACGCTAAGAACGGCGTCATTGGCACTGGACATGTTGGTGGAGTACTCGAAACAGCGCAACAAGGCACACAGGTCTCGCATGGAGGCCCAGTTATTGGTGGTGAAGTGGTGCTGTTCCGCAGAGCGACTCACGCGTGATTGCTGCAGCTGAAACTCCACTATCGCCTGCTGCTGCTCGCACAGTCTGGCCAGCATGTGCAAGGTGGAGTTCCACCTTGTGGGCACGTCACATATGAGGCGGTAAGCAGGAAGGCCGAAGTTACGCTGCAGCGCTGACAGGCGAGCAGCAGCAGGGTGAGAACGCCGAAAGTGCGCACACAGCCCGCACTTTCTGCAGCAGCTCTGGCATATTGGGGTAATTTTTAAGGAACCTCTGGACCACCAAGTTCAGCACATGCACCAGGCAAGGGATGTGCGTCAAACCGGCTAGGCCCAGAGCTGCTACGAGATTTCGCCCATTATCACACACCACCAGGCCGGGCTTGAGGCTCACTCTGCGTCTCCACCAGACGGAATGACAGCATTTCAAAGGCCAGGAGTTTTGAAATGCTGGCATTCAGGGCCAGGGATCGCGGGTGGCTAGGGGGGTACTTCCTCTTCCGCTCCAATGTTTGGGAGATAGAGAGCTGAACGCTTCCATGGGACATTGTGGAGATGGTTGGTGACCCAGGTGGTAGTGTTGCTGGCAGATGCTCTGTTTGCGGGGTGGCAGGTGCCACTGTCACTACAGAGGTGGATGAAGAGGCCGAGACTGCAGCAGAAGAGGAAGCAGGAGGAGCCAGAGACCTTTCTTGGTTTTTGAGGTGTCTACTCCACTGCAGCTCGTGCTTTGCACTTAGATGCCTGGTCATGCAGGTTGTGCTCAGGTTGAGAACGTTTATGCCTCGCTTCAGGCTCTGATTGCACAGCGTGCAAACCACTCGTGTCTTGTCATCAGCACATTGTGTGAAGAACTGCCACGCTGGGGAACTCCTTGGACCTGGCTTTGGTGTGCTCGGTCCCTTGCTGCGTTGGGCAGTAGCAGACATACTGTTTAGCTGACAGACGCTCCGCTTTTGCACCCTGCTCCCTCTTCTGCTGTGCTGGTGGCTCTGTGCGACCACCGCCTCTTCCTCCAAACTACACTGGTCACCTGCATAACGTTGATTCCATGTGGGGTCGAGGACCTCATCGTCCTCCACATCATCTTCCACCCAGTCTTCACCCCTGCCCTCCTTGTCTGTCTGCACAATTGCGAAAGCAGCAGCAGTTGGCACCTGTGTTTCGTCATCATCCGAGACGTACTGCGATGGTCCTCCCATGTACTCATCATGAAACATAAGTGGTTGGGCATCGGTGCACTCAATCTCTTCCACTTCTGGGGCAGGGCTAGGTGGATGGCCCTGGGAAACCCTGCTAACAGAGTCATCGAAAAGCAGAAGAGACTGCTGCATGATTTGGGGCTCAGACTGCTTGGCTGATTTGCAAGGGGGTGAGGTAAAAGACTGATGGACATGGGTTTCAGGTGCCAACTCTGTTCTTTCATCAGAAGAGTGGGTGGGAGACAATGTGAAGGAACCCGAGGCACTGTCAGCAACCCAATCTACTATCGCCTGTACTTGTCCTGGCCTAAACATTCGTACAGCCTCATTAGGCGCGACAAAATACCGCCGCAGGCTCGGTCGCCTCCTCGCACCTGAGGAAGGTGTTTCACTTGTGCGTGTATCTGGCACAGATCCACCACGTCCTCTCCCTGCAACAGGAGCTCCACCAGCAGCACCACGACCGGGGCCACCACGTCCCTTTGACCTTCTCCTCATATTTTCAAAATTTAGGATCTTGCCCTAAATGGGTGTTTTTGGAAGCGCAGAACACACCCACAGTACGTAACCGCTGAATCGCACAGCTACAGAACTGCAGAAAATGCTATTCAAAAAAAATTGTGTTTTTTTAGTATAGCACAGTAGGAGAAAACTATATAGAAATTGTTTATTTCACACACCTCAAAATATGTATAACACACTGCAAACTTTTTTTTGTGCCACTAAATGGCGTTTTTTGGAAGAGCAGAACACACCCACAGTACGTAACCGCTGAATCGCACAGCTACAGAACTGCAGAAAATGCTATTCAAAAAAAAATTTGTTTTTTTAGTATTGCAACGTAGGAGAAAACTATATAGAAATTGTTTATTTCACACACCTCAAAATATGTATAACACACTGCAAACTTTTTTTTGTGCCCCTAAACGGCGTTTTTTGCAAGCGTACATTAAAGTGCAAATTTTTTTTTTTTTGCCCTAAACGGGTCTTTTTTTGCACGAGCAAAATAAAATGCTTTTTTTTTTTTGCCCTATGGGTCTTTTGGAAAAGAGAACAATAAAGTGCCTTTTTTTTCCCCCTAAAAGTTAGATTTTCTCTGACACTGGGCTCATGGCAGTGTAAAAAGACTGCACTGCAACACAAATAGGTAGACCTATGCAGATCGCTGATTTTAATCTCTGAATCTGGACTCCTATATAATATTCTCTCTCCCTGAAAGCACCAACACAGGAACCTTGCCCTACACTACACTATCTCTCTATCTTTTCCCTCAGATTGTAGAATCTATTCTGAAGCAGAGTGTCATGTGTGCTGTGTGCCTCTAGCTTATATAGAAGCTGGGTCACATGTTGCACTGACCAATTACAGCCATGCCATTAGTAGGCATGGCTATGATGGCCTCTAAGGGCACACCAGCTAATCAAAAGGTGATTGGCTGGCCCCTGAAGCATTTCTAAATGCGTTATTAGATTGCCGAACCCGAACCAGAACCCGGACTTTTGGGCAAAGTCCGGGTTCGGGTTCGGGAAAAAGCTAAAGTTCGGTACGGACCCGAACTTTACAGTTCGGGTTCGCTCAACACTAGTGATGAGCCGAACACCCCCGGGTTCGGTTCGCACCAGAACCCGCGAACGGACCGAAAGTTCGCACGAAATTTAGAACCCTATTAAATACAATGGATGCGAACGTTCGAAATCTAAAGTGCTAATTATAACGACTATTATGCATGTTATTGTCCTAAAAAGGGTTTGGGAACCCGGGTTCTGCACCAGGGGACATGTATCAATGCAAAAAGAAGTTTTAAAAACAAACGTTTTTCTGGAGCAGTCATTTTAATGATGCATAAAGTGAAAAAAAAAAAGTCAAATATTCCTTTAAATATCGTACCTGGGGGGTGTCTAAAGTATGCCTGTGAAGTGCCACGTGTTTCCCGTGTTTAGAACTGTCCCTGCACAAAATTACATTTCTAAAGGAAAAAAAGCCATTTAAAACTGCTTGCGGCTTTAATGTAATGTCTGGTCCCGGTAATATGGATGAAAATCTTTAAGAAAAATGGCATAGCTACCCCATCACACAACCCCCCCCCCCCCTACCTCAGCCCATTACCAGCCCCTTTGGGTCTTGTATGGATATTAAGGGGAACCCCGCACACAAAATAAAAAAGGCCCTATATACTCTGAACAGCCGTATACAGGCGGTGCATACAAGACAGGGACTGTAGGTTTGTTCTTATGTAGAATCTGTTTGTAATTTTGAACAGGTACATTGTTTAAGTGTAGCTCCAGCCAAAAAATCGATTTTTAAGCTTTTTGGAAAACATAGGGAAGGGTTATCACCCCTGTAACATTTGTTTTGCTGTCTGTGCAGTGTGCACCTGTTCAGAACAGTTCACCTCACTTTCCGTCCTAATGACAAATGTTTTTTGCAAATTTGGGTTTTTTATTGAAACAAGAATTGGTGATAAAGCATCAGTGGAGAGGAGACACTTTTTTTCCCATATTAACTCTTACAGGAGAGAATTTGCCTTCCTAGGGGTAGATTTCCTCTCACTTCCTGTTGTATCCTTCCGTTTGCAAGGAGGAGTCGTTTGTATGTTGGATGTTTGAAAGTAGGGGCCTGCCGTATATACTCAGCTGAAATTTGCCCCTTACATGTTGGTGTTGCCACAACACTGTGAGCCCTCACAGTTACTCTTGGTGGGCGCATGAATGGGCCCTGCTGTGAATTATTAGATCAAGAATTGTAATTGCATGCCCCTGTTGAACAGGGGCTGAAAAATTGGGCCTTTGGTGGTGGTGGTGGTGGTGGTGTTGACACAACACTGTAAGGCCTCACAGTTAGTCTTGGTGGGCGCAGGAATGGGCCCTGCTGTGAATTATTAGATAAAGAATTGTAATTACATGCCCCTGTTAAACAGGGGCAGAAAAATTGGGCCTTAGGCACTGGTGCCACAACACTGCAACCCCTCACAGATACTGTACTTGGAGCACAGCAATGAGCCCTGTTGCAAAGTGTTGCATCAAAAATTGTAATTACACGCCCCTGTTAAACAGGGGCTGAAAAATTGGGCCTTAGCCACTGGTGCTGGTGCCACGACACTGCAACCACTCCCAGATACTCTAGTTGGAGTGCAGGAATGAGCCCTGCTGCAAAGCATTGCATAAAAAATTGTAATAACACGCCCCTGTTAAACAGGGGCTGAAAAATTGGGCCTTAGCCACTGGTGGCGTCACCCAGAAACAAAAATGTTCTTCCAAGCTATCATCATCAATCGGATCATTGAGGAGAAGGAAGATAGTCAGTCAACATAACAGGACAGTCTCTCAGCATCAGCATCAGTCTTGAAGGGATGTGACATTTGAAAATAAATTAGTCTGTTATATCAGCTTCAGGTGTTCGGTAGCTGGTGGTGATCCAAGACTGGTTCATCTTTATGAAGGTCAGTCGATCAACCGAGTCGGTGGACAGGCACACCCTGTGATCCGTGACAAATCCTCCAGCAGCACTGAATGTGCGTTCTGAAAGAACGCTGGATGCAGGACAGGCCAGTAGCTCAATTGCATACTGTGCAAGCTCTGGCCAGTGATCCATCCTCAAGACCCAGTAAGCCAGAGGATTTTCAGTGGGGAAGGTGTCCAAGTCTGACCTTGCCCCTAGCTATTCCTGCACCATGTATATCAGACGCTGGTGATGGTTGCTGGAACCGATCATACCTTGGGGCTGCGGACTAAAGAATTGTCTGAACGCATCGGTCAGATGGCCACCTTCCCCACCGCTCCTTCTTTGACTGACCGAAGCCTCAGCAACTCGTTGTCCAGGACCAGGAGTTTGTAACCTCCCAGTCTCTGGGAACGCGTTGCACAGACCTTTCTGCAAGGCCTCCCGGAGTTGTCTCATCCTCTGCTCCCTCTGCGACGGTAAGATAAGGTCTGCAACCTTACCCTTGTACTGTGGATCAAGGAGAGTGGCCAGCCAGTAATGGTCCCTCTCCTTGATCCGAAGAATACGAGGATCCTTCCGCAGACTTTGCAGGATCAGGGAGGCCATGCAGCGTAGGTTAGCTGAGGCATTCGGTCCGGAGTCCTCTGGGTCACTAAGGACGACATGATCCGCAGCCACCTCCTCCCAGCCACGTACAAGTCCACTGGTTTCTTGGGACTGTAAATCATCCCTAAAAGACTGCTGCTGATGATGCTGAGTGCCAGGCTCTACCTCCATGCTGACACAATCCTCCTCCTCCTCCTCCTCTTCCTGTGCGATGGGTGGGACAGAAGGAACACTGTCTGGGTAAAAGGGGCCTTGAGAGGCAAGGAAGTCCTCCTCTTCCTGACTCTGTTCTGCCTCAAGTGCCCTGTCCATTATTCCACGCAGCGTATGTTCCAACAGGTGGACAAGAGGTACAGTGTCACTGATGCATGCACTGTCACTGCTCACCATCCTCATGGCCTCCTCAAATGGTGCCAGGACAGTGCATGCATCCCTGATCATGCCCCACTGGCGTGGTGAAAAAAACCCGAGCTCCCCTGACCCTGTCCTGGTGCCGTAGTCGCACAGGTACTCATTGATGGCCCTCTGATGCGTGTGCAGCCGCTGCAGCATGGCCAACGTTGAGTTCCACCTGGTGGGCATGTCACATATAAGGCGGTTCTTGGGCAGGTTCAACTCCTTTTGCAGCTCAGCCAGGCGAGCACTGGCATTATAAGATCTGCGGAAATGCACACAGACTTTCCTGGCATGCCTCAGGACATCCTGTAAGCCCGGGTACCTGCCCAAGAACCGCTGCACCACCAGGTTAAGGACGTGAGCCACACAGGGCACATGGGTCAGTTGTCCCTGTCGGAGAGCGGAGAGGAGGTTGGTGCCATTGTCGCAAACTACCATTCCTGGCTTAAGCTGGCGTGGCGTCAACCACCTCTCGGCCTGCCCCTGCAGAGCAGACAGAACCTATGCCCCAGTGTGGCTCCTGTCCCCCAAACACACCAGCGCAAGCACGGCATGGCATCTTTTTGCCTGCGTACTTGCATAGCCCCTTGAACGCCTATGGAGCACCGCTGGTTCCGAGGACAAAGCACAGGAAGAGGCCACGAAGGAAGAAGAAGAGGAGGGGGTGGAGGACAGAGGTGTGTCACAACCAGTAGTAGCATTTTGGAGGCGTGGCGGTGGAACAACCTCCAACACTACTGCACCTTGTCCTGCATCCTTCCCAGCTGCCAAAAGAGTGACCCAATGGGCCGTGAAAGAAAGGTAACGTCCCTGTCCATGCCTGCTGGACCATGAGTCAGCGGTATTATGCACCTTACCGCTGACCGCCCTGTCCAGCGAGGCCAAGACATTGCCTTCCACATGCCGGTAGAGAGCCGGAATCGCCTTCCGTGAGAAAAAGTGGCGTTTGGGAACCTGCCACTGAGGAACCGCACATTGCACAAACTCACGGAAGTGGGCCGAGTCTACCAACTGAAAAGGCAGCAGTTGAAGCGCTAGCAATTTAGCCAAGCTAGCATTCAACCGCTGGGCATGTGGATGGCTGGGAGTGAACTTCTTTCGACGGTCCAGCAGCTGGGGCAGGGAAATTTGCCTGCTAGAATCGGACGTCGGTGTACTGCTAGCAGAGTGCCCGCAAGTACTTGGCTGTGACGCACCTAATTCTACACCTTCATTCCTCTCAGAGCAGGTTTCAGAGAGGACTGAAGGTATAGTGGGGTTGGAGATCCCAGCTGATGCAGTGCAAGAAGAGGTCAGCTTTGTACTTTGGTGTGGGTCTTTAAGGTAGGCTTGCCAACGAGCTGCATGGCAGGTCAACATATGTCTGGTCAAGCATGTGGTGCCCAAGCGGGTGATGTTTTGGCCACGCGATATACGCTTGAGACATATGTTGCAAACAGCAGCTGTGCGATCTGATGCACTCGACTCAAAAAAGGCCCACACCAAAGAACTTTTTGAATAACGGGCAGAGGCAGCGCCCTGCACAGGCGGAGCTCTGCGGTGTGATTCCGTCGGTGTGCTGCCCTTACGCTGGCCCCCCGAGGGCCTCCTGCCTCGTTGGAGATGTGCCTCCTCCTCATGCTCCTCCTCCTCCTCTCTCCTATTAGGCACCCACGTGGAGTCAGTGACCTCATCATCCCCTCCCTCCTCATCACTGGAGCCAATCTGGCAGTATGCTGCAGCTGCTGGAACATGACTGCCAGATTGGTGTCCTTCTTGAGCATCCCCTCTCTCTGCTCTCACGCTACTGCCTTCCTCTAGCTGGGTATCATCATCAGACCCTTCAAAACGCTGGGCATCCTCCTGGAGCATGTACCCAACACTGTGCTCAAACAGTTCGGGGGACTCCTCAGGAGGACATGGTTGGTCTAGGGAAGGAGTGACTGATGATGACATTGATACCAGGGAAGAGGACGCTTTGGCAGCTGCTTTGCCAGTACCCTGAGCCTGGGTGAGAGAGGATGAGGAGGATGAGGAGGGCTTGGTCATCCACTCTACCAAGTCTTCGGCATGATGCGGCTCAACACGTCCAGCTGCCGAAAAGAAGGACAAGCGTGTCCCATGGCCACATGCTGATGGCGATGCACCGCGTCCACGACCAGCACTGTTGTCTCTAGACACAGAGCCTGCTTGCCCTCTTTTATTGGCTCCTGACTGTCTGCCTCTCCTTGTTTGCCTTCCAGACTTTCTAATGGCCTACAGGGAAATGGGAAAACCAGCAATACAGGCTAAGTTCAGGTGTAATATGGTCAGGAGGCACACTCCGCCCGCTGTAAGTGCCACAAAATCCTGTTGGTGTAACACACCAGGAAAAAGCAGCAATACAGCCTAAGTTCAGGTGTAATATGGTCAGGAGGCACACTCCGCTCGCTGTAAGTGCCGCAAAATCCTGTTGGTGTAACACACCAGGAAAAAGCAGCAATACAGGCTAAGTTCAGGTGTAATATGGTCAGGAGGCACACTCCGCCCGCTGTAAGTGCCGCAAAATCCTGTTGGTGTAACACACCAGGAAAAAGCAGCAATACAGGCTAAGTTCAGGTGTAATATGGTCAGGAGGCACACTCCGGCCGCTGTAAGTGCCGCAAAATCCTGTTGGTGTAACACACCAGGAAAAAGCAGCAATACAGGCTAAGTTCAGGTGTAATATGGTCAGGAGGCACACTCCGCCCGCTGTAAGTGCCGCAAAATCCTGTTGGTGTAACACACTAGGAAAAGCAGCAATACAGGCTAAGTTCAGGTGTAATATGGTCAGGAGGCACACTCCGCCCGCTGTAAGTGCCGCAAAATCCTGTTGGTGTAACACACCAGGAAAAAGCAGCAATACAGGCTAAGTTCAGGTGTAATATGGTCAGGAGGCACACTCCGTCCGCTGTAAGTGCCGCAAAATCCAGTTGGTGTAACATACCAGGAAAAAGCAGCAATACGGGCTAACTTCAGGTGTATAATGTGCAGGAGGCTTAGCAACAATGACACTGACACTGTCCCCTGCCTATCCTTCTCTCTCCCTGCACACAAGGTTTATCAAAGTATATGACACTGACACTCTCCCTGCCTATCCTTCTCTCTCCCTGCACACAAGGTTTAGCAAAGAATATGACACTGACACTGTCCCCTGCCTATCCTTCTCTCTCCCTGCACACAAGGTTTATCAAAGTATATGACACTGACACTCTCCCTGCCTATCCTTCTCTCTCCCTACACACAAGGTTTAGCAAAGAATATGACACTGACACTCTCCCTGCCTATCCTTCTCTGTCCCTACACACAAGGTTTAGCAAAGAATGGATTTGACACTGTCCCTGCCTATCCTTCACTTTCCCTGCTCCGGAACACACTACACGAGGCCGCCGCGCTGGCGGCCTTTTATAGTGTGGGGCGTGTACTAAACCCCCATAGCTATAATTGGCCACAGGCATCCTGCCTGTGGCCAATCATTGCTCTCCTCGCTGCCGGTGCTGTGATTGGCCAAGCATGCAGGATCACAGTGCATGCTTGGCCAATCACAGCGCCGGGATTACACTGCGATGGCGCAGTGTATTGTGGGCCGTTCGCGTCACTCGAATTTGGCGCGAACGGCCCAAATCGTTCGTTGTTCGCCGAACGCTGCGAACAGCCGATGTTCGAGTCGAACCTATGTTCGACTCGAACACCGAGCTCATCCCTACTTGAGAAGAGGAGATTAAGGGGGGATATGATCAACATGTACAAATATATAAGGGGTCCATATAGTGAACTTGATGTTGAATTATTCACTTTACGGTCAACACAAAGGACAAGGGGGCACTCTTTGCATCTAGAGGAAAAGAGATTTCACCTCCAAATACGGAAAGGTTTCTTCACAGTAAGAGCTGTGAAAATGTGGAATAGACTCCCTGCAGAGGTGGTTCTGGCCAGCTCAGTAGATTGCTTTAAGAAGGGCCTGGATTCTTTCTTAAATGTACATAATATAACTGGGTACTGACATTTATAGGTAAAGTTGATCCGGGGAATATCCGATTGCCTCTCGGGGGATCAAGAAGGAATTTTTTCCCCTGCTGTAGCAAATTGGATCATGCTCTGCTGGGGTTTTTTGCCTTCCTCTGGATCAACTGTGGGTATAGAATTGGGTATATGGGATTGTACGATATATATATATTTTTTTTATGGTTGAACTGGATGGACTTGTGTCTTTTTTCAACCTAACTATGTAACTATATGTAACTATGTAACTATGAACAGAATGAGTACAATGTAAAAATTTAACAAGTAGAGCAACAAATAAACCAATAAAGTATTACATCAAAAGCATTAAAAAATTCTATCAGAAGAAAAAAAGTAAGCTAGGGGCTATTGGGTAATTTTGCAAGAGCAGTAATATAGAGATCAATCTAATAGGTATATATTAAAAACAGAAGAGATATTGGGGGTTATTTACGAAAGGCAAATCAACTTTGCACTACAAGTGCAAACTACAAGTGAAAAGTGCACTTGAAATTGCACTTCGCTGAAAATCTGAGGGGTAGATCTGAAATGAGGGGAAGCTCTGCTGATTTTATCATCCAATCATGTGCAAACTAAAATATTGTTTTTTATTTTCCTTGCATGTCCCCCTCGGATCTACAGCGACTGCACTTCCAAGTGCACTTTCAGTGCAATTTTAAGTGTGGCCCTGTTTGCACTTGTAGTTTGCACTTGTAGTGCAAAGTGGATTTGCCTTTCGTAAATAACCCCCATTGTGTTTATAAGTACCACACAATATTAAAAGAGAGGTAGAAAACTAAAAATAGGAGTAGATAGAGAGTAGATAGAGAGAAGAGGGTAGAAATAAGGGGGGGAGGGGTTCACAAGTGGTGATGCGATCCCAAATTAATATAAATTATAGTTAAGGCAAATATAGTAAAATTACCAAGGCAATAATAGTGTGTCATCGAAGTCTGGAGGCAAACAATGCTTAACCTAAGGAAGCCAGAGTTTCTTAAATTGACCAATCCGATCTCTTTTATTGCTTCCATTATAGCATGAATAAGAGTTTTATTAGTTCTGTGTATGGTTTTAGCTAGAATTACATATTGAGTTTTTCATGCCTTAGCAATGGTTTGTTTTGCGGCTGTAAGAAGCTGTAAAAGAAGGCAAAATTGATCACATCAGGTTTCAGGTTTAAAAGGGCTGTAGCAGAATTGGGCAGTATAGGTGTATTAAAGATTTTGGAGGCCAAGTCAAAAATTGCCTTCCAGAATTTTTGGGCAATTGGGCAATCCCATCAAATATGAAGTTGAGTGCCAGACTCTGAACAGCCACGAAAACAAGCTCCAGGGTAATCAGAAGCATATCTTGATATTCTAGCGGGAACCAAATACCAACGGATTAGCATCCTAAAGTTAGTTTCCACTGCAACAACATTAGAAGTAGGGATGAGCTAGCGGTTCGAGTCGAAAGTAAGTTTGACTTGAACATTAGGTGTTCGTTTGTTCTAAAACGAACCGAACATATGGGACGTTTGCATGAAAATTTGAGCGCTGCGGAATGCCCCATAATGCACTGTGAGATCGCAGTGCATTGCTCTATGATGATTAGCCAAAGCATGCACCTGACCTGCATGCTTTGGCCAATCACAGCGCGCTCTGCTGAGAGAGCCATAATTGGCCAAAGGCAGGGTGCCTCATGGCTCAGGGGGACTAAGTCCACGCCCCACACTATATAAGGCTGCTTACATAGCGGCCGTGTGTAGTGTTGTTGGCGCTGACAGAGAGATAGCTTGAGTTAGATTAAGCAGGCAGATTATTCAGTTAGTGGCAGTGTATTTGATTCATATATATATACAGTCAGTCTAGTATATATATGTGTAGCGGGGTTCTACTGTAATAGACTATTGTTATATGGAGTATACCCCAAACTCCCTCCGGTGTTCCAGTTACAACTCTATAGACTGTTTGTTTACTTATGTTCAGTGATGCATTGTGGAACTTGTGGTGCAGGGAGAGGGGGACTCCGTTGCCATGGATATCTAATAGACTACAGTATCCACAGTGCAGCTGTACTCCCAGAATGCATCACAACCACTGCGCAGCCTGCTGGGGGAGGTTACTTAAAGGAGGGGCGGAGCCGCACTCAGTCTCTCTGGACTTCGCCCTCATACAAGCAGGAAGTCTGCGTGAGGCCTGCTGCCAAAGTAACTAGACCCAAAACCTGAGCCTGTAGTTTCGCGGAGGATCACCAAGCCAGAGAGGGATCTCTTTCCGTGTGACCAGCTTGCGCTTCCCAGAGACCGGAGTCATCCACCAACCGACATCTACATCGGCTGTGAGAGTGTGAAACTCTCACTGTACGTACGGAGAGGTCGCGGATCAAGGTATCGACAGCGGATTGTGCCAGGCGGACTAGGCCTGTTTGAGCGAGCGGGCACCTGCCCATATTCATTAACTATTGTATGGGCCTGTGACTTTTGAGGCCCATCACCATTAGAGTAGTGCACCAAGCACTGGAACATATTGCATCGTGTGGTAGTGCGCAGTTTGAAGTTGGCGTTTGCACTGCCTGAGAGTTTCACACTCCCAAAAGCATTGCGGGAGTTCAGTTCTTCCTTTAACACCCATTGGATTACAAATAGTATGTGCACCAATGTTTGCTAGCGAAGACTCCCACCATTGAGGAATTTGTACACTAATCTCAGTCAGGCTTGACTGGAATTAACAGTGATGGGACACAGGGTGGTATTGCCCACTAGGGGGAGCTCGCGAGCATAGGATTTTTATTCATAGAAAGTAGGCATTAACATTGTGTAAAACTATTGTCTTATTCATATTATTGACTCTTGCAGGGCCCTGCAGAGTCAACTGAAAGTACATAAATATTTTAACCTGTTTTCTTATCTCTAATTAAGTAAACTTAATTTTTTTGGTTAAGTATAAAACCTGTGTGATGCACTTTTGTTAGCCTGAAGGACCTCAACGGAAAAGGTAACATATATGTGTAATTTACTGTGGTAATATATGCAGAATTGTGTTTCCCAATAGTCAGTGGGTATTTTAATTGTATAAATATCAAAATACACAGTGAAGTGTGATGTGCAACACAGAAATTGTTTACACAAAAATTATACAAAATAGTATCCACCGCGGTCCACCCGTGGTGGTACAATACACATAAACCACTGATAATCAAACCAGTGCATTAATAAATGATGCAAACAAGATGAATGGTAATGACAATAAAACAAATTATTTTTGAGAACGGACTTATGTAGGTCATCACAGGTGAGTGCATGTCCTTAAAATGCCATAAGAAGTATCAAATAAAGTTCAAAAAAATCAGAATCCAGTAGAAAACTTGCATCAACTGCAGGATATATAGGAAGGTGAGTGGATCAGATGATCTATGCAGACATATGAAGTGTATAACATCACCCGGGAGTGCCTCCACCTTGGGCCAATAAAGAATAAATGGGTACTCTTACCAGCCAGAGTGGATCCAGCACACCATATGGCGGTGGATCATCAGAGCTTTGTCCACTCTATGGACCGAGGAAGCAACAGGGATCTGTAGAACACCTCCTTCTAGTGCTGACAACACTCCAAGCCAAAGGGAAGATCCAGATATCAAGCAGCAATCACATCAAATTGCAATAACCATGGAAAAAGGAAAATTCATCCACATAGTGTATATACCCCAGTTAAAGTCTGTTTAGACGAAACCGGTCGGGTTTTATATGCCAGCTCCAGCTGTCCATCCCACGCTGCCTTCCTGTATTTGGATTTTTATTGATGCTCAACTGCCTGAATTTTTATGGATTTCGAATAAATCTTTTATGGATTTACACTATGTGGATGAATTTTCCTTTTTCCATGGTCATTGCAATTTGATGTGATTGCTGCTTGATATCTGGATCTTCTCTTTGGCTTGGAGTGTCGTCAGCACTAGGAGGAGGTGTTCTACAGATCCCTGTTGCTCCCTCGGTCCAAAGAGTGGACAAAGCTCTGATGATCCACCGCCGTATGGTGTGCTGGATCCACTTTGGCTGGTAAGAGTACCCATTTATTCTTTATTGACCTAAGGTGGAGGCACTCCCGGGTGATGTTATACACTTCATATGTCTGCATAGATCATCTGATCCACTCACCTTCCTATATATCCTGCAGTTGATGCAAGTTTTCTACTGGATCCTGATTTTTTTTTACTTTATTTAATACTTCTTATGGCATTTTAAGGACATGCACTCACCTGTGATGACCTATATAAGTCCGTTCTCAAAAATAATTTGTTTTATTGTCATTACCATTCATCTTTTTTGCATAATTTATTAATGCACTGGTTTGATTATCAGTGGTTTATGCGTATTGTACCACCACGGGTGGACCGCAGTGGATACTATTTAGTATCTGTAACGGCACCTCAAATACGAAAGGGGGGTAACGCCGTTTAAATATCTTCCCTCTCCTGGACACAACTTCACTCTCGATCCTCCACAGCCAGACGACCACTTCCCATAGGAATTAATCCTTCTGGAAGAACGAGACGCACTCTGTATCTTCCTAGCATCGAATGACTTTATTGAGAAAAACATTGTAACTTTTATAACCATCCAATACTGCATTAGTTTAACATGAACAATGGCCCAGCTCCACCCACACATAACAAGCCCAATACACACAAGTATGCAGGTGATTCATCAACATCTCTTCAATTAACACGTCTGCTGCTAGTTCCACAACCTATAATTATAGGCTTAATTCCCCCAAACCACAATGGACAATAGAATGTAAATCACCACAAACAATGAACAGGTCTTTTTAGAAGCTGGGATTAGCATTACACTGCAGACAGGTGACTGAGGCTGAACACATCAGTATCTCTCAATTAACCTGTTGAGTTCAGAAACAGTAAATAGTCCATTACAGATATCCTTGGGGATATGGTGGATAAATATTACAGACCCATTTTAGGTAGCCCAAGATATATTTCTTAATGTCCATTATTTCCTGGCTCACCCTGTGTCCAAAGTGACCCTCCTGTCACAGTATCATTTTTGTGTAAACAATTTCTGTGTTGCACATCACATTTATACATATTAAGGTTTCTCACCTTTTTTATTTAGCGCCACACTTTATAACATATACATACTTTAATATCTTGTCTGATTTTGGTGTTTGGCTGCTTTTCATTTTTCTATATAATTTTTAGGGTTGGCGCAGTATTAACATTATTTAAGTCAGTGGGTATTACAATTCTTTTCATTACCAGTTGTGCCAAGGGAGGGTTCGAGCCAGTTAAGGGGTTGAGAATAAGAGGGCAGACACAAACAAAACCAGCAGCTCCTCCGGGGGTAGTGCTACATGTGGGGGCTCGTCCGGAATCCTGTTACTCTGAAATCAACTTTCCCCAGGCAGGACCCTTGTCCCTATCAAGATGGACCCATTTATTGTAGTCCAATGGTGTGAAAGAGAGGGCGCCCGCTCAAGCGCAAGTGTAGCCATTGAGCTTCCTGGAGGACATTGGTATAAAAAGAAGGTGGCTAACATCATGAAGGTATTGTCCCCACATAGGAGAGCATGGGTAGTCGCTCTCAGGCCGGATCAGGAAGCTTATAGCACTCATGCCCTGCTAGAATGGAAAGAGGGAGTAACGGAGAGTTTCAAGAGGAAGAGTTTCCCCTTAGGAGACAAGTCAAAACTCCAGATAGTGCATCCGAATGTTCCAGGCGGAGACCACTCCACACCTTCTCCGGGGGAGCAATAGCCTCCACTCCACCCTTGACCATGATTGGGCCAGAACTTCTTAACGCCCTGGGCGACTTTGTGTCAAAGTGCCAGAAAAATAACACAGTGTGTGTGGAAGCTGGGTACAGGAAGCTGAGGATCTTCTCAGGGAAACAGCCTGTGCCAGTCGGTGAGGAAGAGTTTGATGTCTGGATAGAGCAAGCCATGCAAGCTCTAGAAGGATGGGAACTACCAGAGGCCCAAAAAAAACAATGTATAAGTGAGAGTCTGCGAGGAGCCGCTGCAGAAGCTGTCAAGAATCTGAGGTTCAGTAATGCCACATGTACAGCCTATGATTACTTGGTTATGCTACAAGAGGAGTTTGGGCGACTGGAGAAGACAGCTGAGCTGACATACTAATTCGAACACACCCTCCAACAGCCATGGGAATGCCTTTCTGAGTACATCTGGAGGTTGAACAAGATGTTATGTCAGATTGTGATAAAAAAAGGAATGGAACCCTCTGCCATAGATCAAGACAGGATGCAACAATTATTAAGAGGAGCCTTGCGCTCTGATCCAGTCTGGCTCCATTTGAAGACCTCTGGGGGTGTCATGTTAATGAGCTACCCTGACCTCATCCGGGTGGTAAGAGATGAAGAGGCACTGCTGAATGATCAACAGTCAACTACTCCACCGAACTCTACCCCCTTTGCTGGCGTTAGGTCGGCAATGACTCATGAACAGGACTCTGAGGTAGCTACTCTAAAGTCCCAAATGGCACAAGTTATGGAGATGTTAACTTCACTTATGGCCAAGGTCTCAGAGACCGGGAAGGGAGAAGGCACAGAAACCAAGGTGACTCAATGTGTATCTACTCCCCCACCTAGGAGCTCAAGGGATGAAGATGCCTGCTTCAATTGTGGAGGAACTGGGCACTATCGACAGATGTGTCCCAGCCCAAGGAAAGCGTCCACACCATTCCGCAAGCCGGCTGAAAACTTCAGAGGGCCCCGGTGAAGGAGTCAACCGGGTGCCCATCAGTGACAGCCAACTCCAAAAGCAACACGAAAAAGAGACAGGTGCCTAAACCTCTACTAAACACCCCTGCTGCCACCTCTGGACAGCTTGGTACTTCCCACTCCAAATTCCAAAATACTCAAAGGCGGGAGATCAATGCACACCAGGCTCCACAAGGTCGAAGCCCTGGAAAAGCCAGAGAAAGAAAGAAGTAAAGACACAAATTACAGAACCTGCCAAGAAGACCTCTCCACGGAAACTTCCAGACAAACTAGTAGGGCCCTCTCCAATGATCTCAATCCAGGAAAAAGGAATCTACACAAAGGCCCTTCTCGATACAGGAGCCCAGGTGACCCTACTGTATCGTGATTTCTACAATAGGCACCTCCGCCATTTACCACTACAGAAGCTGGAAGACCTGGAGATATGGGGCATTGGAACACAGAGCTTCCCCTATGATGGATACATCCCGATCAGACTCACCTTTGATCCCTCAGTGGCAGGAGGAACAGAGACGTTTGACACTCTGGCTGTGGTCTCTCCTCGACCACCTGGGCCCAACAAGAGCTCCCTGATTATAGGGACCAACACTGACTTAGTAAGGAGACTATTGACCCCTCTGGTTGAAGAGCAGGATACCTTGACAACAAGGGTCCACCCCTTGTTGCAGCAAGTTTACCAGTGCTTAGTGATGGAGAAGAAGGCCCCAGGAGAGGGGGTTGGAAAAGTATGGAAGCTGGATAAAACAGAGAAGGTATTGCAGCCAGGAGAAGTGACCTGTTTAAGAGCGTCTGTAAAGCTCACCTGGAAGTAACCAGGCCCCTTCATCATCCTTGAACCTGGTCCTCGAGAGAAGGAAAGGGGAATAGAGGTAATTCCCGAAGTGGTCCCACTGAAGGTCCTAGAGAGGAGTCATGGGAAGGTTTCAGTGAGTGTCAGAAACACTTTGCCACCCCAGTGAGGGTACCAGCCAGAATGCTGTTAGGTCAGGTGAACCAAGCAACCCTAGTGGGCCCATCTGACTTGAAGAAGCCACAGGGAGAAGAGGACATAGTAGGGAGGCTCTGTTCTGAGGAACAAGAGGGCCAGCCTAGAAAAAGAGGGCCAGGGCCCAACTTGCTCGATGGCAGAAGATCTTCTCAAGGGATGAATTGGATGTGGTAGAGGTACTGGTGTACTTGGACGACGTCATTGTGTACAGGAAAACCCTTGAGGAACATGAAGAGAGGCTGGAGAAAGTTCTGAAGAGGCTCCATGAAGAAGGCCTGAAACTTTCTCCAGAGAAGTGCCAATTTTACCAGTCCTCAGTTCATTACTTGGGCCATATTGTATCTGTAGAAGGGATGGCCACAGACCCGGAGAAGCTGGATGCTGTCACTTCCTGGCCAAGGCCTACAAATGTGATCGAGCTCCGGTCATTCCTGGGATTCTGCTCTTATTACAGGAGGTTCGTGGAGGGCTTTGCCAAGATAGCCAGACCCCTCAATGAGTTGTCAAAGAATGAGTAGAGTCAGATCAGTCAGTGAAGTCTCCCATGAGGCCCAGGAAATCTAAAGAGTCCATCCAGGACCAATGGACCCCCAAGTGTGAAGAGCCCTTCGATCAGCTGAAAGAGAGTTTGACCACCGCCCCTGTATTAGCCTATGCAGATACCACAAAACCTTACAAGCTGCATGTGGACACCAGCCGAGATGGGCTTGGTGGGGTGCTATACCAGGAACACAATGGTCACCTACGACCTGTTGCTTATGTGAGTAGGAGCCTGACACTTGCTGAGAAGAATTATCCTACCCACAAGCTTGAATGCCTGGTCTTAAAATGGGCTGTGGTGGACGAATTAAAAAATTATTTGTACGGGGGTGAATTTGTAGTCAAGACAGATAATAATCCACTTACCTACCTTCTGACCACCGCCAAACTGGATGCAAAAGGACATAGGTGGCTGGCTGCCCTCTCAAGTTTCACTTTCAGCTTTAAGTACCGACCAGGAGTTGGAAATAGGGATGCAGATGCCCTATCCAGGAGATCCCATACTTCCACTGATCTTACCGAAGAGTGGGCCCAGTTGACCCCGGAGGGAGTGCGAGCCCTATATAGGGGGACGGAACTTCAAGCCAAAGGAGGATCAAGGGCCGAAGAAATTGGGGTCTCAGCTGCTGGAGTACCCAGATGTTACTGCAATGTGACCCAGATTGGGGAAGAGGGCTTGCCCAAGTTATCCAAGAAGGACTTAAAGAGGGACCAATTGGAAGACCTGTTGGGGAAGCTAATACTGAAGGCTTTGGAAAACCAGCGCCCTGAGTTGCTCCTAACGAACTTATCCAGAGAGGCCCGCTTATTGCACAGGGAATGAGACCAGCTACAGATACGTCAGGGGGGCTCTACTGAAGGGGCCCCTCTGATGATCTGGAAGAGAAGTGGCAGTTGTTCCTACCTGCCAAGTACAGGGAGGCGGTCCTAACTGCCCTCCACGACAATCATGGCCACCTGGGACCGGAGAGAACCTTTCACCTTGTGAGAGACAGGTTCTACTGGCCCTGTATGTGGGCTGAAGTCGAGGGGTACTGCCATTCTTGTGTCCGGTGCATACAAAAGAAAGACTTTGCCACGTCAAACTGCCCCAATGAGTCATCTGCAGAGTCAAGGACCCATGGAACTGGTGTGCATTGACTTCCTTTGTCTAGAGCCAGATCTGAATGGAAAAGGGAATGTCCTGGTAGTGACAGACCATTTCACCAGATACGCTCAAGCATTCCCTACTAAGGATCAGAAGTAGCCAAAGTTCTAGTGGAGAGGTCCTTTGTGCACTATGGTCTGCCCCAACGCTTGCATTCAGATCAAGGAAGAGACTTCGAAAGCAGACTGATAAAGAAGCTGTTAGATCTGTTGGGCATCCAAAAGACTAGAACAACCCCATACCACCCACAAGGGGATGCTCAGCCTGAAGGGTTTAACCGGACCCTTTTGGATATGTTGGGGACGTTGAACTCAGAGAAGAAACAACACTGGAGCAAGCATGTGGCTGCCATAGTACATGCTTACAACAGTACTACCAGCGATGCTACTGGATACTCCCCATATCAGCTGATGTTTGGAAGAGAGGCTCGGTTACCAGTGGACTTAGCCTTTGGAACTTCCCTGGATCATACCTCAGCAACCTCCCACAAGGGGTATGTGGATCAATTAAGGAAGAGTCTGAAGATGGCATATGAACAGGCCCAAGCCTCATCCGACCAAAGGGGATTGAGGAACAAAAGGAACTTCAACCTCAAGGTTAGGATACAAGATTTACAGCCAGGGGATAGGGTACTACTAAGGAACTTGGGTATTCCCGGGAAGCACAAGTTAGCTGACCGGTGGAAATCCCAGCCATATGTCATCTGCAAACAGTTATCAGTTCTTCCGGTATATCAGATAAAGCCAGATGTGAGTGTGGGCCCACTGAAGACTTGGCATAGAAACCACCTGTTGCCCCTTTCTGAAGCAGTTCGCCTACCCCCCGCATTAGATCCGCAAGAATCCTTTTCAACTTCCCGAGTATCCAGGACAGTTACCAGGTCTTAGTCAACCCTTACAGATGTAGAGGACAAAGACACTGAAGGGGAAGACTCTGAGGATGAGGAGATGGAATCTGACTGGTTGTGACCCTCTCAAGTGCCAGAACCCATGGACACTTCGCTGTCACTTTCTGAGGTAGCAGATAGTGGGATTCTTCGCCCAGAGGCTCCTGAATTTGTGCCCTCTAACATACTCACTGAGGACATAGAGGATAACCTGGACTCTTTGCCAATAGGAGACCCTGAAGAGGCTCCATCCCTTTCTGAAGGAGAGCCAGATTCTCCTAAGATTACGGAGCCCAACATGTATGAAACAGAGGGGAAAGCCCCTGAGGAGTTCATAGAGACAGCAAGTTCTAGTGCTCCTAAGACTGTGACACCCAAAGAACAGAGAAAAAGAAGAGTCATTCACCCCCCTAAAAGACTGACATATGATCAAATGGGTGCATGCTCTGAAGAAGCAGTTCTTACTTCCAGAAGAACAGTTGAGACGCCTGGTCCTTCCACTGTGAATTTGGTGGAAAGCAAACCTAGATCACCCCCTGGCACAGCTGGAGAACCAACTAAGGTGGCCTGTAGACACGACAACCTCTCCTCCAAAGTTTGGTGGGAGGCTCCTCTGTCAGTATTATGTAGTCGCCTAGAGGCAAAAATGCAGAAGAGAGCAAGGATCCTAGATATCTTTGGGGACCAAAGACTTTAAGTGGGCGGAGTGTGTAGCGGGGTTCTACTGTAATAAACTATTGTTATATGGAGTATACCCCAAACTCCCTCAGGTGTTCCAGTTACAACTCTATAGACTGTTTGTTTACTTATGTTCAGTGATGCATTGTGGAACTTGTGGTATAGGGAGAGGGGGACTCCGTTGCCATGGATATCTAATAGACTACAGTATCCACAGTGCAGCTGTACTCCCAGAATGCATCACAACCACCGTGCAGCCTGTTGGGGGAGGTTACTTAAAGGAGGGGCGGAGCCACACTCAGTCTCTCTGGACTTTGCCCTCAAGCAAGCAGGAAGTCTGCATGAGGCCTGCTGCCAAAGTAACTAGGCCCAAAGCTTGAGCCTGTAGCCAGAGAGGGATCTCTTTCCGTGTGACCAGCTCACACTTCTCAGAGACCGGAGTCATCCACCAACCGACATCTACATCGGCTGTGAGAGGGACCGGAGACTGTACATTGCGGAGAGGTCGCGGATCAAGGTACCGACAGCGGATCGTGCCAGGCGGACTAGGCCTGTTTGGGTGAGCGGGCACCTGCCCATATTCATTAACTATTGCAGAGTAGTGCGCCACGCACCGGAACATATTGCATCATGTGGTAGTGCGCAGTTTGAAGTTGGTGTTTGCACCGCCTGAGAGTTTCACACTCCCAAAAGCATTGCGGGAGTTCAGTTCTTCCTTTATCACCTATTGGATTACAAATAGTATATGCACCAACGTTTGCTAGCGAAGACTCCCACCATTGAGGAATTTGTACACTAATCTCAGTCAGGCTTGACTGGAATTAACAGTGACGGGACACAGGGTGGTATTGCCCACTAGGGGGAGCTCGCGAGCATAGGATTTTTATTCATAGAAAGTAGGCATTAACATTGTGTAAAACTATTGTCTTATTCATATTATTGACTCTTGCAGGGCCCTGCAGAGTCAACTGAAAGTACATAAATATCTTAACCTGTTTTCTTATCTCTAATTAAGTAAACTTTATTTTTTTGGTTAAGTATAAAACCTGTGAGATCGCTTTTGTTAGCCTGAAGGACATCAACGGAGAAAGGTAACATATATGTATAATTTTCTGTGGTAATATATGCAGAATTGTGTTTCCCAATAGTCAGTGGGTATTACAATTCTTTTCATTACCAGTTGTGCCAAGGGAGGGTTCGAGCCAGTTAGGGGTTGAGAATAAGAGGGCAGACCCAAACAAAACCAGCAGCTCCTCCGGGGGTAGTGCTACATATATATATATATATATATATATATATATATATACACACACACACACACACACACACATACAGTCTAGTATATATAGTCTAGTGTATATATATATATATATATATATATATATATATACTCTGCATTAAGTTTAACCTATATCTACAGTGCATTCCTGTTGTACTGTTTCTAATATACTTCAGGCAGTGTATTAATATATATATATATATATATATATATATATATATATATATATATATATATATACACACATATATACACATATATACAGTCTAACATCGGAAGAAGAACAGAGGGAGAACACCTAGCAAAAGAGCGAGAAGACCCGGGAAAAGAGCGAGAAGACAGCAGAGAAAGAAGACAACGCAGAGAGGAGAAGAACCAGAGAGGGTAGAAGGACCGGCAGAGGGAGAAGACATCGCCAGAAGAGGGAGAAGAGCCTGAGCTGCCTTAATAAAATACTTTAAAAATCTGTGTAGTGTGTTTATTTTTGACACTTTATTTTAGGTGAATGGGTAGGGGTACGCATAACGAAGCCGTCCTCATCCTCCTCATCCTCTGTCACCCAGGCTCAAAGTAGTTTGCCTTCCAACGCAGCTGCCAAAATGGCCTATTCCACCGGCTCCTTGTCCACAGTCACTCCCTCTGTAGCCCCACCATCGTGCATGAAGGAGTCCCCAGAAGTATTGGACCATAGTGTCGGATACATGCGGCTGGATGATGCGCATCGATTCGATTGTAAGCTCTTCTGAGCAGGGCCCTCTTAATCCTCTTGCATTTTATTGTATTATAACTTTATTGTCTCCCTTTTATATTGTACAGCGCTGCGTAAACTGTTGGCGCTGTACAAATCCCGTATAATAATAATGTGTATATATATATATATACTCTGCATTCAGTGTAGCCTATATCAACAGTGCATTCAGTGGTGTATGGGGAGAGACAGGAGACAGACTCTGCGGCCAGGGGGAGGACGGAGTCCTGAAGACAGAGCCAACAGAGAGAGGTATGTGGGGGGGGGAGAGGGGGGGACAGACGGCAGCACACATTTTACAAGTGAAGTCTGGCTGCTAGAAAGCAACTTACCGCCCCGTATGTTCTGGCCATTGAAACTGTCTCCGCTCTGCTCGCAATCACACAGCCTCCTCCTAACCCCGCGCTGTGATAGACAGAACACATCCCAGCATTGGATCCGCATTCTGTCTATCACAAGCGCAGGGTTAGGAGGAGGCAGGGCTGTGTGAGTGCGAGCAGAGCGGAGACAATTTCAATGTGTTTTACCACTCTGCTCGCCCCCCCTCTACCTGCGCCGTGGATCACGTGGTGTGCCGATTCGAAGTCATTGATCCGTGCGGATCACAGAACAATGACGATCCGTTGCACCACTAATATATATATATACTGTGAGGGGGTTAGCTCGGCAGCGGGTGTGTGTGACCCCCGGGATGGGCTCCCCACACAAAACAGGCCCAGCAAACGGAGGTTGTGGTTTTCAAAATCAAAAAGGTGCGGTTTATTTTCTATTTACAGTGACAAAACACAGCAAAGCAAAAGAAACATAACCAAAATAAATCCTGGTCAAGTTGACCTCTGACTAAACATACAGGTTTCCTAACTAACAACTGGGATCAGCCTAGTGCTGTCCTAGTCCCTAAGTCCCTGGTTTTAAATGTCCAAGCAAATAGCCACACAGGCTTTTTCTCACCGCACAGGGGTTCACTCTCCCTAGACAGTCCACACAGGTCTGGTTCCAGGCATGAGCTAACATCTAATGAAGCTGGGAGTTCTTATAGAGGCCTAAATGAGCTGACAAGCTTCAGCTGGTCTCATCAACTCCCTGTCTGCACGACGCCCAGCCCTCTCCCTAGAGGTATGAGTCATCCATGAGCCCACTAGCCTTATACAACTCTCCACCTAGTTGTATAAGTCGGCGTAAAGCCTGAATCTGGGCGAAATATATCTACCCCCCTGGATGCAACCAGGTGACTTTACCTTCCTGCTGTCACATACCCCCCCCTCTTGTTTTAACCTCGGGGTTGGAACACCAGCAATCAGGCATTCATGTACTCGAGACAAAGCATCCACATTCCCCATTTGAACGCCAGGGCGATGCTTTACTGTGAAGTTGAATTCCTGGAGGGCCAGGAACCACCTATTCACTCTTCTATTTGTTTCCTTGTTTTGAGCCATCCACTTTAACGGAGCGTGATCCGTAACCATGTCAAAGTGCCTACCTAGCAGGTAGTACCGAAGGGAATCTAGAGCCCACTTCACCGCTAAACACTCCTTTTCAACGGTGGCGTAATTTACCTCATGGGACTTCAACTTCCTGCTGAGGTAAATGACTGGGTGCTCTTCCCCGTTCCAGACCTGGGACAATACTGCTCCTAACCCCACATCTGACGCATCACTTTGTACGACAAAGTCTTTAGAGAAGTCGGGTGAGTACAACACTGGCTGGCTACATAAGGCTTGTTTCAAGAATTGGAATGCTGCCTCAGCCTCGGGGGTCCATTTAATCATGACCGACCCTTTCCCCTTCGTCAGGTTGGTTAGGGGCACAGCCTTAGAAGCAAAGTGGGGAATGAATCGCCGATAATACCCAGCGATTCCCAGAAAGGCTCGTACCTGCTTCTTGCTGTTGGGACGTGGCCAACTCTGGATGGCCTCGACTTTGTTGAGTTGGGGTTTTATTACTCCCCTCCCAATGGTGTACCCAAGATATTTGGCCTCCTCCTGCCCAATGGTACACTTCTTGGGGTTAGCCGTAAACCCCGCTTCCCGAACAGAGTCCAGGACTGCTTGCACTTTTGGCAGATGTGAGGCCCAATCTGTGCTATGGACAATTACGTCATCCAGGTAAGCCGCAGCATACTTCCGATGGGGCCTCAGCATCTGGTCCATTTTCCGCTGGAATGTGGCCGGCGCATTCTGTAACCCGAACGGCATTCTTTTATATTGGAACGCCCCGTCTGGGGTTACAAATGCGGTTTTCTCTTTGGCCGACTTGGCCAGGGGGATTTGCCAATACCCTTTTGTGAGGTCAAGAGTCGTCATGTATCGGGCTGTTCCCAGCCGGTCGATCAACTCATCTATACGTGGCATGGGGTAGGTGTCAAATTTTGTAACTTTGTTCAACTGTCGAAAATCGTTACAAAATCGCCAGCTCCCATCCGGTTTAGGCACCAACACAATGGGACTAGACCAATCACTTTGGGACTCCTCTATCACCCCTAAGTTCAGCATTTTCTGTACTTCCTCCCGTATTGCCTCCCGTTGAGCCTCTGGGATCCGATAGGGTTTTAACTTCACCCTTTCACCGGGCGGGGTAATGATGTCATGCTCTACCCCAGATGTTTGTCCCGGCAGCTCAGAGAATACCTCCTTGTTGCGAAGCACAAACTCCTTAACCTCCTGTTGTTGGGGTTGTGACAAGGTGGCTGCTATTCCAACCTCAGGAATCACGCAACCAGTTTGAGCTGGTGACCAAGTGTCTGCGACTAGGGACTCTCTATCCCTCCAGGCTTTCAACAGATTAACGTGATAGATCTGTTCGGGCTTTCGCCTTCCTGGTTGTCTGACCTTGTAATTCACTTCGCTCACTTTTTCCATTATCTCGTAGGGGCCTTGCCATTTGGCAAGGAATTTACTTTCAACCGTAGGGACAAGTACCAATATCCTATCCCCCGGGGAAAAGGTACGGGTCTTGGCTCCACGGTTGTACACTCTCTGCTGTGCCAACTGCGCTTGGGCCAAATGTTCCTTCACGATGGGCATTACCTGTGCAATTCGATCTTGCATCAGGGCGACATGCTCAATCACACTCCTGTGGGGAGAACTCTCACTTTCCCAAGTTTCCTTGGCAATATCCAACAGCCCTCTTGGGTGTCTCCCATACAGTAACTCAAAGGGGGAGAATCCCGTAGAGGATTGGGGCACCTCCCTAATAGCAAACATCAAATAAGGAAGTAAACAGTCCCAATCCTTTCCATCTCTATCCACCACTTTCTTCAACATTTGTTTTAGGGTTTTGTTGAATCTTTCAACCAGCCCATCGGTTTGGGGGTGATACACAGACGTACGCAATTGCGTCACTTTGAACAATTTACACAGCTCTTTCATAACCCGGGACATAAAGGGTGTACCTTGGTCCATAAGCAGTTCTTTACAAATACCCACCCGGCTAAAAACAAGAGATAGCTCTTTGGCTATGGTTTTGGCCGAGGTATTTCGGAGAGGGATCGCTTCTGGATAACGGGTGGCATAGTCCATTATAACTAATATGTACTGGTGCCCCCTAGCGGACTTGATTATAGGACCTACCAAATCCATGGCGATCCTCTCAAACGGGACCTCAATGATGGGTAGAGGGACCAGCGGGCTACGGAAATGTGGCATCGGGGCCAACCTCTGACACACAGGGCAGGAGGAACAATAATTTTCTACGTCCTTCATCACCCCCGGCCAATAGAATCTCTGTAATACCCTCTCTCGGGTTTTCTCTGTCCCCAGATGACCTCCAAGAATGTGCCCATGGGCCAACTCCAACACCAACTTCCTGTAAGGTTTGGGCACCACAAGCTGCTCAACGGTTTCTTCTGCCCTTTTTGCCACCCGATACAGTAGGTCCTTCTCTACGCTGAAGTATGGGTAAGTGCAGGTATTATCTGGGTTCACTAACTCGCCATCTATTTTCACTACGTTTTCCCGTGCCTTTATTAGGGCGGGGTCTTTCAACTGTTCTGTGGCAAAGTTTTCCCTGTGAACCTCAAGATCAGAAAACTCCACAGACGGTAGGTTTTCGTCTGAGGAGGTGGGCTCCTCTCCAGTTTCTTGAGTCTCCCCTGCCAATACTGATAAGGGAAATTCCGGAGAGTCCTCACCACTCTCAGGGGAGTTCTGGCTATCACATTCCTGGTACATAGGGGCACCAGTGAGGGGCTCAGGATCATCCCACAGTTCCCAGAACTTCGGAAAATCCCTTCCCACAATGGCGTCATGCGGTAACTGAGATACTAAGCCCACTGGATGAGAGAGGGTACCTTTGGGGGTCTCGAAACACACTGTAGTCACTGGATACTCTCGGGTGTCCCCATGCACACAAATAACAGCTACCTTGCTATTCCCAGAGACCTCTGTTTTAACTAACTCAGCCTTTATCAGGGTCACAAGGCTACCTGAATCCAGCAATACCACAACATTTCTACCATTAACACACATTTTGCATAAATGTTTCTCAGTTCCTCGAATGGCAGTGCATGCGACTGTCGCACACAGCGACTGACGTCTGCCCGTCAGAAAGTCACACTGCATGGGTTCCTCCACAACCGGGCAATTGGCTGCAATATGTCCCGCTTGCCGGCAGCGGTAGCAAACGATCCTTCTTGCCGCCTCTTCAGCCGCTGATTTCCCAGGCTGTTCTCGCCAAACTTGGGGTAGAGCTCCCACCCTCTCACTCTCTCCACCCTCACCCCTTGGAATCCTCTTATCCGCCCCTGGGGATGGTCTGGTCTTAGGGTGGAAAGTCCGAGTGTCTCTGGAAGAGGCCGTCAGGTTCTCTGTAGCCAAGTATCTCTCCACACGATCCACAAGACCATCGGCCGTCTCTGGGTCTCCATGGCTTACCCACTTTTGGATGGCAGTAGGAAGAGCTCTCAAAAACCGATCCATTACACCACGTTCCACAATCTTTGGTGCGGACAAAGTCTCTGGCTGTAGCCACTTTCTGCTCAGGTGAATGAGATCATACATTTGAGACCTGGGGGGTTTTCCAAGCTGGAAAGTCCAGTTATGCACACGCTGAGCCCGGACAGCCTGGGTGACACCCAGCCTTGCCAATATTTCAGCTTTTAGCATCACATAGTCTTTTGCTTGGTCAGGCTCTAGGTCATAGTAAGCCTTCTGCGATTCACCAGTTAACAGAGGAGCCACCAGTCCAGCCCACTGCTCCTCAGGCCACTTTTCTCTTTCAGCAGTCCTTTCAAATGTGGTCAAAAATACCTCTGGATCATCCTCTCCAGTCATTTTTGTCAATAAACGACTCACCCCAAAGGACGCGGTATTAGTGGGACGGCTTTCCTCACTGGTCTGCGGACGTTGCTGCATTACTGCTTCCATTTGTTGTAGTCTCTGCTCTTGCTTCTGTAACAGGTCTATGAAGCGGGCCTCAGATTGCTGCTGGGCTTGTTGATGAGCTTGCTGCTGGGCTGCAAGGCTCCTTTGCAAACCTGCATTTGTCTGCTGTTGATTGGCATTTGCTAGAGCCAGCTGTTTCAGTATCTCCTCCATGCTGGCTTAAAAAAGACTGCCCGCATTCTCCACCAACTGTGAGGGGGTTAGCTCGGCAGCGGGTGTGTGTGACCCCCGGGATGGGCTCCCCACACAAAACAGGCCCAGCAAACGGAGGTTGTGGTTTTCAAAATCAAAAAGGTGCGGTTTATTTTCTATTTACAGTGACAAAACACAGCAAAGCAAAAGAAACATAACCAAAATAAATCCTGGTCAAGTTGACCTCTGACTAAACATACAGGTTTCCTAACTAACAACTGGGATCAGCCTAGTGCTGTCCTAGTCCCTAAGTCCCTGGTTTTAAATGTCCAAGCAAATAGCCACACAGGCTTTTTCTCACCGCACAGGGGTTCACTCTCCCTAGACAGTCCACACAGGTCTGGTTCCAGGCATGAGCTAACATCTAATGAAGCTGGGAGTTCTTATAGAGGCCTAAATGAGCTGACAAGCTTCAGCTGGTCTCATCAACTCCCTGTCTGCACGACGCCCAGCCCTCTCCCTAGAGGTATGAGTCATCCATGAGCCCACTAGCCTTATACAACTCTCCACCTAGTTGTATAAGTCGGCGTAAAGCCTGAATCTGGGCGAAATATATCTACCCCCCTGGATGCAACCAGGTGACTTTACCTTCCTGCTGTCACAATACATATATATATATATATATATATATATATATATATATATATATATATACACACACACACATACTCTGCATTCAGTGTAGCCTATTGATGGGGTGAGCCTCCTTAGCCCAATAGACTGTACGAGATCTGACCAAGTTGTATCCCTCCGTCTCAGTACGAGGTTTGTTTATGAGACTCTACACAGAGTGTACCATAACAATATTGGGACAGACATGAGATTAGAAGTGTATTAACGTCACTTGTGGGAATTGCATACTCTCTGAGAACTAATAACAAATGAAACAAATATCTGTGCAAAGGACAATTTATACCAAGTAAGCTATTTCATCTTACGATGGATGCTGACTACAAAATGGAGTCACATTTGTTAATATTCCTTCAATCCCCTCTTAATTCATGAAAATTAATTTCTACAGCTTTTGATTATATTGTGACCTAGCTTATATGTACATATGGGGTATGGGTTAATACACCTAGCAATACAGAGAGTTGTAACCCCCCCTGAATCATATGTGTAATTTCTAATAACTATATGCAGAGTGCTTAAGAACCTATCTGGATGTGCTTATAAGCTTTCATATACATTGCATAAGGCAGTATATCACTAGGGGGCTGTTGGGCCCTTTCCACTATGTGGATACAACACTTAAAGCATAAGTAGAGTATTACTACAAAGATTAAGATTATTATTATAATGGTAAGCACAATATCCTTAAACCAAGAGAAAACACCTCCAAATCCAAAACCTCCTTCTCCAAAGGGGCTCCATGTTTTGGCAATATCCCTGGCCTCTTGTTGTAGCTTGTCTACCTCCTTTCTATGTTGAGCAATAATGTCATAATAATCAGGGACCTAAATAGATGTATTATGAACCCAAGTGCAACACTCATAGTCCTCAGTAACTTTGCACAGGCCTGTAAGTGCAGCACTCATACTTTCAAATGGTCAGGTCATGGAGTTCTAATTGTTTCCTGATTGCTCTAGTTTCTATACTTAATTTGGTAATATCATCATTACATTATCAATAATACCCGTATAATTATTGAGCCTTTTCATTAAATCTATTCCCCAACCTGTACTGGAAGGGAACCAGGCCCAGGCCATATCCTTTTCAACAAACAATTCTCTTTCATTAATATGTTTGAGAGGATACCTGGGGTATAAACTAGCTTTAAGAAGGTGTCCTCTTTTACTGTCACCTAATACCCCCATCACTGGGACCAGGGCCCCTAAATAACACCATCCCTGGGATTCAAAAGGGATCCTTGCAACAGATATATGTATAATTGACAAGGGCTAAAGGCAACCTTTGGAGAATTCTCCTTAGCTCGTGAGAGAGACCGGAGAATGCTATAGTTGACAACAATTGTCCTACTGTAGAGGTGGGTTGGCGCTTAGGAATTCTAGCAATGTAGAATTAAATAAAGGGTCTGAGGTACGGAAGAAGGAGCTATACCGTGATGCTGCTGAAAATTTAAGTGCAGCATGTTGGCAAGCTGTAGCACCTCTTGTGGAATTACCTAACTTAAAGCACAAATCTGGGGAGTGGCTTCTACCCATGGCTTGGAACACAAATGTGTTGTTTGAAAATGTTCTTGTGACATCAGTAAGACAAATAGGTGGGGTCCCCTTTTAGAAGAGGAGTGAAGCCTTAAAGGCACCGCCATTAAAGGGATTCTAGTGGTACCCGGGTGGAGTTTACTACATATCCAACATTTGTCATATCCTGATTTCCTAGCATAAGCATATTTAAACTTGGTTTTGGCGCCGTTACCTCCCATCGTTTTACATCTAGCAGCCAGGTGGAGGGATCTTTTGGCACTTATTGTCTGGGGGCGTTTTTCCCAGCTGCAGTTGTCTACCCTCCATAAGTGCACGCCTACGTGATGTTGGTGGGTGTGGCTGACCAGCCCTTATAAGCCATTCTGGGGCGGTTGACTCACATGGTGGTTCCAGCTTCTTATCTGCACATCCTGTTGATCCTTCACAATTGACGTGTTTATTAGGTAATTTCATGTTACTTTTCATCACTTATTCACATTGAAGATTTATCTGATCTAATTTACTTTCATGGGTAACTCGGTGTGGTAGTGTGGTACCCCACCAGTGTATGAATACAGGATTCTCAACCAGGCAGGTTGAGGGGCTCCAGGGTATTTGCTTGTTTGGGAGGAAACTGGCTTTTCAGTTTCCTCATGATTTACTAAAATCCACTTTGGGACCCGGAGCTTGGGGATTTCTTAGAGATCCGGGTGGGATGAAATCCCCAGTCCTGGATCCGGGTTTTGAGACTCAACTGCACACTGATTGTTCAGGTGTGTGTGGGCCTGATAGTAGAATCAGGACCAGCATTCTGGGCCCCACCCTCCCGACAAGTGCAGGTGTGCACTGGGGAAGCCATAGAGTGCAAGTGTGCACTGGAGAAGTCAGAGAGTGCTTGTGTGCACAGTGGAAGCCAGAGACCCAGGTCTGAGGGTCAGAGCAGCAAGGGGCTGCTATCCAAATGAATGGTGTTGCAGATGGAATAGTCTATAGGAGACAGACAAGAGCCTGAAGTAGAAGGCCTGAGCAGCACTGCTATATGTATAAGCCAGGAGGCTGAATGTCATTTTGTTGTTGAAAAGGAGTACTGAAACCCCTGCGAGGGAAACCTTTCATTTTGTTTTGACTTCTTTTAATAAAAATGGGCAAACAAAGCCCTTAAAAAGAAGAACCAGCGAGTGGCGGTGTCCTTCAAGCTCTACATTTGATGCTAGTCCTTCACATCGGTTTTTCAACCTTTTATGCTTTTCACCTTTATATCTGTCTACCTCTTACTCTCACTAAGTTAACCATACCTATACACTCATTAGCATCTCATTACCCTATCCCTTATCAGGTTTAGGGTATATACAAGTGGTTATTAGGTAACCTTATTTACCTTTTTACATGAAATTTTCATCTGATCTATTTTACTCTGTTGGAAACTGGGTTTTTCTATTTTTTATGCTTTTCACCTTCTATTAATTTATACTTCACTCTCACTAAGTTAACCATACCTATACACTCAGTAACATCTTTACACCCTATCCTTTACCAAGGTTAGGGCTGATGACTCACTATACCACATAGTATGAGCCTTTTAGCCTATTTTCTTATCTCACCTTGTTTCTAGCACTTGTGGTCATTCTTGACCCTACCTTTGGAACCTTTCTTTGGAAACCATCCTTGTTTTTGAGTCCTGTCTGCCATCACCACCTCAGCTCCCACCAGCGACACCCCCAGGGGGGGTTTTCTCATCCACATGGAACCATGCTACTGCTTAGACACAGACAATGTAAGTACTGTTGAGAGTGGTTTTGGGGGGTCTATCCTAGGCAATATTATCTCTAATTACCCAATTTTATTTACATTTTTCCGTGACAGGGTCAGACCTTACAGATATTTCTATTACCATTATACAACAGCTTTCAGTTTTCCATGCGCATGCTCCTGAAGAGTGGATGAATCCACGAAATGCATAGAGCTACTATATGCCATGTTTTTATGCCCACTACATGTTTTACCTTAAGATCACCTGTACCATGTGATTTGTGAAATTTTATCAGTGTGTGGCCAATTGTTATTGCTGTATGTATATCCATTGAATTATTGGTTTCCTTGTTCTCATGATTACCTTCATGCAACGTTTCATTGATTTCCAATAAATTTAATTACCTACACCTGCCTGCTTCATTTAAAGTCCCAACCTTTGTCGCTCTTCAAATTAGATAGGGATGGAGGCAACCGACCTTACCCGGTCACTTCCTCATTTAAAGTCCCAAGTTTCCCCCTCCCCCCAATTACCCCATTTTTCAATATGTTTGAGAGGATACCTGGGGTATAAACTAGCTTTAAGAAGGTGTCCTCTTTTACTATCACCTAATACTCCCATCACTGGGACCAGGGCCCCTAAATAACACCATCCCTGGGATTCAAAAGGGATCCTTGCAACAGATATATGTATAATTGACAAGGGCTAAAGGCAACCTTTGGAGAATTCTCCTTAGCTCGTGAGAGAGACCGGAGAATGCTATAGTTGACAACAATTGTCCTACTGTAGAGGTGGGTTGGCGCTTAGGAATTCTAGCAATGTAGAATTAAATACAGGGTCTGAGGTACGGAAGGAGCTATACCGTGATGCTGCTGAAAATGTAAGTGCAGCATGTTGGCAAGCTGTAGCACCTCTTGTGGAATTACCTAACTTAAAGCACAAATCTGGGGAGTGGCTTCTACCCATGGCTTGGAACACAAATGTGTTGTTTGAAAATTTTCTTGTGACATCAGTAAGACAAATAGGTGGGGTCCCCTTTTAGAAGAGGAGTGAAGCCTTAAAGGCACCGCCATTAAAGGGATTCTAGTGGTACCCGGGTGGAGTTTACTACATATCCGACATTTGTCATATCCTGATTTCCTAGCATAAGCATATTTAAACTTTAACAATAACATTTTGTCTGTAAAACTTTCACCGATTTCTCTTTTCACTCTAGCATGTCTTTCAGTGTGGCTAGAGTTAGTTCCTTTTCCACAGATGTCTTTTATGACACCTAAATCTTCTGGGTGGTATATACAGTTAGTTAGGATCCATGTTGGGGGAAACAATGAAAGTGTGGTTACCCCCAGGAGTGTCCAAAGTTTCTCAGAATCCTGAGCAGTAAACAAAGTCAATTTGCTGTATTCGCTTTTCGAGGACACCTGCTTCACTCTCTTGGTCCGGAACTGAAGCTTTATTTGCGTCTTTGTCTTGCTTTGCACAATCCACCTTGACATTTTTACTCGACTGGCATGGATCCAGGCTTGGGAGATCTCCACTAAGATGGCTGTCCGGGTCAACGCGACTACTGTGGTAGGAGGTCCAAAGGGATATTCCTGCTTTTTGATCCTACTCCTACTTTGTCCTCTACTCGAAAGGGATGTGTTGGTTTATGTGAAGAAAAAGAAGAGATGTGCGAGCAACATTTCTTTCAACTTGGTCTTAAGTTTCAATTAACTTTCTGACATTTTCCCTCCCTTATCTGATCAAGATCTCCTGCTTCTAAGATAAGGGGTGTTCTTAGCCCAAGGGGTGGGAAAGGGTCTACCCATAAGAATCTCGAATGGAGAGTACCCTGTGGTTTTACCGGGGGTCATTCTGATCTCGGCAAGAACCACTGGTAACATTTTATCCCATTTATGGAAATTCCCCCCGTGGCTCTCCTAAGTTTATCTCTGATGGTTCTATTCATTCTTTCCACTAACTTTGATGGTGATAGGGGATGTGAAATTTCCACTGTATTTTAGGTGCTCCCACTAGCTCTCGACAGAGTTTTGATGTAAATGCTATGAAAGAGTGAAAGGTGTAGTAGGATATGGAAGGTGTCCATGTTTCACTTTGTGTGGTGTGTTTGGGTTATTATGTGATGCACCGTGACACATTAGCTTTAACAAATTTAGGTAGGCCTGAAACTTCACATGCATTCCGCCATCCCCTATGGCCTACCCCATGGTTTTGGGCTATAAACAAAGATGCACTAACTGCAGGGATGCATAGCTTCCCCTCTTTGAGAAAAAGTCAATTTATGGTCTTTTCCAAGTCATCCCCCGCCCAATCCTTCAAATCTCTCTCTGTGGCATGTGTCCGGAGATATAATAATGTATGATCTAGTAGTGCTATTTCAGGTATTAGTACTGGCATTTGGGTATGTGCTGGCTGCTCTAGCAGCTGACTCTGCAAATGCACTCTAATAACAGCATAATCTTCAAAACCCTTGTGTACATCAGGTAGAACAGTGAAAAACATAAATGACCTGGGAGAAGTGTCCCATTGAGCAATGTGTATACAGTTATGTGGTGGTACTACCTCACCCTGTTCTCCCATTTAATCCTAAAAAGGCATTAAAATCGGTCTGGGAGTGAATATTTTAAGTAACATTGTCACATTGCGAGTGGTGGGTAGAGTAGTAGGTCTGCCCAGGGTAAATGATGTTGCCATCCCGACTACCATCGCACAGGATGCTAATGCTCGGAGGCACATACGCATGCCTTGAACCTGAACTGGGACCATCTTTGGGAAAAAAAACCTACAGGGCGAAGTTCACCACCATGTTTTTGGCGAGGACACCTGTCATAGTCTTACAATTGTCCCTTGCATACAAATAAAACATTATTTTTTCTATCGAGGAGGCCAAGTCTGGGTGCTACAACCACAGCACTTTTCAGATACCTTTACTTGGGCACCCGGATATATCTTTTTATATCTCCGAAAGGGAGATTCAGCCTTTGGCAACACCTTTGGTAACAGGTAAAACAAGAAGTGGTATATTATAAAACCAACTGTGGTGAGCCCTGTCTCTATCCCATGTTCGTTAACTAGGGCAGCCATAACTGCTTGTGACTGAAGACACGTTCCATGTGTCAAGCTGGAGGGAATAGGGCTGTGGAGGGGTCAGAATGGCTGGCAGACATAAAAGATCACATTGATTCCAAGGTCTTGTTTCATAAGAAATTGCCCCCTGTGGATCACATGTTCTTCTCTTTCTGGGGTCCTTAAAGTTGAATTATTAATCCCAGCTATACTGGGCCAGAACTAGGTGGTATCTGTGAGTTGCACAGACCCATCAAGTGTCCGAGGCTGTAATGCAGCATCCTTAGCCGCTTAGTCTGCATCCATATGTGAGTCTCAAATGCTAGGATGGCTACCTCAGCAAGAACCTGGAAAGCTGAAAACAGCCAATAAATTTAACCTATTGCTTGATTGGTTTACCTGCCAAAGTGAAACAAACTTCTGGCCCTTAAAATGAAACCAAAAAGCCCTCTATCTCTCTATCTCTCGATTATCTATATAAACATATCCAACGATCCCAAATAAAGGATCCAATGACTCTGAATACAGAGTGTCCTTCTGGGTGCAATCTCAACCTGTCCATTTAACCGGCCTCCAAAGAGTAATTACATACTGTAGCAGGACCGATATATGTGTAGGTGTTGTCTCACAGGTGGGCTCGCAATGTGGTCTGGAGCATAATTGCGTAGACAACAAAGGGTACATAACCCTGAGGATATCATCCACCAGGTTAGTCGCCGGCCATGAGGGATAAATGAAAAGGTGGGCTGTGTCCACAAGGGGATGCCCTCCCCTCGTCCACCAAGACGCTAAAACGCATTTGCTAACCAATCACTTTGAAGGGAAGTGGGTAGCATCGGATGGTATAGCTGTGGCATGGCACATCAGATACAACTGGTGCTCTAGATATAACTAAACTGTTAATGTCCCTCAAGTCCTGTATAAAGCGGTAAGTTCCATCGGCTTACTATACAGGGTTTATAGAGGTGTTGTAGGGTGATCTCTATAGCATCATGCATCCCCTCTTCTAGAAATTTATAAATTATACATTTTTTGATTATGCCTCAGAACACCGACACTATCAACACTACTACACTTGCTCACCAATACACAGATTAGGCTGTATACATATTTTAGGTTTAATAAGTGTTTAAAGTGTTATGTTCCTTTAAGATGTCATGCTTATAAAACTCCAAAATTTTTTGGCCAAATGCCAAATGGCAATATTTTGCACAGAGATACCCCGGTACGTAGGGGTCAATGTGCAAAAATCTATTTTTCTAAATAAACCGTTAAGAGATATACCTATTTGGCATCCTGCCAATTATTTTTTATTGGACCCCACCCCTGATTCTCGCGTGGCTTTACAGGGTGTACATTGGATGAGTCCTACAACATATATAATGTTTACCTAGCAATATAAACAATAAACAATAAATGCACAAGTTCCTTTTCTAGCCAAAAGTTAACACTCTTTTTTCTCTCCATAAGAATGTGAAAGAGAAACTTAGGTTTCTTCACAAGAATGTGAAAGGAGGGGCGAATTCCTCAGAGAACCCCGAGGGTGGGGGCTTCTGTGCAGGAGCTCCTCTCTACTCACACGTAGTATTAGAAAAATTTACAGGAGATTTTTCCCCTTTTTTTATTAGCCAATGGACTCCAGACACCGACTAATTTCTTGCCACTGAGAACAGAATTGAATGAGAATAATCGCTTCTTCATCGTGGCCACTCTTCTGTTAAAAGTGAGTTCCACGTCTTTTTGGTCGGGAGTCCACTGGACTGTATTTACAGTAACCTTAACTGACCCTTACTGTCAGCATTTGTACGTTTTCACATTAATTTATAGAACACCTTGGGGCTGATTTACAAAATGTTTGCGCCATGAGTATCGGGGCATCTGCGCGCGCAATGGCTGTTTTGGTATTTACAAAACATTAGCGCCGATATCGCAGCCCTATTTCTCATTTACTATAGTGTTCTCGGCGGACGGGAGGAGACGCTCAGTGCGCCACTATGGACCTGGCGCACGGCATGTTAAAATCTAAATATAAAGAAGCTGGAAGTGAGAATATAATGGGGGTGATGTGAGGAAGTGAAGTGACACCTGCCCAAATAACTAATATGCCCAAAATAGAGTGAGAAAGTTACTTTTTCAAAACCAGCCCGCTGCGCCGGCAATTACGATTAGAGCTGCGGGAGGTTTTTTTGAGCTCAGCGCGGGAATTTTACTTGTTCAAACGCGCCAAGACACTGCGCCGGCAAAATCTTAGTAAATGTCAAGTCACGTAAATCAATTTGCATAAGTTGAACAGGCGCAGCTCTGAACTTCCCAGTGCCCAGCAAAATGACATTTCTAAAGGAAAAAAAAGGCATTTAAAAGCACCCGCGGCTATAATGAATTGTCGGCTCCCAGCAATATAGAGAAAAGTCATTGAAAGTCATTGATAAAAAAAAAAAAAAAGCATGGGGGTCCCCCCAAATATCCATACCAAAAAATGGCGTGGAGTACCCCCAAAAATCCACACCAGACCCTTATCCGAGCATGCAACCTGTCAGGCCACAGGAAAAGAGGGGGGGACGAGAGAGCGGCCCCCCTCCCTCCTGAACCGTACCAGGCCACATGCCCTCAACATGGGGAGGATGTCAAGGGCCTCATCCCCACAACCCTTGCCCGGTGGTTGTGGGGGTCTGCGGGCGGGGGGCTTATCGGAATCTGGAAGACCCCTTTAACAAAGGGGACCCCCAGATCCCGGACCCCCCCCTGTGTGAAATGGTAATGGGGTACATTGTACCCCTACCATTTCACTAAGAAAGTGTAAAAAATGTAAAAAATGACAAGAGCCGGTTTTTGACAATTCCTTTATTAATGTCTTCTTTTTTCTTCCATCTTCTTCTTTCTTCTTCTTCTTCCATCTTCTTCTTCTGTTCTCTATTCGGGTTTCTTCCTCCATCTTCATCTTCATCTTCCTCTTCCTTCTTCTTTCGGTGTTCTCGTCCGCATCTTGCTCCAGCTTCTTCTTCCCTTCTTCTTCGGTCGCTCCGTTTGAATTGGAGGTTCCCGCTGTGTGACGCTTCAGTTCTCCTCTTGGTCCGCTGCCACCCGGTGACCCCGCCCCCCTCTGACACCACGGGGAAAGTCCCCGTGAAATCCATGTGCGTCAGAGGGGGGCGGGGTCACTGAGTGGCAGCGGACCAAGAGGAGAACTGAAGCGTCACACAGCGGGAACCTGCAATTCAAACGGAGCGGCCGAAGAAAGAAGAAGGAAAGAAGAAGCCGGAGCAAGATGCGGACGAGAACACTGAAAGAAGAAGAAGGATGAAGATAAAGAGGAAAAGGAAGATGAAGAACAAGATGGAGGAAGAAACCCTAATGGAGAAAAGAAGAAGATGGAAGAAGATGGAAGAAGAAGATGGAAGAAAAGAGAAGACATTAATAAAGGAATTGTCAAAAACCGGCTATTGTCATTTTTTACATTTTTGACACTTTCTTTGTGAAATGGTAGGGGTACAATGTACCCCATTACCATTTCACACAGGGGGGGAGCGGGATCTGGGGGTCCCCTTTGTTAAAGGGGTCTTCCAGATTACGATAAGCCCCCCCGCCCGCAGACCCCCACAACCACCGGGCAAGGGTTGTGGGGATGAGGCCCTTGTCCCCATCAACATGGGGACATCCTCCCCATGTTGAGGGCATGTGGCCTGGTATGGTTCAGGAGGGGGGGGCTCTCTCATCCCCCCTCTTTTCCTGTGACCTGCCAGGTTGCGTGCTCGGATAAGGGTCTGGTGTGGATTTTTGGGGGTACTCCACGCCATTTTTTAAAAAATTTGGGGTGGAGTTCCCCTTAAAATCCATACCAGATGTGAAGGGCCTGGTATGGATATTTGGGGGAACCACACGCATTTTTTTTATTTTTATTTGCGGCAGGGTTCCCCTTAATATCCATTCCTGACTTGAAGGGCCTGGTAATGGAATTTGGGGGACCCCCACGCATTTTTTGTTTTTTTCAAAGACTTTCAATTACTTTTATCTGTATTGACGGGAACCAGCAATACATTACAGCCGTGAGTACATTTTAATGACTATTATTTTACTTTAGAAATGTCATTTTGCTCTTGAAATGTTATAAACATGGAAAACATGCGATACTTTACAGGCATACTATAGACACCCCCCAGGTATGATATTTAGGGCCAGTTCACACCGGATGCAGTGTAGTGCGTTTTTTTGATGCATGAAAAACGCAAAGAAAGTTGATCACATTAATGCCAATGGCATAGTTCACACCACTGCAGTCCGTTCCAGTGCGTTTCAGAAAGGAAACAAAAAATGGTCATGCTGCAGAACTGTACTGGACCGCAGTAAAACACATCAAAAAAGCAACGGAACATACCAAAAGCGCACTGGAATGCACCGGATTGCACCTAAATGCACCAAAGACGCACTGCAACATACTTGTCCTAAGTGAAAAGAGGGGGAAAAAAAACACTGGACTGCATCAAAAACGCATCAAAAATGCACTGGAACGTGTTAAAAACGCGCATGCAGAAAAGCACCTGGAACGCATCCAGACTGCATTTCTATGGTGTGAACTAGGGCCAGTTCACACCATAGAAACGCAATTCGGATGCGTTCCAGGTGCTTTTTTGCATGCACGTTTTTGATGCGTTCCGGTGCATTTTTGGTACGTTTTTGATGCAGTCCAGTGCTTTTTTTTCACCCCTCTTTTTTATTAACCATAGATAAGGACAAGTGTGTTACAGTGCATTTTTGGTGCATTTAGGTGTGTTCCTGTGCGTTCCAGTGCATTTATGATGCGTTTGGCTGCGTTCCAGTACAGTCCAGTGCAGGTAAAATGCAGCATGTTCTACTTTTTGGTGGAACTGGAACGCACTGGAACAAACACGAACCATATAACCAACTTTTCATGCATTTTTGATGCATAAAAAACGCAATGGACTGCATGTGGTGTGAAATGGCCCTTAAGCAATTTGGCATATTTAAAGGCACTTCTCCTTGTTTTGTTTTTGGTGTTGTCCAAATTGGTGACATTGATATATGTCCCTTAGGGTGGGACCTGGGCCCCCATTTTAAGGCCAATAACTAGAAGATAAGCCAGCCAAGTGGGGACTAGCAAAATTAACAAGTCAGTTCCCATAGACTGCAATGGTATTTATTGGTGGGGGGGGGGGTGATTGTCCCATCTCTAATTTTGTAGCATGCTGGATGATGTGCTTAATTTTGGACGGGGGGGGGGTTATTTTCTCCTAGCTGCGAGTTCTTCTGAGCATGCCCAGGGACTTAGATTTTTTGGTGGTGCTTTTTGTGTGTGAACAGCACCTGGATATTTCTGAGCATGCTCAGAGAGTGTTTTTATGGGTTAGTAATTGAAGGACATCCTTAACAGGTGTGCCCACTTTGAAGTTCAGTCTCTACATTGGGTGAACTTGCATTTTGGGTGTTTCATGGACTGTGTATGTGTTTTCAATTGCCTCATTAGCTCACAAACCTATGTTATATAAAGCTAGCAGATAGCATCCTCTCCCTTGCCCTGAAAAGAGGCAAGTGTGTGTGCGTGTGTGTCCGGCAAAAAGTACATTTTGGTGTCCTTATCGAGTTTGTAACACATGTATTTTATTTGTTATGTCTTTGCAAAACAGGTGTTTGTTTTAATTTTGTAGATTGTATTTTTTTGTGTGGGGGAAATGTTCCCCTGAAATAATTTTGATGTTGTTAATGTGTGTCGTTTGTTCACTTTGATTTAATTGTCTGTGCTGCATTATTTTGCAAAAACTTTCTCAAGATGTTGTGAGTCTGTAACTGTTTCAAATTGACCATGTTTTTATTTTGGCTTCACTTTTGTTTTGTTGACCAGTAAAATTTGATGCAAAGTTTTGAGGTTTGGTTTGCGTTTTCTTTGCAACAAATGTGACAGCTGATTGGCATGTCAAAACAAAACAGGTGTGATTTGTCTAACCTGGTGCCTTCATGCTAGCATATGCATGTATTGTGTGCTGCCATGGATAGTCACCAGGAAATGAAAAATACAGAGCGGTAAGTATTAGACTTGTGCACAACGGAAAAATTTGTTTAGTTTCGGTTAGTTTCTTGTGCACAACGGAAAAATTTGTTTAGTTTCGGTTTGTTTCTTTTCGGTCCTGTTGATTCGTAATCATTCGTAATTTTGCTATACGGGATTTTTCGTGTTCGGACTAATTGGTTTTTTCGCAAGCGTCATTTTTCGTTGAAATTTTAGTTGATTTATAATTCGTACTTTCGGTAGGGTACATTGTTTTTCGTTGATTCTGGACACAACTCCTACTTTCGTAACTTTTTTTAAGTTCGTTGATTCGTAATTTTCCGTGTCACGCTCACAACGACGCTGCCTATTATGCCTAATGTGCTTCGAATGGATTTGTACTTTTCTAAATACATAGCGGTTATTTGTAACGATGCGAAATCTCGTATTTTACTTTCGTTTTTTACATGGGGCTATAGCCTCCGCCCCTGTACACCATTTTGAGAGGGTTCAGCACGGTGAGGGAGAAGCAGAGAGCAGAGCAGAGTGTTATTGTGCTTTGAATGGATTAGAAATCTCGTATTTTACTTTTGTTTTTTACATGCGGCTATAGCCTCTGCCCCTGTACACCATTTTGAGAGGGAGTTCAGCACGGTGAGGGAGAAGCAGAGAGCAAAGCAGAGTGAGTGTTATTGTGCTTCGTATGGATTCGTACATTCGTAACTTTTTTCATAGCGAATTATGCCGAAGACATTCGGGCATTTGCTATTTGAGGTATAATTTATTTCGGATTCGGTTTTATTCGTAATTGCTTTGTTCAGATATTCGAATGCTTCCGAATGTCCGAAAGTTGCTAAATTCGGACAAATTTCGATTCGTTACGAAACGAATTGCACAAGCCTAGTAAGTATTAAATTTTCCTTTTTACTGCAATGGTTCTCAGCCTCAGTTCTCAAGTACCCCCAACAGGACATGTTTTGTGAATGTATCTTATTGAGAATTGCTGTCCAAAATTCAAAACCATTGACTGTGATTTAAAGCACATGTGCAAGATGAAGGAAAACCTGCAAGCATGGCCTGTTGGGGGTACTTGAGAAGCACTGATTTAGAGCACTGCACTTAAAAATAGCTCAAGGCAATCCGATTCTAATTGTGGGCATTTTGAGGGGAAACAAAGTAAGTGTTAGAACCCCTGTTTTTTTTTTAGGTTGGGCTTTGTGTCCCCTTTTAGAAAAATTGGCTTCACTTCCTGTGACACAGCTAAACAGGAAGTGAAGGTAAAACCCTACCAATGTCTTTTCTTGGGGACACACAGATCAATCTAACTAGTGTCCCCATTAAGCAAATTGCACTCTAGCACTTTGTTGGGTACACCCCAAATCATTGGGTAGTTTGGGGCTTAGTAAAGACAAATCCACTCTGCAGTAAAAGTGTAGCTGCTGAAAATCTGAGGGATCACTGGTCCAATCATGTAAAAGCAAACATGGTGTTTTTTTTGTTTGCTTGCATGTCCCCCTCGGATATCCAGCAAGTGCACTTGTAGGGCAAAGTAGATTTGTCTTTAGTAAATAAACCCAAGTCCAAAATACCTAATAATTTGGGGTGTACCCCGCAAAATGCTGGAGTGCAATGTACATAATGGGGAAAGTATTTAGATTGACCTGTGTGTCCCCAAGGAAAGACATCGGTAGGGATTTCCCCTCACTTCCTGTGTGGCTATGTGACAGGAAGTGAATTATTTGGAAGGATAAAGTGGCCAAATTTGGGAGTTGTCTTCACCCTATCAGGGGTGCAGACATCCCCAAAAACTGTCTAGACTTGTGATCCCTCTGCACTCTATCCCCAAGCAAAAATAAGAAAGGATTCAATTTAGTTTAACTTTGCAAAGACACATTCCTAAGTTGAATTGTGATGCAGGTCAATGGCCCATTTAGACCCTCTTTAATCACTTGAGATCAGCGCTATAACTGATCGACGGCCACAGCACGGTCCTCAATTGCCGGGAGTCCGTCAATAGACGTCCTCCCCTTTCGCGTGCGCTGTGGTCACTGAGACTCGGGTGATGACAGATCCGAGTAAGGAGCCGATCCCTGCCCCTTACCCTGTGATCAGCTGTCAGCCAATGACAGCTGATCACATGATATAAACAAAAGCTGGGTAATGGTTTTTGTTTTCTCCTTGTGCTGACAGCGTGAGCATAAAAAAAGGCAATCACCAGCTTATGTGCAAGGCACATCGGGCCCGAAGAGGAAGAGGCAATTCTGTGACAATCAGTAGCCCCTGCCAGTGCCACCTATCAATGCCCACCACTGGTGCCAATCAGTGCCACCTAGCAGTGCTGCCTATCAGTGCCCATCACTGCCAACTATCATTGCCACCTAGCAGTGCCACTTCTCAATGCCCACCAGTGTCAACTAGCAATGTCACCTCTCAGTGCCCACCCTTGCCACCCTATCGGTGCCCATCAGTGCAGCCCATCAGTGCAGTCTCATCAATGAAGGATAAAAATTACCTTTTTTCTAAATTGTCGAAATATTAACCACTTTCCTACCGCCCACCGTCAAATGACGTCCTTGGCTTTGTGCGGTGACATCTGAATGATGCCTGCAGTTGCAGGCATCATTCAGATATCATTATTTTCAGCCATCGATTCTGTGCACGATAAAAACTATCATAGCGGCAGTTCCGCCGCTTGATCGTTCTTATAGGCGGCGGGAGGGAACGTTCCCCCCCTCCCGCTGCCATCCGGTGCTTCTCCGGGCTCTCCCGTGCCATCTGGGGCTCGGAGAACAAATTGTCCGGCGCCGGATGGGAAGCATAGAGATGACTGGTGACCAGATGATCACCAGTCATTTCTATGACCGTCGGAGGCCCGGACGCGACATTATGACATCACGCCGGGTTCCTGTATGTAAACAAAGCCGTGATCTCGGCTGTCAGCATGAGATCGGTGAATTTTTTTGACCGATCTCATGCTTTCCAGCCTGGAGGAGAGATGTGGGGTCTTATTGACCCTGCATCTCTCCATAAAGAGGACCTGTCACAATAGATTCCTATTACAAGGGATGTTTACATTCCTTGTAATAGGAATAAAAGTGATCAAAAAAACTAAAAAGTAAAAAAAAAGAGTAAGAAATACAAAAAAGTAAAAAAAACAAAAAAAAACGCACATGTCCCCGGTAGCTTGCGCTCAGAAGCGAACACACACGTAAGTCCCGCCCACATATGTAAACGCTGTTCAAAGCACACATGTGAGGTATTGCTGCATGCGTTAGAACGAGTGCAACAATTCTAGTACTAGACCTCCTCTGTAATGCGAAAATGGTAACGTGTAAAAATTTTGAAAGCATCGCCTAGGGAGATTTTTAAGTACTGAAGTTTGGTGTCATTCCATGAGTGTGCGCAATTTTAAAGCGTGACATGTTAGGTATCTATTTACTCAGCATAAAAACATCTTTCACATTATCCCAAAAAATTGGGCTAACTTTAACTGTTTTGTAATTTTTTTTAATTCATGAAATCATTTTTTTTTAAAAAAAAGGCGTTTGAAAATTTATTGCGCAAATACCGAGCGAGCTAAAAATTTGCAATGACCGCCATTTTATTCCCTAGGGTGTCTGCTAAAAAAACATATATAATGTTTGGGGTTTTAAAGTAATTTTCTAGCCCAAAATTTATGATTTTTACATGAAGGAGAGAAGTGCCAGAATAGGCTCAGTGCTGAAGTGGTTAAAATATCCAATTTTTTTTTTTTTTTTAGTCGGTCTTTTGTATTTATATAAAAAAATAAAAAATGCAGAGGTGATCAAATAGCACCAAAAGAAAGCTCTATTTTTCTGCCAAATAATAATACATTTTCATTGGGTTACAGTGTTGTATGAGCGCGCAATTGTCATTGAAAGTGCATCAGCGCTGAAATTTGAAAATTGGTCTGGGCAGGAAGGGGGTTTAAGTGGCCAGTAAGAAAGTGGTTAATATAAGGCTACATGCACACGGACGTTTTGTCAGCCGCTTGTTTGAGCGTTTTTTGCAGCTTAAAAACGTCTCTCCATGTTAGCCTATGGCCTCATGGCCACCATGGCATTTTTGAGCTGTAAATGGCATAGGCGTTTTTATGCCCCATGTACACGGGACGCTGGTGCAAAGTGTTCAGAACTAAGGTTGAAAGCGGCGTTTAGAAAGGCGCGCTTTGTGGCGTTTGCATGACGCATTTTACCACATTTGCGTCTATATGCGTTTAGTTAGGAAACATGTTAAGGAGCCGCCCTAAGCTCCAAAAACAGTATTATTAACGATTGCAGCTATTTTGTGAGACCAGAGTGAGTATCAGCAGCTGAGAGAGCAGCAGTGTAGTAGTATTTAGCGTGTCACTTGCCACGTCACCTGCCCCAAGTTGTGGATTGTCCACTTGCCACGTCACCTGCCCCAAGTTGTGGATTGTCCACTTGCACGTCACTTGCCCCAAGTTGTGGATTGTCCACAATACAATGGAAGCAATTTCCTTATTTTTTTTATATATATATATATATTTTGAATGGTTTTTCCTCATTTGCCATAATTTGGCAAATGAGGAAAAACCTTTAAAAACGCTTCTAAGCTAAAATGTGGCTAAACGCCGGTACCCCGCGTCTGAAACGTGGAAATCTTTGGCGTCTGAAGGCATTTTTAGGCTTTGTGAAAAACGATGGTAACCGCAACTGCAGATGTTTTTTTCAAGGCCAAAAACAGTGTTTTGGATGTAATAGAATTCAATGGACCTGGATCCAAAACGCAAGTACCCGCGATTTTGCGGCAATTTTTTTTGTTCTTTAACCTGTTTATAGCTGGTTGTTAAAGAAAATATAAAAAAATAAACATTGCCGGCTCAAAAAAAAAAAAAAAAACTAGAAAAAAAATTAGCGTGGGGTCCCCCCCAGGTCCATACCAGGCCCTTGGGTCTAGTATGTATTCAAAGGGGACCCCCCCCCAACAAAATGGAAAAAAAATGGCGTGCGGGTCCCCCCAAAATCCATACCAGGCCCTTCAGGTCTGGTATGGATTTTAAGGGGAACCCCGCGCCAAACTTAAAAAAAAAATAGCATGGGGGTCCCCTTGAGAATCCATACCAGACCCTTCAAGTCTGGTATGGATTTTAAGGGGAACCCCGCGCCAAACTTAAAAAAAATAGCGTCAATAGAGTCAACATCGGACGGAGAGAAGAGGGAAGAAGACGATGATGAAGACCGGGACCCCGCTAGCAAAAGAGCTGGCCGGCAGAAGGCAGAAAGAACCGGAGATCGTAGAGAAGGCACCGGAGAAGAACCAGAGAGCGCGGAGATGACACCGGAGAACAGAACAAGAGACCCCCCGAAGTCGGAAGAAGACAACGAGGAAGTCCGGGACCCCGCTAGCAAAAGAGCTGGAAGAAGATAGCGGGGCGCCCGGCAGAAAGACCCCCGAAGACGACGAGGAAGCCCGGGACCCTGCTAGCAAAAGAGCTGGAAGAAGATAGCGGGGCGCCCGGCAGAAAGACCCCCGGAGCTGCCTAATAAATTACTTTGAAAACCTGTTTTGTGTTTTTTTATTGACTTTTTTGCCACCAGGTGAATGGGTAGGGGTACAATGTACCCCATGCTCATTCACATAGGGTGGGGGGGCCGGCATCTGGGGGCCTCCTTATTAAAGGGGGCTCCCGGATTCCAATAAGCCCCCCGCCCGCAGACCCCGACAACCAACGGCCAGGGTTGACGGGAAGAGGCCCTTGTCCCCATCAACATGGGGGCAGAATGCTTTGGGGTGGGGGGGCCGCAGGTCGCCCCCCTGCCCGAAAGCACCAAACCCCCCATGTTGAGGGCATGCAGCCTGGTACGGTTCAGGAGGGAGGGGGGGGCGCTCTCGTCCCCCCTCTTCCCCTGCGGCCTGCCAGGTTGCGTGCTCGGATAAGGGTCTGGTTTGGATTTTGGGGGGACCCCCACGCCGTTTTTCGGCTTAGGGGGTTCCCCTTAAAATCCATGCCAGACCTAAGGGCCTGGTATGCTCCTGAAGGGGAACCCATGCCGTTTTTTTTCATTCAAATTTGGCGTGGAGTTACCCTTCATGATTCATACCAAACACGGGACAGCGAGGCTGCCGAGAACCAGCGCGATGCCATCGCGCTGGAAACATTCTCGGCCAGCTAGTCGCCTCTAGGACACGACTTGAGCGGCTGCTTCACGCTCAGGTCGTGTCCAAGTTGCCTCGCAAAGTCGCGCTGTCCCTGTGTCAGCCGGCACACGAGTCGCCCTGCGAGTCGGATCGGCTTCATCCGACTTCCCGGGCGACCTCTATTCAAATCAATGGGCTCCCATAGGGAACCATTCATTTTCAATAGAGCGCTGCTGACATTTTTATTTACTATAACAGTGCACCGCTGGTTCCTGCGCCCAGTGAAGGAGTTATCCGGCGCACCAATTAAGGTTTCAACCGGCACAGCGCACTGTTATTAGTAAATCACCTCCCTTGACTCATAGAGGTATAGGATTTTCCTGTACCTTCCCCATAATCGCAAATCACATCACAGTGGACAGATGCCGTCTCACCCACGGCTTCTAGACAACTCCACACAAACAAACAGATTATCTTATATTTTGTTACGCGGCAGGGAGGACAGCGACAGAGGTCTGAGTTTTTTCCTCACCCAGAGTTTTTACTACTACTTCTTAGAACAGTTAAACTGTCTAGGTCTAACAAAAATTACAGAATCTACATAAAACGGATCGGTCATTTAGCATTTCCAAAATGCTCAGACCCGCCTCATGAGTCCAGACATTTTTGAACCATGCCCAGTTTCCCCTGTTTTCTATCTGCAGGCTATGGAGAAGGAAAATATATTTTTGAAAAAAAAACAGTACTGTTTTATTTCCTTGACTCTCCAAGAGTCTCTTTATTATTTTATGTGCTTCTAAAGCACCATATATATGTGTATATATATGTGTTTATATATATATATATATATATATATATATATTGTAACCTGGGGGACAGGTAGGCAGTACAAAAGCTCCCTGGGATGAGCAGGCACAGATACCAAGTCCATTGGATCAGTGAAAACACAGTGTTATGTAGCGCCTTCCCCTCTTCTCCCTCCGTGCGACTCGCACTGTCTCTTGTCTAGGGGTATCTGATGGGGGAGAGAGAGAGCGGGTGGGCTACGCCTAGCTTCGACCACGTGGGAATACCTGTGGTATCAGCAATGTCTTGTTTACCTTCGGGTCTGTGCTGTGCACCCGGATCCTCCCTCCAAGAGTCACCGTGAACTTCGTCTGCCAGGAAGTGAGCCTCACACCATTAAAGTCCAACACTCCTTTATTAGAACACACCATACAGGGACTTCCTTGATAGATAGAACAGAAAAGGAGGTGTGAGTGTGAATAGGCCCAGACACAAATTCGGTCCTCCACTCTCCTCCTGGAGAGTGGGCTATGGTCTCCGCACAAGGTGAAGGGGATCCTTCTGGACGGCCTCCGACGAGAGACTCACCCGTCACCGGCAGTCTGCTGCACCGGGTCTTCGAGTGAGGAGCTCTCCCCGGTCCATTGCGTCTTACTCAGATTCAGGCCTCCATCCCCGAAGTGCCTTAGGACCCTTCCCTCGCGGAACTCAGTGTTGGGCACTGAGCTCCGGACCTTCTTGTAAGTACCTCACCCCAGGACTGAAGGTGCCTGAGGTGGAACACGATCTCCGTTGGTCCCCTAGGCCGAGGCCTCCTAGAGGACGAGCACGAACCCACGTCCGCAAGCTGAAGGTGCTTAGGACGAAGACCCCATGGCCAAGATGGCTGGCCCCCTTTATACCCTCCCCCAGCAAGCACGGCGGGTTCCCCGCCCCACCATACCGCTGCCGAGAGAGGACAAAAGGGGTCTCGGCACACAGTGATATTCGTCCCTCCGGTCACAGTGACAACGCCACCTCGTGGACCGCAGGGAACATAGCACTGATGTCACAGCCAGATTCAAAAAATGCACCCGGGAAAGTAAGTACCCGCTACACATTCCCCCCTGTCTTTTGACACTGGACCCCAGTGTCTGGAGTGAATCACGCCCTCAACGGCTGACATAATCCAATCCAGAAACCAACTAACAATTTGAAAAACCAAAAAAATTTTTAGGAAACTATCCTAACGGAGAAGTTGTGTCTGAGCCCCTGCAACAAAAGAGGAGTGAAAGACAACATTTAAAACATTATACTTTTCCCTCCCATTCTAACTAAGAACCACCCCAGGTTCCATAATCTTGCCGGGACGCTCTCCTGCAGAGGGAAGAGAAAAGAAACAATAAAACCCTGACACATGTGTATGTGTGAGAGAAAAAGAAACTCCTCCGAAGAGAAATATCTTTTCCTCCAGTGTGAGTGTGTACAATGTGTAACGTTGCACGAGACTGCCACCTGGTGACAGCCTCGCGGTAACTGCACCCGTTGAACCATCTTCTCTTTTCTTGCTGCTTGACTCCAGGCCCTATCTATCCCAAAGTCTGCAACCTCTCACCGAAGAGGAAAGAACAACAACTGGAACAGTTCTTCCTCAGAATGACACAAGCACCCCTCTTGCGGGGCAAAAACACTGATGATGGCACCAACAAGAAAGTCAAACAGCAAAGTTCAGGGGGTGCAAAGTCCTTTCAAAAAGCAAACAAATGGAGTCTTTTTCTCCTCGAAGGTAGAAGCGGGGATGCGGCAGAACAAGAGGTTTTAGATGCCGATCCATGGTCTCCAAATGGTACTCCACATCTTCACCTTCTTTGCGTCGGATCAACACTTTATCCGCACGGATGTGTCTTCCCAACATCCACTCTGCTTTGCAGTCTTTGAACCACTGAGATGTCTTTGAAGAGCATGTCAAATACCTGCGAGCGTGTGGGACCTTAAGGTGGGTCCACACGAAGTCATTATACCAGCGCTCTCGGTACACCTCCACTTCTTAGAGTAACTCCTTGGGGAGGTACGGATATTCCCACCCGTAATCAGCAGCAACTTTCTGGCAGAAGAGTCTCTGAAGCCTTGACAGCGGAGGCATTGTGGCTTTGTCCCCTTCACCGGGTAGAACTATAGAGTCCGGATGGCGAGGGGCCTTGACCACTTCTGGTTGGGGCATAGGTGCCCGTAGTATCAACTTCTGCTCCCCAGTACCTGATGCAGGTGGCACCGGAGATGTAGATGTGGGCTGGGGACGGGACCCTTGTTCAAGCGCTGGTGCCTCCACCCGGGGTGTACTCTCCCCCGTGGACATGGGTGAATCTCGAGGCCTTCGGAATGAAGCTAGCGGTACTTTGTCCCAGCCCTTCTCTGCAAACAGTTCGTCAATGGCGGTGTCATCTCCCATATCAGAGAGCTACTCCAGATCCGAGGTATCACACTCCTCCGCGGGTATGTAGCCCGTTGTAGAGACGGAGCTAACACCTCCCACAGGCGTACTGGGCCATGCCTTCCCGGCACCTCCGCCCATGCACCAAGTCTCTTTGCCCGGCTCACCTCGGCCTTTACTTGAAGCGGGACGTCCGGAACACTCGTCAACGGATCCGTCTAGGCCTGGCGTAAGCTGGCAAGATGGTCCGCCACCACCACTGGTCGGGGCCACCATGCTGGTTCTCTTCTTCGATGGCGGACGCTGTGAGACAGTGGTGACCGAGTCAGCATCCTCGGATTTCTCCCGTTGAGTTTTAACGACCTCCTCCTCGGTCACTGCAGTGTGCGCTGGGATGGCTTTTACAGCAGTAATTCCTCCTCTGCGAGTAGTGTTACCTGAAGCCCGGCCTGGGTAGATGGTTCTCGGCCTTTCAACTACCGGATCCACCTCGAACAGAAACTCCCCACAGGCCTCACATTGTCTGAAGGGCTTCAGGTGGCACACCAGTCCCGAGCACCCGGGACAAATTACACCCAGGGCCTCTACGTCCATGCACGAATACAGGGCGAATCGACCCCTTGGCTTCAGCCGAATCCCGGTATCCGTTATCGGAGCAGCAGCAGTCATCGTGGTAGTAGCAGGGTGAACTGGGATCCATGAAGTATGTCCAAACATGGTGACTTGTTGCTGATCCATCGCACACTGCAGAGTTTTTGCGCCAAAGTCCCACGTGTAGCCCTCTCACGTATTGGACTCCTCCCCTTTGCTCCAGTTCGCGGGCTTTTTTACTTTCTTTGGTTGAGCCACGCCCACGAACTAAGCGGCGGGGGTTGTGTCTGTTGGCGCAGTGCAATTAGAAGCCCCCACGTGTAGTACCTCACACGGCTGGGCCTCCCCCCGTTCACCGCTCTTCCTGCGCGGGCCTTTCCCTTGTCTAGGGTCAATTCCACGACTTCGAGCAGGGCTGCACTTTGGTCTATTCAGTTAACTCATCCAGCAGACTTGTTCAATACTGTGATGCACAACACAATCCCGGACGAGCCCCCACGTGTAGCGCCTTCCCCTCTTCTCCCTCCGTGCGACTCGCACTGTCTCTTGTCTAGGGGTATCTGATGGGGGAGAGAGAGAGCGGGTGGGCTACGCCTAGCTTCCACCACGTGGGAATACCTGTGGTATCAGCAATGTCTTGTTTACCTTCGGGTCTGTGCTGTGCACCCGGATCCTCCCTCCAAGAGTCACCGTGAACTTCGTCCGCCAGGAAGTGAGCCTCACACCATTAAAGTCCAACACTTCTTTATTAGAACACACCATACAGGGACTTCCTTGATAGATAGAACAAAAAAGGAGGTGTGAGTGTGAATAGGCCAAGACACAAATTCGGTCCTCCACTCTCCTCCTGGAGAGTGGGCTATGGTCTCCGCACGAGGTGAAGGGGATCCTTCTGGACGGTCTCCGACGAGAGACTCACCTGTCACCGGCAGTCTGCTGCACCGGGTCTTCGAGTGAGGAGCTCTCCCCGGTCCATTGCGTCTTACTCAGATTCAGGCCTCCATCCCCGAAGTGCCTTAGGACCCTTCCCTCGCGGAACTCAGTGTTGGGCACTGAGCTCCGAACCTTTTTGTAAGTACCTCACCCCAGGACTGAAGGTGCCTGAGGTGGAACACGATCTCCGTTGGTCCCCTAGGCCGAGGCCTCCTAGGGGACGAGCACGAACCCACGTCCGCAAGCTGAAGGTGCTTGGGACGAAGACCCGTGACCAAGATGGCCGGCCCCCTTTATACCCTCCCCCAGCAAGCACGGCGGGTTCCCCGCCCCACCATACCGCTGCCGAGAGAGGAAAAAAAGGGCCTCGGCACACAGTGATATTCGTCCCTCCGGTCACAGTGACAGCGCCACCTCGTGGACCGCAGGGAACATAGCACTGATGTCACAGCCAGATTCAAAAAATGCACCCGGGAAAGTAAGTACCCGCTACAGTTATTTATTGGTGCTATATACAAAGTCAATGACAGGTGCTGTACAGTGCTGAAAACAAACAGAAGAAAAAATAACTAAACAAAAGCCTAGCCGTGTCTCGGCTCTAACTATACAGTATTTACAGGCCCTCACTACCAGGCTGGACAAGCCTAGCGCTTGTCAGCTTCCACATCCAACAGAGTAACAAGTTTTACAAACCTTCTTGCTCTCACAGACCAATGTTGTCTGTGTTTCCCAGGCTGAGCAAAGGCTGTCTGCTCAGGTGAGCTTTTAATTAACCTGGGGGAGAGAACCAACACCTGAAGTGGATCCTGGCTCAGAGATCCCTGAATGTATATGAGAGGAGCCTGGGAGATGTATAAACCCCGAATAGGACTTTCCCAGGCTCTCTCTGGGATGCTTTGCCACACATCCCCCCCCCTTGTTTTCAACCCCAGGGTTGGAACACCTGTAGCCCAACAGGAGTGAACACGGGAGAGGGCATCTACATTCCCCATCTCAACACCTGGCCTGTGTTTTACCGTAAAGGCGTAATCTTGTAGGGCCAAAAACCACCGGTTCACCCGCCTATTAGTCTCCTTCTTTTGGGCCATCCATTTCAGGGGAGCATGGTCAGTTATCAACTCAAACTGGCGCCCCAACAAGTAGTACCTGAGCGCGTCCACGGCCCACTTTATGGCCAGACATTCCTTTTCAATGACTGCATACTTTTTTTTCATGGTCATTGAGCTTTCTGCTTAAGTACACCACAGGGTGTTCTTCCCCTTTTGTAAGGTCTGTCAGTGGGGCAGCTATAGTTGCGAAATTTGGGATAAATCTTCTATAGTACCCTGCAATACCAAGAAAGGCCCTGACCTGCTTCTTGTTTGCAGGACGTGGCCACTCCTGGGTGGCTTCTATTTTATTCACCTGGGGCTTTATGACACCCCGGCCAATAGTGTAGCCCAAATACTTGGCTTCCTCTAGCCCAATGGCACATTTTTTTGGATTTGCCGTAAACCCTTCCTTGAAGAGGGAATCCAGGACAGCCTGGACACGGGACAAGTGAGACTCCCAGTCAGTGCTATGCACCACTATGTCGTCCAGATAGGCTGCAGCATACTGTCGGTGAGGTCTGAGGGTCCTGTCCATAGCCCTCTGAAATGTTGCAGGGGCATTTTGCAACCCAAAAGGCATTTTCTTATATTGAAACGACCCCCCTGGGGTCACAAACGCAGTCTTTTCTTTGGCACTACCAGTCAGGGGTGTTTGCCAATATCCTTTGGTCAAGTCCAAAGTGGTCAGATAACGGGCCTTGCCAAGTCGGTCTATAAGCTCGTCTACCCTGGGCATTGGGTATGTGTCAAACTTTGTTACCGCATTAAGCTTTCTGAAGTCGTTACAAAACCTCCAAGTGCCATCCGGTTTTGGGACTAATACAATGGGGCTAGACCAGTCACTATTGGATTCCTCAATAACATCTAGCTCCAACATCCTTTTAACTTCCTCACCGATGTCCTTTCTTCTAGCTTCGGGAATTCGGTATGGTTTGAGCTTGACACGGACTCCAGGTTGAGTAACAATATCATGCTGAACTGCTGAAGTTGTGCCCGGCAACTCTGAAAATTTCTCTTTATTCCTTATCAGGAACTCTCTAGCTTCCTGTTTCTGGGAACATGACAGGGTGTCTGGAATCGTGACCTCAGGGATCAGAGGGGATTCAGTACCCTTAAGGGTTAACGGGAGGGACCTCTCAGTTAATGCTAGTCTATCCTTCCAGGGCTTTAACAGGTTTATGTGGTAAATCTGTTCGGGCTTCCTTTTACCTGGTTGATACACCTTGTAATTGACCTCCCCAACTCTTTCAATTACTTCAAAGGGTCCCTGCCACTTAGCTAGGAATTTGCTCTCAACAGTGGGAACCAACACGAGGACCCTGTCACCAGGTGAGAAAACACGAAGTTGGGCCCTCCCTGTTGTATATCCTTTGTTGGGCTGCTTGGGCCTGCAGTAAATGTTCTTTTACCACCGGCATGATTGCTGCAATCCTGTCCTGCATTTGAGCGATATGCTCAATGACACTTTTGTGAGGTGTCTGCTCCCCCTCCCAAGTTTCCTTGGCTATGTCTAAGAGTCCCCGAGGGTGTCTACCATAAAGCAGCTCAAATGGAGAGTACCCCGTAGAGGACTGGGGAACTTCCCTGATGGCGAACATCAAGTAGGGTATCAGGAAGTCCCAGTTTTTACCATCCTTGTCAACAACCTTTTTTAACATACTCTTTAATGTCTTATTGAAGCGTTCCACCAAGCCATCCGTTTGAGGATGGTACACCGAGGTTCGCAACTGCGTCACCTTAAATAACTTGCACAGCTCCCTAGTTATTCGTGACATGAATGGGGTACCCTGGTCTGTAAGGACTTCTTTCGGGATGCCAACCCGACTGAACACCATAAACAGCTCTTTGGCAATGTTTTTGGCAGACGCAGTGCGTAAGGGAACGGCCTCGGGGTAACGGGTAGCGTAATCCATGATCACGAGGATATGTTGATGACCGCGGGCAGATTTGGGGAGTGGACCCACAAGGTCCATGGCAATCCTCTCAAAAGGCACTTCAATAATGGGCAAGGGCACTAACGGACTTCGGAAGTGGGGTTGGGGGCTGACATCTGACACACATTTTTCCGTATCCCAGGCCAGTAAAACCTGTGCAACACCCTTTCAGTGGTTTTCTCAACCCCTAAATGGCCTCCTAGCAAGTGCCCATGGGCAAGTTCCAACACCACCCGTCTGTATAACTTAGGGACTACCAACTGTTCAACCACTTCATCATTAGATTTGCATACACGATACAGTAAATCCTCATTGCTGCAGAAATATGGAAAACAAAGCCTGTCCCCTGGTTCGACAGGTACCTCATTAATCACCATTACATTTTCCCAGGCCCTAGCAAGGGTAGGGTCTTTTCTCTGCTCCGTACCAAAATTTTCCTTGTGCACATTAAGATTGGCAAACTCTAACGTAGGCTCAGATTCAGCAGACGGCTGTCCAGCTCTACTGGTTGTGGGGACTTCTTCAGGCTCCCTCAGCTCTCCTGCCATAACTGAGAAAGGATCACCCGGAGAGCCCTGAGAGGAGTCCCCTGAACTCACAAGGTCAGTAATGGCCATGAGTTCTGGCTCTGCGACTGAGTCAGGTACTGCGACTGGGTCGGGACAATCCCACAGTTCCCAAAACTTAGGGAAGTCCCTACCAATGATAGCCTCGTGCACCAAGTGGGGCACCAGTCCGACCGAATGGGTCACCGTACCTAAGCCAGTTTTAAACTGAACAGTGGCTATTGGATACTCGCGGGTATCCCCATGTACACAGATCACAGCAACTTTTTTTGCATGAAAATTCACAGTTTCAACCATCTCAGCTGTAACCAAAGTAACTAGACTTCCAGAGTCCAGCAAGGCCGTAATGGTCTTATTATTAACAGTCACTTGACACATGTGTTTTCCCACATTTGGCACTGCAGCGCATGAAACAGCAGCAAACATAGACTGCCTTCTAAAAGATAGATCACACTGCATTGGCTCATCTGTCAATGGACAGTTTGCTGCAACATGTCCCAGTTCTTGGCAACGAAAACACCTGATGTTTCCCCAGTTTGGTTTGCTGACAGGCAGTGGCTTCCCTTGTTTGGGCCGCCAAACTTCAGTCCTGGCACCAAAAATCCTCCCCCCTATTTCCTTACCATGCTTACCATCCACTTCCCCTGGAACAGTCTTACCGGTTGCCTGGGGAGACCGTGGCTTTGGGTGGAAAGTCCGTGCGGCTGTAGGGGTGGTGACCAGGTTCTCTGCAGCAAAGTACCTCTCAACGAGCTCCACCAGGTTGTCCGCCGACTTGGGGTCTCCTTGACTCACCCACTTCTGCAGGGGAATTGGTAGTGACCTCAGGAATTGGTCCATGACCACACGCTCCACTATTTGTGGCGCAGACAGGGACTCTGGCTGTAGCCATTTCTGCACCAGGTGGATCAGATCAAACATCTGCGATCTTGGGGGCCTCTTTTCTTGGAAGAACCAGCTGTGGACCCGCTGAGCTCGAACAGCCAAGGTAACACCAAGTCGTGCCAGGATTTCCCGCTTGACCTTCTCATAATCTCCCGCTTCTGCTGACTCCAGATCATAGTAGGCCTTCTGCACTTCTTCAGAAAGTAAGGGAGCGATCAGTCCTGCCCACTGGGTTTGGGGCCAACCTTCCCTCTCAGCGGTCCGTTCAAATGTTAGTAGGAAGGCCTCTGGATCATCATCTGCCGTCATCTTTGAAAGAAAGCGACCCACATGGATGGCTTAGGGCTTGTCTCCAATATCCTTCATTATCGCAGGTGACCCCTGTGCTAGCGTCTCCACAACCTCAGTAAGGGTTTCCCTATCCGCTTTTGCAGCAGTGGCAAGCTGTTCAAACAGCCTCTGCGATTGCTCCTGTACAGCACCAATCTGTTGGAACAGCACCTTGGTTTGCTCCTGTGCGATAGCGTTGGCTTGCTGTTGTGCAGCGTTTGCATGCCGCAATTCAGCGTTAGTTTGCTGTTGTGTAGCATTTGCTTGCTGCCATGCAGCGTTAGTTTGCTGTTGTGCAGCGTTTGCTTGCTGCAACACAGCATTTGCCAACACCATTTGTTTGAGGAGGTCCTCCTTGTTGTCACTTTAGGTACTGGCCTTTTAAGTAGTAACTTACTACAGCTGCCCGCATTCTCCACCATATGTAACCTGGGGGACAGTTAGTCGGTACAAAAGCTCCCTGGGATGAGCAGGCACAGATACCAAGTCCATTGGATCAGTGAAAACACAGTGTTATTTATTGGTGCTATATAGGGATGAGCTTCGTGTTCGAGTCGAACATACGTTCGACTCGAACATCGGCTGTTCGATCGTTCGACGAAGATCGAACGATTTGGGCCGTTCGCGCCAAATTCGAGTGACGCGAACGGCCCACAATGCACTACGCCATCGCAGTGTCATCCAGGCGCTGTGATTGGCCAAGCATGCACTGTGACCCCGCATGCTTGGCCAATCACAGCGCCGGCAGCGAGGAGAGCAATGATTGGCCACAGGCAGGATGCCTGTGGCCAATTATTGCTGAGGGTGTTTAGAACACGCCCCACACTATAAAAGGCCGCCAGCACGGCGGCCTAGTGTAGTGTGTTCCGGAGCAGGGAAAGAGAAGCATAGGCAGGGACAGTGACATTTATTTTTTTCTTGCTTAACCTGGATTCCTTTAGTTTAGGGAAAGAGAAGGATAGGTAGGGAGAGTGTCAGTGTGTTTTACTGTGCGAATCCTTGTTTCTAGGGACAGGGAAGGACAGTGAGGGAATTCTCCTTGTGCTATAGTGTGCTTTAAAAAAACATTTTTTCTAGGGACAGAAAACTATAGGTAGGGAGAGTGTCAGTGTGTTTTACTGTGCGAATCCTTGTTTCTAGGGACAGGGAAGGACAGTGAGGGAATTCTCCTTGTGCTATAGTGTGCTTTAAAAAAACATTTTTTCTAGGGACAGAAAACTATAGGTAGGAAGAGTGTCAGTTTCTTTCACTGTGATAATCCTTGTTTCTAGGGACAAAGAAGGAAAGTGAGGGAAATTCTCCTTGTGCTATAGTGTGCTTTAAAAAAAACATTTTTTCTAGGGACAGAAAACTATAGGTAGGGAGAGTGTCAGTGTCTTTTACTGTGCGAATCCTTGTTTCTAGGGACAGGGAAGGACAGTGAGGGAATTCTCCTTGTGCTATAGTGTGCTTTAAAAAAACATTTTTTCTAGGGACAGAAAACTATAGGTAGGGAGAGTGTCAGTGTGTTTTACTGTGCGAATCCTTGTTTCTAGGGACAGGGAAGGACAGTGAGGGAATTCTCCTTGTGCTATAGTGTACTTTAAAAAAACATTTTTTCTAGGGACAGAAAACTATAGGTAGGAAGAGTGTCAGTTTCTTTCACTGTGATAATCCTTGTTTCTAGGGACAAAGAAGGAAAGTGAGGGAAATTCTCCTTGTGCTATAGTGTGCTTTAAAAAAACATTTTTTCTAGTGTGACAGCAGGAAGGTAAAGTCACCTGGTTGCATCCAGGGGGGTAGATATATTTCGCCCAGATTCAGGCTTTACGCCGACTTATACAACTAGGTGGAGAGTTGTATAAGCCCAGCTGAGGCTAGTGGGCTCATGGATGACTCATACCTCTAGGGAGAGTGTGGGGCGTCGTGCAGACAGGGAGTTGATGAGACCAGCTGAAGCTTGTCAGCTCATTTAGGCCTCTATAAGAACTCCCAGCTTCATTAGATGTTAGCTCATGCCTGGACCCAGACCTGTGTGGACTGTCTAGGGAGAGTGAACCCCTGTGCGGTGAGACAAAGCCTGTGTGGCTATTTGCTTGGACATTTAAAACCAGGGACTTAGGGACTAGGACAGCACTAGGCTGATCCCAGTTGTTAGTTAGGAAACCTGTATGTTTAGTCAGAGGTCAAGTTGACCAGGATTTATTTTGTTTATGTTTCTTTTGGCTTTGCTGTGTTTTGTCACTGTAAATAGAAAATAAACCGCACCTTTTTTGATTTTGAAAACCACAACCTCCGTTTGCTGGGCCTGTTTTTGTGTGGGGAGCCCATCCCGGGGGTCACACACACCCGCTGCCGAGCTAACCCCCTCACACTAGGGACAGAAAACTATAGGTAGGAAGAGTGTCAGTTTCTTTCACTGTGATAATCCTTGTTTCTAGGGACAGGGAAGGAAAGTGAGGGAAATTCTCCTTGTGCTATAGTGTGCTTTAAAAAAACATTTTTTCTAGGGACAGAAAACTATAGGTAGGGAGAGTGTCAGTGTGTTTTACTGTGCGAATCCTTGTTTCTAGGGACAGGAAAGGACAGTGAGGGAATTCTCCTTGTGCTATAGTGTGCTTTAAAAAAACATTTTTTCAAGGGACAGAAAACTATAGGTAGGAAGAGTGTCAGTTTCTTTCACTGTGATAATCCTTGTTTCTAGGGACAAAGAAGGAAAGTGAGGGAAATTCTCCTTGTGCTATAGTGTGCTTTAAAAAAACATTTTTTCTAGGGACAGAAAACTATAGGTAGGGAGAGTGTCAGTGTGTTTTACTGTGCGAATCCTTGTTTCTAGGGACAGGAAAGGACAGTGAGGGAATTCTCCTTGTGCTATAGTGTGCTTTAAAAAAACATTTTTTCTAGGGACAGAAAACTATAGGTAGGAAGAGTGTCAGTTTCTTTCACTGTGATAATCCTTGTTTCTAGGGACAGGGAAGGAAAGTGAGGGAAATTCTCCTTGTGCTATAGTGTGCTTTAAAAAAACATTTTTTCTAGGGACAGAAAACTATAGGTAGGGAGAGTGTCAGTGTGTTTTACTGTGCGAATCCTTGTTTCTAGGGACAGGGAAGGACAGTGAGGGAATTCTCCTTGTGCTATAGTGTGCTTTAAAAAAACATTTTTTCAAGGGACAGAAAACTATAGGTAGGAAGAGTGTCAGTTTCTTTCACTGTGATAATCCTTGTTTCTAGGGACAAAGAAGGAAAGTGAGGGAAATTCTCCTTGTGCTATAGTGTGCTTTAAAAAAACATTTTTTCTAGGGACAGAAAACTATAGGTAGGGAGAGTGTCAGTGTGTTTTACTATGCGAATCCTTGTTTCTAGGGACAGGAAAGGACAGTGAGGGAATTCTCCTTGTGCTATAGTGTGCTTTAAAAAAACATTTTTTCTAGGGACAGAAAACTATAGGTAGGAAGAGTGTCAGTTTCTTTCACTGTGATAATTCTTGTTTCTAGGGACAGGGAAGGAAAGTGAGGGAAATTCTCCTTGTGCTATAGTGTGCTTTAAAAAAACATTTTTTCAAGGGACAGAAAACTATAGGTAGGAAGAGTGTCAGTTTCTTTCACTGTGATAATCCTTGTTTCTAGGGACAAAGAAGGAAAGTGAGGGAAATTCTCCTTGTGCTATAGTGTGCTTTAAAAAAACATTTTTTCTAGGGACAGAAAACTATAGGTAGGGAGAGTGTCAGTGTGTTTTACTGTGCGAATCCTTGTTTCTAGGGACAGGAAAGGACAGTGAGGGAATTCTCCTTGTGCTATAGTGTGCTTTAAAAAAACATTTTTTCTAGGGACAGAAAACTATAGGTAGGAAGAGTGTCAGTTTCTTTCACTGTGATAATCCTTGTTTCTAGGGACAAAGAAGGAAAGTGAGGGAAATTCTCCTTGTGCTATAGTGTGCTTTAAAAAAACATTTTTTCTAGGGACAGAAAACTATAGGTAGGGAGAGTGTCAGTGTGTTTTACTGTGCGAATCCTTGTTTCTAGGGACAGGGAAGGACAGTGAGGGAATTCTCCTTGTGCTATAGTGTGCTTTAAAAAAACATTTTTTCTAGGGACAGAAAACTATAGGTAGGGAGAGTGTCAGTGTGTTTTACTGTGCGAATCCTTGTTTCTAGGGACAGGGAAGGACAGTGAGGGAATTCTCCTTGTGCTATAGTGTGCTTTAAAAAAACATTTTTTCTAGGGACAGAAAACTATAGGAAGGAAGAGTGTCAGTTTCTTTCACTGTGATAATCCTTGTTTCTAGGGACAGGGAAGGAAAGTGATGGAAATTCTCCTTGTGCTATAGTGTGCTTTAAAAAAACATTTTTTCTAGGGACAGAAAACTATAGGTAGGGAGAGTGTCAGTGTGTTTTACTGTGCGAATCCTTGTTTCTAGGGACAGGGAAGGACAGTGAGGGAATTCTCCTTGTGCTATAGTGTGCTTTAAAAAAACATTTTTTCTAGGGACAGAAAACTATAGGTAGGGAGAGTGTCAGTGTGTTTTACTGTGCGAATCCTTGTTTCTAGGGACAGGGAAGGACAGTGAGGGAATTCTCCTTGTGCTATAGTGTGCTTTAAAAAAACATTTTTTCAAGGGACAGAAAACTATAGGTAGGAAGAGTGTCAGTTTCTTTCACTGTGATAATCCTTGTTTCTAGGGACAAAGAAGGAAAGTGAGGGAAATTCTCCTTGTGCTATAGTGTGCTTTAAAAAAACATTTTTTCTAGGGACAGAAAACTATAGGTAGGGAGAGTGTCAGTGTGTTTTACTATGCGAATCCTTGTTTCTAGGGACAGGAAAGGACAGTGAGGGAATTCTCCTTGTGCTATAGTGTGCTTTAAAAAAACATTTTTTCTAGGGACAGAAAACTATAGGTAGGAAGAGTGTCAGTTTCTTTCACTGTGATAATTCTTGTTTCTAGGGACAGGGAAGGAAAGTGAGGGAAATTCTCCTTGTGCTATAGTGTGCTTTAAAAAAACATTTTTTCAAGGGACAGAAAACTATAGGTAGGAAGAGTGTCAGTTTCTTTCACTGTGATAATCCTTGTTTCTAGGGACAAAGAAGGAAAGTGAGGGAAATTCTCCTTGTGCTATAGTGTGCTTTAAAAAAACATTTTTTCTAGGGACAGAAAACTATAGGTAGGGAGAGTGTCAGTGTGTTTTACTGTGCGAATCCTTGTTTCTAGGGACAGGAAAGGACAGTGAGGGAATTCTCCTTGTGCTATAGTGTGCTTTAAAAAAACATTTTTTCTAGGGACAGAAAACTATAGGTAGGAAGAGTGTCAGTTTCTTTCACTGTGATAATCCTTGTTTCTAGGGACAAAGAAGGAAAGTGAGGGAAATTCTCCTTGTGCTATAGTGTGCTTTAAAAAAACATTTTTTCTAGGGACAGAAAACTATAGGTAGGGAGAGTGTCAGTGTGTTTTACTGTGCGAATCCTTGTTTCTAGGGACAGGAAAGGACAGTGAGGGAATTCTCCTTGTGCTATAGTGTGCTTTAAAAAAACATTTTTTCTAGGGACAGAAAACTATAGGTAGGAAGAGTGTCAGTTTCTTTCACTGTGATAATCCTTGTTTCTAGGGACAAAGAAGGAAAGTGAGGGAAATTCTCCTTGTGCTATAGTGTGCTTTAAAAAAACATTTTTTCTAGGGACAGAAAACTATAGGTAGGGAGAGTGTCAGTGTGTTTTACTGTGCGAATCCTTGTTTCTAGGGACAGGGAAGGACAGTGAGGGAATTCTCCTTGTGCTATAGTGTGCTTTAAAAAAACATTTTTTCTAGGGACAGAAAACTATAGGTAGGGAGAGTGTCAGTGTGTTTTACTGTGCGAATCCTTGTTTCTAGGGACAGGGAAGGACAGTGAGGGAATTCTCCTTGTGCTATAGTGTGCTTTAAAAAAACATTTTTTCTAGGGACAGAAAACTATAGGAAGGAAGAGTGTCAGTTTCTTTCACTGTGATAATCCTTGTTTCTAGGGACAGGGAAGGAAAGTGATGGAAATTCTCCTTGTGCTATAGTGTGCTTTAAAAAAACATTTTTTCTAGGGACAGAAAACTATAGGTAGGGAGAGTGTCAGTGTGTTTTACTGTGCGAATCCTTGTTTCTAGGGACAGGGAAGGACAGTGAGGGAATTCTCCTTGTGCTATAGTGTGCTTTAAAAAAACATTTTTTCTAGGGACAGAAAACTATAGGTAGGGAGAGTGTCAGTGTGTTTTACTGTGCGAATCCTTGTTTCTAGGGACAGGGAAGGACAGTGAGGGAATTCTCCTTGTGCTATAGTGTGCTTTAAAAAAACATTTTTTCAAGGGACAGAAAACTATAGGTAGGAAGAGTGTCAGTTTCTTTCACTGTGATAATCCTTGTTTCTAGGGACAAAGAAGGAAAGTGAGGGAAATTCTCCTTGTGCTATAGTGTGCTTTAAAAAAACATTTTTTCTAGGGACAGAAAACTATAGGTAGGGAGAGTGTCAGTGTGTTTTACTATGCGAATCCTTGTTTCTAGGGACAGGAAAGGACAGTGAGGGAATTCTCCTTGTGCTATAGTGTGCTTTAAAAAAACATTTTTTCTAGGGACAGAAAACTATAGGTAGGAAGAGTGTCAGTTTCTTTCACTGTGATAATTCTTGTTTCTAGGGACAGGGAAGGAAAGTGAGGGAAATTCTCCTTGTGCTATAGTGTGCTTTAAAAAAACATTTTTTCAAGGGACAGAAAACTATAGGTAGGAAGAGTGTCAGTTTCTTTCACTGTGATAATCCTTGTTTCTAGGGACAAAGAAGGAAAGTGAGGGAAATTCTCCTTGTGCTATAGTGTGCTTTAAAAAAAAATTTTTTCTAGGGACAGAAAACTATAGGTAGGGAGAGTGTCAGTGTGTTTTACTGTGCGAATCCTTGTTTCTAGGGACAGGAAAGGACAGTGAGGGAATTCTCCTTGTGCTATAGTGTGCTTTAAAAAAACATTTTTTCTAGGGACAGAAAACTATAGGTAGGAAGAGTGTCAGTTTCTTTCACTGTGATAATCCTTGTTTCTAGGGACAAAGAAGGAAAGTGAGGGAAATTCTCCTTGTGCTATAGTGTGCTTTAAAAAAACATTTTTTCTAGGGACAGAAAACTATAGGTAGGGAGAGTGTCAGTGTGTTTTACTGTGCGAATCCTTGTTTCTAGGGACAGGGAAGGACAGTGAGGGAATTCTCCTTGTGCTATAGTGTGCTTTAAAAAAACATTTTTTCTAGGGACAGAAAACTATAGGTAGGGAGAGTGTCAGTGTGTTTTACTGTGCGAATCCTTGTTTCTAGGGACAGGGAAGGACAGTGAGGGAATTCTCCTTGTGCTATAGTGTGCTTTAAAAAAACATTTTTTCTAGGGACAGAAAACTATAGGAAGGAAGAGTGTCAGTTTCTTTCACTGTGATAATCCTTGTTTCTAGGGACAGGGAAGGAAAGTGATGGAAATTCTCCTTGTGCTATAGTGTGCTTTAAAAAAACATTTTTTCTAGGGACAGAAAACTATAGGTAGGGAGAGTGTCAGTGTGTTTTACTGTGCGAATCCTTGTTTCTAGGGACAGGGAAGGACAGTGAGGGAATTCTCCTTGTGCTATAGTGTGCTTTAAAAAAACATTTTTTCTAGGGACAGAAAACTATAGGTAGGGAGAGTGTCAGTGTGTTTTACTGTGCGAATCCTTGTTTCTAGGGACAGGGAAGGACAGTGAGGGAATTCTCCTTGTGCTATAGTGTGCTTTAAAAAAACATTTTTTCTAGGGACAGAAAACTATAGGTAGGGAGAGTGTCAGTGTGTTTTACTGTGCGAATCCTTGTTTCTAGGGACAGGGAAGGACAGTGAGGGAATTCTCCTTGTGCTATAGTGTGCTTTAAAAAACATTTTTTCTAGGGACAGAAAACTATAGGAAGGAAGAGTGTCAGTTTCTTTCACTGTGATAATCCTTGTTTCTAGGGACAAAGAAGGAAAGTGAGGGAAATTCTCCTTGTGCTATAGTGTGCTTTAAAAAAACATTTTTTCTAGGGACAGAAAACTATAGGTAGGAAGAGTGTCAGTTTCTTTCACTGTGATAATCCTTGTTTCTAGGGACAGGGAAGGACAGTGAGGGAAATTCTCCTTGTGCTATAGTGTGCTAAAGCATTCCTCATCAACCATCTTTGAAATCCTTGTTTTTTTGGACAGTCAGGGAAATTGTCGTTGTGCTATTCTGTGCAAAAGCAATCATCCTCAACCATATTTAGAAATCCTTAAGTAAAGGGACAGAGAAGGACACCTGAAGGTAGCCCTTATTGCTTTTTTCCCATCTCCCTGCAGGCCATCTATTAGAATGTCTGGAAGGCAAACAAGGAGAGGCAGACAGTCAGGAGGCAATAAAAGAGGGCAAGCAGGCTCTGTGTCTGGGGGCAACAGTGCTGGTCGTGGACGCGGTGCATTGTCATCAGCACATGGCCATGGGACACGCTTGTCCTTCTTTTCGGCAGCTGGACATGTTGAGCCACATCATGCCGAAGACTTGGTAGAGTGGATGACCAAGCCCTCCTCCTCCTCCTCATCCTCTCTCACCCAGGCTCAGGGTACTGGAAAAGCAGCTGCCAAAGCGTCCTCTTCCCTGGTATCAATGTCAGACTCATCATCAGTCACTCCTTCCCTAGACCCACCATGTCCTCCTCCTGAGGAGTCCCCCGAACTGTTTGAGCACAGTGTTGGGTACATGCTCCAGGAGGATGCCCAGCGTTTCGAAGGGTCTGATGATGAAACCCAGCTACAGGAAGGCAGTAGCGTGAGAGCAGACAGAGGGGATGCTCAAGAAGGACACCAATCTGGCAGTCATGTTCCAGCAGCTGCAGCATACTGCCAGATTGGCTCCAGTGATGAGGAGGGAGGGGATGATGAGGTCACTGACTCCACGTGGGTGCCTAATAGGAGAGAGGAGGAGGAGGAGGATGAGGAGGAGGCACATCTCCAACGAGGCAGGATGCCCTTTGGTGGCCAGCGTAAGGGCAGTACACCGACGGAATCACACCGCAGAGCTCCGCCTGTGCAGGGCGCTGCCTCTGCCCGTCATTCAAAAAGTTCTTTGGTGTGGGCCTTTTTTGAGGCTAGTGCATCAGATCGCACAGCTGCTGTTTGCAACATATGTCTCAAGCGTATATCGCGTGGCCAAAACTTCAGCCGCTTGGGTACCACATGCCTGACCAGACATATGTTGACCTGCCATGCAGCTCGTTGGCAAGCCTACCTTAAAGACCCACACCAAAGAACAAAGCGGACCTCTCCTTGCACCGCATCAGCTGGGATCTCCAACCCCACTATAACTTCAGTCCTCTCTGAAACATGCACTGAGAGGAATGAAGGTGTAGAATTAGGTGTGTCACAGCCAAGTACTTGCGGCCACTCTGCTAGCAGTACACCGACGTCCGATTCTAGCAGGCAAATTTCCCTGCCCCAGCTGCTGGACCGTCGAAAGAAGTTCACTCCCAGCCATCCACATGCCCAGCGGTTGAATGCTAGCTTGGCTAAATTGCTAGCGCTTCAACTGCTGCCTTTTCAGTTGGTAGACTCGGTCCCCTTCCGTGAGTTTGTGCAATGTGCGGTTCCTCAGTGGCAGGTTCCCAAACGCCACTTTTTCTCACGGAAGGCTATTCCGGCTCTCTACCGGCATGTGGAAGGCAATGTCTTGGCCTCGCTGGACAGGGCGGTCAGCGGTAAGGTGCATATTACCGCTGACTCATGGTCCAGCAGGCATGGACAGGGACGTTACCTTTCTTTCACGGCCCATTGGGTCACTCTTTTGGCAGCTGGGAAGGATGCAGGACAAGGTGCAGTAGTGTTGGAGGTTGTTCCACTGCCACGCCTCCAAAATGCTACTACTGGTAGTGACACACCTCTCTCCTCCACCCCCTCCTCTTCTTCTTCCTCCATGGCCTCTTCCTGTGGTTTGTCCTCGGAACCAGCGGTGCTCCGTAGGCGTTCAAGGGGCTACGCAAGTACGCAGGCAAAAAGATGCCATGCCGTGCTTGCGCTGGTGTGTTTGGGGGACAGAAGCCACACTGGGGCAGAGGTCCTGTCTGCTCTGCAGGGCCAGGCCGAGAGGTGGTTGACGCCACGCCAGCTTAAGCCAGGAATGGTGGTTTGCGACAATGGCACCAACCTCCTCTCCACCCTCCGACAGGGACAACTGACCCATGTGCCCTGTGTGGCTCACGTCCTTAACCTGGTGGTGCAGCGGTTCTTGGGCAGGTACCCGGGCTTACAGGATGTCCTGAGGCAGGCCAGGAAAGTCTGTGTGCATTTCCGCAGATCTTATAATGCCAGTGCTCGCCTGGCTGAGCTGCAAAAGGAGTTGAACCTGCCCAAGAACCGCCTTATATGTGACATGCCCACCAGGTGGAACTCAACGTTGGCCATGCTGCAGCGGCTGCACACGCAGCAGAGGGCCATCAATGAGTACCTGTGCGACTACGGCACCAGGACAGGGTCAGGGGAGCTTGGTTTTTTTTCTCCACGCCAGTGGGGCATGATCAGGGATGCATGCACTGTCCTGGCACCATTTGAGGAGGCCACGAAGATGGTGAGCAGTGACAGTGCATGCATCAGTGACACTGTACCTCTTGTCCACCTGTTGGAGCACACGCTGCGTGGAATAATGGACAGGGCACTTGAGGCAGAACAGAGGCAGGAAGAGGAGGACTTCCTTGCCTCTCAAGGCCCCCTTTACCCAGACAGTGTTCCTTCTGTCCCACCCATCGCACAGGAAGAGGAGGAGGAGGAGGAGGAGGAGGAGGAGGAGGATTGTGTCAGCATGGAGGTGGAGGCTGGCACTCAGCATCATCAGCAGCAGTCTTTTAGGGATGATTTACAGTCCCAAGAAACCAGTGGACTTGTACGTGGCTGGGAGGAGGTGGCTGCAGATCATGTCGTCCTTAGTGACCCAGAGGACTCCGGAGCGAATGCCTCAGCAAACCTACGCTGCATGGCCTCCCTGATCCTGCAAAGTCTGCGGAAGGATCCTCGTATTCTTCGGATCAAGGAGAGGGACCATTACTGGCTGGCCACTCTCCTTGATCCACGGTACAAGGGTAAGGTTGCGGACCTTATGTTACCGTCGCAGAGGGAGCAGAGGATGAGACAACTCCGGGAGGCCTTGCAGAAAGGTCTGTGCAACGCGTTCCCAGAGACTGGGAGGTTACAAACTCCTGGTCCTGGACAACGAGTTGCTGAGGCTTTGGCCAGTCAAAGAAGGAGCGGTGGGGAAGGTGGCCGTCTGACCGATGCGTTCAGACAATTCTTTAGTCCGCAGCCCCAAAGTATGATCGGTTCCAGCAACCATCGCCAGCGTCTGATAAACATGGTGCAGGAATATCTAGGGGCAAGGTCAGACTTGGACACCTTCCCCACCGAAAATCCTCTGGCTTACTGGGTCTTGAGGATGGATCACTGGCCAGAGCTTGCACAGTATGCAATTGAGCTACTGGCCTGTCCTGCATCCAGCGTTCTTTCGGAACGCACATTCAGTGCTGCTGGAGGATTTGTCACGGATCACAGGGTGCGCCTGTCCACCGACTCGGTTGATCGACTGACTTTCATCAAGATGAACCAGTCTTGGATCACCACCAGCTACCACACACCTGATGCTGATATAACAGACTAATTGATTTTAACATGTCACATCCCTTCAAGACTGATGCTGATGCTGAGTGCCTGTGCTGTTATGTTGACTGGCTATCCTCCTCCTCCGAGTCCTCAATGATACGATTGATGATGATAGCTTGGAAGATCATTTTTGTTTATGGGTGCCGCCACCAGTGGCTAAGGCCCAATTTTTCAGCCCCTGTTTTACAGGGGCGTGTAATTACAATTTTTTTAGCAATAATTTGCCATAGGGCTCATTGCTGTGCTCCAAGTACAGTATCTGTGAGGTGTTGGAGTGTTGTGGCACCAGTGCCTAAGGCCCAATTTTTCAGCCCCTGTTTAACAGGGGCGTGTCATTACAATTTTTGAAGCAATACTTTGCAACATGGCTCATTGCTGTGCTCCAAGTACAGTATCTGTGAGGGGTTGTAGTGTTGTGCCACCAGTGCCTAAGGCCCAATTTTTCAGCCCCAGTTCAACAGGGGCATGCAATTACAATTCTTGATCTAATAATTCACAGCAGGGCCCATTGCTGCACCCACCAAGAGTAACTCTGAGGGCTTACAGTGTTGTGGCAACGCCACCACCACCACCACCACGAAAGGCCCAATTTTTCAGCCCCTGTTCAAAAGGGGCATGTAATTACAATTCTTGATCTAATAATTCACAGCAGGGCCCATTCCTGCACCCACCAAGAGTAACTCTGAGGGCTTACAGTGTTGTGGCAACACCACCACCACCACCACCACCACGAAAGGCCCAATTTTTCAGCCCCTGTTCAACAGGGGCATGCAATTACAATTCTTGATCTAATAATTCACAGCAGGGCCCATTGCTGCACCCACCAAGAGTAACTGTCAGGGCTTACAGTGTTGTGGCACCAGCACCACCATCAAAGGCCCAATTTTTACTACCACTGTAAAACAATTATATGTAATTAAAATTCCTGATATAATAGTTGACAGCAGGGCGTTCCAGCACCAACCAAGAGTAACTGTGAGTGCTTACAGTGTTGTGCCAACACCAACAACTAAGGGGCCTATTTCTGCAGAGTATATACGGCAGGTCCCTACTTTCAAACATCCAACTTACAAACGACTCCTACTTGCAAACGCAAGAAGACAACAGGAAGTGAGAGGAAATCTACCACTAGGAAGGAAAATTCTCTCCTGTAAGAATAAATATGGGAGAAAGGTGTCTCCTCTGTACTGATGCTTTATCAGCAATCCTTGTTTCAAGAAAAACACCACATTTCAAAAACAGTTGTCATTGGGACGGAAAGTGAGGTGAAATGTTCTGAACAGGGGCACAGACAGCAAAACAAATGTTACAGGGGTGATAACCCTTACCTATGTTTTCCAAAAAGTTTAAAAATAGATTTTTGGGCTGGAGCTACACTTCAACAATGTACCTGTTCAAAATTACAAACAGATTCTACATAAGAACAAACCTACAGTCCCTGTCTTGTATGCACCGCCTGTATACGGCTGTTCAGAGTATATAGGGCCTTTTTTATTTTATGTGCGGGGTTCCCCTTAATATCCATACAAGACCCAAAGGGGCTGGTAATGGGCTAGGGTGGGGGGGGGGGGTCATGGGGTAGCTATGCCATTTTTCTTAAAGATTTTCATCCATATTACCGGGACCAGACATTACATTAAAGCCGCAAGCAGTTTTAAATGGCTTTTTTTTCCTTTAGAAGTGTCATTTTGTGCAGGGACAGTTCTAAACACGGGAAACACGTGGCACTTCACAGGCATACTTTAGACACCCCCCAGGTACGATATTTAAAGGAATATTTGACTTTTTTTTTTTCACTTTATGCATCATTAAAATGACTGCTCCCGAAAAACGACCGTTTTTAAAACTTCTTTTTGCATTGATACATGTCCCCTGGTGCACAACCCGGGTTCCCAAACCCTTTTTAGGACAATAACATGCATAATAGTTGTTATAATTAGCACTTTAGAATTCGAACGTTCGCATCCATTGTATTTAATAGGGTTCTAATGTTCGTACGAACTTTCGGTCCGTTCGCGGGTTCTGGTGCGAACCGAACCCGGGGGTGTTCGGCTCATCACTAGTGCTATATACAAAGTCAATGACAGGTGCTGTACATTGCTGAAAACAAACAGAAGAAAAAATAACTAAACAAAAGCCTAGCCGTGTTTCGGCTCTAACTATACAGTATTTACAGGCCCTCACTACCAGGCTGGACAAGCCTAGCGCTTGTCAGCTTCCACATCCAACAGAGTAACAAGTTTTACAAACCTTCTTGCTCTCACAGACCAATGTTGTCTGTGTTTCCCAGGCTGAGCAAAGGCTGTCTGCTCAGGTGAGCTTTTAATTAACCTGGGGGAGAGAACCAACACCTGAAGTGGATCCTGGCTCAGAGATCCCTGAATGTATATGAGAGGAGCCTGGGAGATGTATAAACCCTGAATAGGACTTTCCCAGGCTCTCTCTGGGATGCTTTGCCACTAGTGATGAGCCGAACACCCCCGGGTTCGGTTCGCACCAGAACCCGCGAACGGACCGAAAGTTTGCACGAACTTTAGAACCCTATTAAATACAATGGATGCGAACGTTCGAAATCTAAAGTGCTAATTATAACGACTATTATGCATGTTATTGTCCTAAAAAGGATTTGGGAACCCGGGTTCTGCACCAGGGGACATGAATCAATGCAAAAAGAAGTTTTAAAAACGGACGTTTTTCTGGAGCAGTCCTTTTAATGATGCATAAAGTGAAAAAAAAAAAAGTAAAATATTCCTTTAAATATCGTACCTGGGGGGTGTCTAAAGTATGCCTGTGAAGTGCCACGTGTTTCCCGTGTTTAGAACTGTCCCTGCACAAAATTACATTTCTAAAGGAAAAAAAGCCATTTAAAACTGCTTGCGGCTTTAATGTAATGTCTGGTCCCGGTAATATGGATGAAAATCTTTAAGAAAAATGACATAGCTACCCCATCACCCCCCCCCTTACCCCAGCCCATTACCAGCCCCTTTGGGTCTTGTATGGATGTTAAGGGGAACCCCGCACACAAAATAAAAAGGCCCTATATACTCTGAACAGCCGTATACAGGCGGTGCATACAAGACAGGGACTGTAGGTTTGTTCTTATGTAGAATCTGTTTGTAATTTTGAACAGGTACATTGTTTAAGTGTAGCTCCAGCCAAAAAATATATTTTTAAGCTTTTTGGAAAACATAGGGAAGGGTTATCACCCCTGTAACATTTGTTTTGCTGTCTGTGCAGTGTGCACCTGTTCAGAACAGTTCACCTCACTTTCCGTGCTAATGACAAATGTTTTTTGAAAATTTGGGGTTTTTATTGAAACAAGAATTGGTGATAAAGAATCAGTGGAGAGGAGACACTTTTTTTCCCATATTAACTCTTACAGGAGAGAATTTGCCTTCCTAGGGGTAGATTTCCTCTCACTTCCTGTTGTATCCTTCTGTTTGCAAGGAGGAGTCGTTTGTAAGTTGGATGTTTGAAAGTAGGGGCCTGCCGTATATACTCAGCTGAAATTTGCCCCTTACATGTTGGTGTTGCCACAACACTGTGAGCCCTCACAGTTACTCTTGGTGGGCGCATGAATGGGCCCTGCTGTGAATTATTAGATCAAGAATTGTAATTGCATGCCCCTGTTGAACAGGGGCTGAAAAATTGGGCCTTTGGTGGTGGTGGTGGTGTTGTCACAACACTGTAAGGCCTCAAAGTTAGTCTTGGTGGGCGCAGGAATGGGCCCTGCTGTGAATTATTAGATCAAGAATTGTAATTGCATGCCCCTGTTGAACAGGGGCTGAAAAATTGGGCCTTTGGTGGTGGTGGTGGTGGTGTTGACACAACACTGTAAGGCCTCACAGTTAGTCTTGGTGGGCGCAGGAATGGGCCCTGCTGTGAATTATTAGATCAAGAATTGTAATTACATGCCCCTGTTAAACAGGGGCAGAAAAATTGAGCCTTAGGCACTGGTGCCACAACACTGCAATCCCTCACAGATACTGTACTTGGAGCACAGCAATGAGCCCTGTTGCAAAGTATTGCATCAAAAATTGTAATTACACGCCCCTGTTAAACAGGGGCTGAAAAATTGGGCCTTAGCCACTGGTGCTGGTGCCACGACACTGCAACCACTCCCAGATACTCTAGTTGGAGTGCAGGAATGAGCCCTGCTGCAAAGCATTGCATAATAAATTGTAATAACACACCCCTGTTAAACAGGGGCTGAAAAATTGGGCCTTAGCCACTGGTGGCGGCACCCAGAAACAAAAATGTTCTTCCAAGCTATCATCGTCAATCGGATCATTGAGGAGGAGCAGGATAGTCAGTCAACATAACAGGACAAACTCTCAGCATCAGCATCAGTCTTGAAGGGATGTGACATTTGAAAATAAATTAGTCTGTTATATCAGCTTCAGGTGTTTGGTAGCTGGTGGTGATCCAAGACTGGTTCATCTTTATGAAGGTCAGTCGATCAACAGAGTCGGTGGACAGGCGCACCCTGTGATCCGTGACAAATCCTCCAGCAGCACTGAATGTGCGTTCTGAAAGAACGCTGGATGCAGGACAGGCCAGTAGCTCAATTGCATACTGTGCAACCTCTGGCCAGTGATCCATCCTCAAGACCCAATAAGCCAGAGGATTCTCGGTGGGGAAGGTGTCCAAGTCTGACCTTGCCCCTAGGTATTCCTGCACCATGTATATCAGACGCTGGCGATGGTTGCTGGAACCGATCATACCTTGGGGCTGCGGACTAAAGAATTGTCTGAACGCTTCGGTCAGACGGCCACTTTCCCCACCGCTCCTTCTTTGACTGACCGAAGCCTCAGCAACTCGTTGTCCAAGACCAGGAGTTTGTAACCTCCCAGTCTCTAAGAACGCGTTGCACAGACCTTTCTGCAAGGCCTCCCGGAGTTGTCTCATCCTCTGCTCCCTCTGCGACGGTAAGATAAGGTCCGCAACCTTACCCTTGTACCGTGGATCAAGGAGAGTGGCCAGCCAGTAATGGTCCCTCTCCTTGATCCGAAGAATACGAGGATCCTTCCGCAGACTTTGCAGGATCAGGGAGGCCATGCAGCGTAGGTTAGCTGAGGCATTCTTTCCGGAGTCCTCTGGGTCACTAAGGACGACATGATCCGCAGCCACCTCCTCCCAGCCACGTACAAGTCCACTGGTTTCTTGGGACTGTAAATCATCCCTAAAAGACTGCTGCTGATGATGCTGAGTGCCAGGCTCCACCTCCATGCTGACACAATCCTCCTCCTCCTCCTCCTCCTCTTCTTCCTGTGCGATGGGTGGGACAGAAGGAACACTGTCTGGGTAAAGGGGGCCTTGAGAGGCAAGGAAGTCCTCCTCTTCCTGCCTCTGTTCTGCCTCAAGTGCCCTGTCCATTATTCCACGCAGCGTATGTTCCAACAGGTGGACAAGAGGTACAGTGTCACTGATGCATGCACTGTCACTGCTCACCATCCTCGTGGCCTCTTCAAATGGTGCCAGGACAGTGCATGCATCCCTGATCATGCCCCACTGGCGTGGTGAAAAAAACCCGAGCTCCCCTGACCCTGTCCTGGTGCCGTAGTCGCACAGGTACTCAGTGATGGCCCTCTGCTGCGTGTGCAGCCGCTGCAGCATGGCCAACGTTGAGTTCCACCTGGTGGGCATGTCACATATAAGGCGGTTCTTGGGCAGGTTCAACTCCTTTTGCAGCTCAGCCAGGCGAGCACTGGCATTATAAGATCTGCGGAAATGCACACAGACTTTCCTGGCCTGCCTCAGGACATCCTGTAAGCCCGGGTACCTGCCCAAGAACCGCTGCACCACCAGGTTAAGGACGTGAGCCACACAGGGCACATGGGTCAGTTGTCCCTGTCGGAGGGCGGAGAGGAGGTTGGTGCCATTGTCGCAAACTACCATTCCTGGCTTAAGCTGGCGTGGCGTCAACCACCTCTCGGCCTGTCCCTGCAGAGCAGACAGAACCTCTGCCCCAGTGTGGCTCCTGTCCCCCAAACACACCAGCGCAAGTACGGCATGGCATCTTTTTGCCTGCGTACTTGCGTAGCCCCTTGAACGCCTACGGAGCACCGCTGGTTCCGAGGACAAAGCACAGGAAGAGGCCACGGAGGAAGAAGAAGAGGAGGGGTGGAGGACAGAGGTGTGTTACAACCAGTAGTAGCATTTTGGAGGCGTGGCGGTGGAACAACCTCCAACACTACTGCACCTTGTCCTGCATCCTTCCCAGCTGCCAAAAGAGTGACCCAATGGGCCGTGAAAGAAAGGTAACGTCCCTGTCCATGCCTGCTGGACCATGAGTCAGCGGTAATATGCACCTTACCGCTGACCACCCTGTCCAGCGAGGCCAAGACATTGCCTTCCACATGCCGGTAGAGAGCCAAAATCGCCTTCCGTGAGAAAAAGTGGCGTTTGGGAACCTGCCACTGAGGAACCGCACATTGCACAAACTCACGGAAGGGGGCCGAGTCTACCAACTGAAAAGGCAGCAGTTGAAGCGCTAGCAATTTAGCCAAGCTAGCATTCTACCACTGGGCATGTGGATGGCTGGGAGTGAACTTCTTTCGACGGTCCAGCAGCTGGGGCAGGGAAATTTGCCTGCTAGAATCGGACGTCGGTGTACTGCTAGCAGAGTGGCCGCAAGTACTTGGCTGTGACACACCTAATTCTACACCTTCATTCCTCTCAGTGCAGGTTTCAGAGAGGACTGAAGGTATAGTGGGGTTGGAGATCCCAGCTGATGCGGTGCAAGGAGAGGTCCGCTTTGTTCTTTGGTGTGGGTCTTTAAGGTAGGCTTGCCAACGAGCTGCATGGCAGGTCAACATATGTCTGGTGAAGCATGTGGTGCCCAAGCGGCTGATGTTTTGGCCACGCGATATACGCTTGAGACATATGTTGCAAACAGCAGCTGTGCGATCTGATGCACTCGCCTCAAAAAAGGCCCACACCAAAGATCTTTTTGAATAACGGGCAGAGGCAGCGCCCTGCACAGGCGGAGCTCTGCGGTGTGATTCCGTCGGTGTGCTGCCCTTACGCTGGCCACCCAAGGGCATCCTGCCTCGTTGGAGATGTGCCTCCTCCTCATCCTCCTCCTCTCTCCTATTAGGCACCCACGTGGAGTCAGTGACCTCATCATCCCCTCCCTCCTCATCACTGGAGCCAATCTGGCAGTATGCTACAGCTGCTGGAACATGACTGCCAGATTGGTGTCCTTCTTGAGCATCCCCTCTCTCTGCTCTCACGCTACTGCCTTCCTCTAGCTGGGTATCATCATCAGACCCTTCGAAACGCTGGGCATCCTCCTGGAGCATGTACCCAACACTGTGCTCAAACAGTTCGGGGGACTCCTCAGGAGGAGGACATGGTGGGTCTAGGGAAGGAGTGACTGATGATGACATTGATACCAGGGAAGAGGACGCTTTGGCAGCTGCTTTGCCAGTACCCTGAGCCTGGGTGAGAGAGGATGAGGAGGATGAGGAGGGCTTGGTCATCCACTCTACCAAGTCTTCGGCATGATGTGGCTCAACATGTCCAGCTGCCGAAAAGAAGGACAAGCGTGTCCCATGGCCATGTGCTGATGACAATGCACCGCGTCCACGACCAGCACTGTTGCCCCCAGACACAGAGCCTGCTTGCCCTCTTTTATTGGCTCCTGACTGTCTGCCTCTCCTTGTTTGCCTTCCAGACATTCTAATGGCCTGCAGGGAGATGGGAAAACCAGCAATAAGGGGTAGCTTCAGGTGTTTATTTTGCAGGAAGCACACTCCGCCCGCTGTAAGTGCTGCAAATGCCTGTCAGTGTAACACACCAGGAAAAAACAGCAATAAGGGCTAGCTTCAGGTGTATACTGTGCAGGAGGCTTAGCAACAATGACACTGACACTGTCCCCTGCCTATCCTTCTCTCTCCCTGCACACAAGGTTTAGCAAAGAATAGGACACTGACACTCTCGACTGCCTATCCTTGTCTGTCCCTACACACAAGGTTTAGCAATATGGTTCAGCACACTAGGTTTAGCAAAGATTATGACACTGACACTCTCGACTGCCTATCCTTGTCTGTCCCTACACACAAGGTTTAGCAATATGGTTCAGCACACTAGGTTTAGCAAAGATTATGACACTGACACTCTCGACTGCCTATCCTTGTCTGTCCCTACACACAAGGTTTAGCAATATGGTTCAGCACACTAGGTTTAGCAAAGATTATGACACTGACACTCTCGACTGCCTATCCTTGTCTGTCCCTACACACAAGGTTTAGCAATATGGTTCAGCGCACTAGGTTTAGCAAAGATTATGACACTGACACTCTCGACTGCCTATCCTTGTCTGTCCCTAAACACAAGGTTTAGCAATATGGTTCAGCACACTAGGTTTAGCAAAGATTATGACACTGACACTCTCGACTGCCTATCCTTGTCTGTCCCTACACACAAGGTTTAGCAATATGGTTCAGCGTACTAGGTTTAGCAAAGATTATGACACTGACACTCTCGACTGCCTATCCTTGTCTGTCCCTACACACAAGGTTTAGCAATATGGTTCAGCACACTAGGTTTAGCAAAGATTATGACACTGACACTCTCGACTGCCTATCCTTGTCTGTCCCTACACACAAGGTTTAGCAATATGGTTCAGCACACTAGGTTTAGCAAAGATTATGACACTGACACTCTCGACTGCCTATCCTTGTCTGTCCCTACACACAAGGTTTAGCAATATGGTTCAGCGCACTAGGTTTAGCAAAGATTATGACACTGACACTCTCGACTGCCTATCCTTGTCTGTCCCTACACACAAGGTTTAGCAATATAGTTCAGCACACTAGGTTTAGCAAAGATTATGACACTGGCACTCTCGACTGCCTATCCTTGTCTGTCCCTACACACAAGGTTTAGCAATATGGTTCAGCGCACTAGGTTTAGCAAAGATTATGACACTGACACTCTCGACTGCCTATCCTTGTCTGTCCCTACACACAAGGTTTAGCAATATGGTTCAGCACACAAGGTTTAGCAAAGAATATGACACTGACACTCTCCCTGTCTATCCTTCTCTGTCCCTAAAAAACAAGGTTTAGCAAAGAATATGACACTGACACTCTCCCTACCTATCCTTGTCTGTCCCTACACACAAGGTTTAGCAATATGGTTCAGCACACAAGGTTTAGCAAAGAATATGACACTGACACTCTCCCTGCCTATCCTTGTCTGTCCCTACACACAAGGTTTAGCAATATGGTTCAGCACACAAGGTTTAGCAAAGAATATGAAACTGACACTCTCCCTGCCTATCCTTCTCTGTCCCTACAAACAAGGTTTAGCAAAGAATATGACACTGACACTCTCCCTACCTATCCTTCTCTGTCCCTACACACAAGGTTTAGCAAAGAAAAAATATGACACTGTCCCTGCCTATCCTTCTCTTTCCCTGCGCCGGAACACACTACACGAGGCCGCCGCGCTGGCGGCCTTTTATAGTGTGGGGCGTGTACTAAACCCCCTCAGCAATAATTGGCCACAGGCATCCTGCCTGTGGCCAATCATTGCTCTCCTCGCTGCCGGCGCTGTGATTGGCCAAGCATGCGGGGTCACAGTGCATGCTTGGCCAATCACAGCCCCAGGATTGCACTGCGATGGCGCAGTGTATTGTGGGCCGTTCGCGTCACTCGAATTTGGCGCGAACAGCCCAAATCGTTCGTTGTTCGCCGAACGCGCGAACAGCTGATGTTCGAGTCGAACCTATGTTCGACTCGAACACCGAGCTCATCCCTATTTGCCACAATATATATATATATATATATATATATATATATATTGTGACAGCAGGAAGGTAAAGTCACCTGGTTGCATCCAGGGGGGTAGATATATTTCGCCCAGATTCAGGCTTTACGCCGACTTATACAACTAGGTGGAGAGTTGTATAAGCCCAGCTAAGGCTAGTGGGCTCATGGATGACTCATACCTCTAGGGAGAGTGTGGGGCGTCGTGCAGACAGAGATGAGGAGACCAGCTGAACCTTGTCAGCTCATTTAGGCCTCTATAAGAACTCCCAGCTTCATTAGATGTTAGCTCATGCCTGGAACCAGACCTGTGTGGACTGTCTAGGGAGAGTGAACCCCTGTGCGGTGAGAAAAAGCCTGTGTGGCTATTTGCTTGGACATTTAAAACCAGGGACTTAGGGACTAGGACAGCACTAGGCTGATCCCAGTTGTTAGTTAGGAAACCTGTATGTTTAGTCAGAGGTCAAGTTGACCAGGATTTATTTTGTTTATATGTTTCTTTTGGCTTTGCTGTGTTTTGTCACTGTAAATAGAAAATAAACCGCACCTTTTTTTTGATTTTGAAAACCACAACCTCCGTTTGCTGGGCCTGTTTTTGTGTGGGGAGCCCATCCCGGGGGTCACACACACCCGCTGCCGAGCTAACCCCCTCACAGTTGGTGGAGAATGCGGGCAGTTTTTTTTAAGCCAGCATGGAGGAGATACTGAAGCAGCTGGCTCTAGCAAATGCCAATCAACAGCAGACAAATGCAGGTTTGCAAAAGAGCCTTGCAGCTCAACAACAGAACTTCGCAGCCCAGCAGCAAGCTCATCAACAGAGCCTTGCAGCCCAGCAGCAAGCTCACCAACAGAGTCTGGAAGCTCAGCAACAAGCCCAGCAGCAATCTGAGGCCCGCTTCATAGACCTGTTACAGAAGCAAGAGCAGAGACTACAACAAATGGAAGCAGTAATGCAGCAACGTCCGCAGACCAGTGAGGAAAGCCGTCCCACTAATACCGCGTCCTTTGGGGTGAGTCGTTTATTGACAAAAATGACTGGAGAGGATGATCCAGAGGTATTTTTGACCACATTTGAAAGGACTGCTGAAAGAGAAAAGTGGCCTGAGGAGCAGTGGGCTGGACTGGTGGCTCCTCTGTTAACTGGTGAATCGCAGAAGGCTTACTATGACCTAGAGCCTGACCAAGCAAAAGACTATGTGATGCTAAAAGCTGAGATATTGGCAAGGCTGGGTGTCACCCAGGCTGTCCGGGCTCAGCGTGTGCATAACTGGACTTTCCAGCTTGGAAAACCCCCCAGGTCTCAAATGTATGATCTCATTCACCTGAGCAGAAAGTGGCTACAGCCAGAGACTTTGTCCGCACCAAAGATTGTGGAACGTGTTGTAATGGATCGGTTTTTGAGAGCTCTTCCTACTGCCATCCAAAACTGGGTAAGCCATGGAGACCCAGAGACGGCCGATGGTCTTGTGGATCGTGTGGAGAAATACTTGGCTACAGAGAACCTGACGGCCTCTTCCAGAGACACTCGGACTTTCCACCCTAAGACCAGACCATCCCCAGGGGCGGATAAGAGGATTCCAAGGGGTAAGGGTGGAGAGAGTGAGAGGGTGGGAGCTCTACCCCAAGTTTGGCGAGAACAGCCTGGGAAATCAGCGGCTCAAGAGGCGGCAAGAAGGATCGTTTGCTACCGCTGCCGGCAAGCGGGACATATTGCAGCCAATTGCCCGGTTGTGGAGGAACCCATGCAGTGTGACTTTCTGACGGGCAGACGTCAGTCGCTGTGTGCGACAGTCGCATGCACTGCCATTCGAGGAATTGAGAAACATTTATGCAAAATGTGTGTTAATGGTAGAAATGTTGTGGTATTGCTGGATTCAGGTAGCCTTGTGACCCTGATAAAGGCTGAGTTAGTTAAAACAGAGGTCTCTGGGAATAGCAAGGTAGCTGTTATTTGTGTGCATGGGGACACCCGAGAGTATCCAGTGACTACAGTGTGTTTCGAGACCCCCAAAGGTACCCTCTCTCATCCAGTGGGCTTAGTATCTCAGTTACCGTATGACGCCATTGTGGGAAGGGATTTTCCGAAGTTCTGGGAACTGTGGGATGATCCTGAGCCCCCCACTGGTGCCCCTATGTACCAGGAATGTGATAGCCAGAACTCCCCTGAGAGTGGTGAGGACTCTCCGGAATTTCCCTTATCAGTATTGGCAGGGGAGACTCAAGAAACTGGAGAGGAGCCCACCTCCTCAGACGAAAACCTACCGTCTGTGGAGTTTTCTGATCTTGAGGTTCACAGGGAAAACTTTGCCACAGAACAGTTGAAAGACCCCGCCCTAATAAAGGCACGCGAAAACGTAGTGAAAATAGATGGCGAGTTAGTGAACCCAGATAATACCTGCACTTACCCATACTTCAGCGTAGAGAAGGACCTACTGTATCGGGTGGCAAAAAGGGCAGAAGAAACCGTTGAGCAGCTTGTGGTGCCCAAACCTTACAGGAAGTTGGTGTTGGAGTTGGCCCATGGGCACATTCTTGGAGGTCATCTGGGGACAGAGAAAACCCGAGAGAGGGTATTACAGAGATTCTATTGGCCGGGGGTGATGAAGGACATAGAAAATTATTGTTCCTCCTGCCCTGTGTGTCAGAGGTCGGCCCCGATGCCACATTTCCGTAGCCCGCTGGTCCCTCTACCCATCATTGAGGTCCCGTTTGAGAGGATCGCCATGGATTTGGTAGGTCCTATAATCAAGTCCGCTAGGGGGCACCAGTACATATTAGTTATAATGGACTATGCCACCCGTTATCCAGAAGCGATCCCTCTCCGAAATACCTCGGCCAAAACCATAGCCAAAGAGCTATCTCTTGTGTTTAGCCGGGTGGGTATTTGTAAAGAACTGCTTACGGACCAAGGTACACCCTTTATGTCCCGGGTTATGAAGGAGCTGTGTAAATTGTTCAAAGTGACGCAATTACGTACATCTGTGTATCACCCCCAAACCGATGGGCTGGTTGAAAGATTCAACAAAACCCTAAAACAAATGTTGAAGAAAGTGGTGGATAGAGATGGAAAGGATTGGGACTGTCTACTTCCTTATCTGATGTTTGCTATTAGGGAGGTGCCCCAATCCTCTACGGGATTCTCCCCCTTTGAGTTACTGTATGGGAGACACCCAAGAGGGCTGTTGGATATTGCCAAGGAAACTTGGGAAAGTGAGAGTTCTCCCCACAGGAGTGTGATTGAGCATGTCGCCCTGATGCAAGACCGAATTGCACAGGTAATGCCCATCGTGAAGGAACATTTGGCCCAAGCGCAGTTAGCACAGCAGAGAGTGTACAACCGTGGAGCCAAGACCCGTACCTTTTCCCCGGGGGATAGGATACTGGTACTTGTCCCTACGGTTGAAAGTAAATTCCTTGCCAAATGGCAAGGCCCCTACGAGATAATGGAAAAAGTGAGTGAAGTGAATTACAAGGTCAGACAACCAGGAAGGCGAAAGCCCGAACAGATCTATCACGTTAATCTGTTGAAAGCCTGGAGGGATAGAGAGTCCCTAGTCGCAGACACTTGGTCACCAGCTCAAACTGGTTGCGTGATTCCTGAGGTTGGAATAGCAGCCACCTTGTCACAACCCCAACAACAGGAGGTTAAGGAGTTTGTGCTTCGCAACAAGGAGGTATTCTCTGAGCTGCCGGGACAAACATTTGGGGTAGAGCATGACATCATTACCCCGCCCGGTGAAAGGGTGAAGTTAAAACCCTATCAGATCCCAGAGGCCCGACGGGAGGCAATACGGGAGGAAGTACAGAAAATGCTGAACTTAGGGGTGATAGAGGAGTCCCAAAGTGATTGGTCTAGTCCCATTGTGTTGGTGCCTAAACCGGATGGGAGCTGGCGATTTTGTAACGATTTTCGTCAGTTGAACAAAGTTACAAAATTTGACACCTACCCCATGCCACGTATAGATGAGTTGATCGACCGGCTGGGAACAGCCCGATACATGACGACTCTTGACCTCACAAAAGGGTATTGGCAAATCCCCCTGGCCAAATTGGCCAAAGAGAAAACCGCATTTGTAACCCCAGACGGGGCGTTCCAATATAAAAGAATGCCGTTCGGGTTACAGAATGCGCCGGCCACATTCCAGCGGAAAATGGACCAGATGCTGAGGCCCCATCGGAAGTATGCTGCGGCTTACCTGGATGACGTAATTGTCCATAGCACAGATTGGGCCTCACATCTGCCAAAAGTGCAAGCAGTCCTGGACTCTGTTCGGGAAGCGGGGTTTACGGCTAACCCCAAGAAGTGTACCATTGGGCAGGAGGAGGCCAAATATCTTGGGTACACCATTGGGAGGGGAGTAATAAAACCCCAACTCAACAAAGTCGAGGCCATCCAGAGTTGGCCACGTCCCAACAGCAAGAAGCAGGTACGAGCCTTTCTGGGAATCGCTGGGTATTATCGGCGATTCATTCCCCACTTTGCTTCTAAGGCTGTGCCCCTAACCAACCTAACGAAGGGGAAAGGGTCGGTCATGATTAAATGGACCCCCGAGGCTGAGGCAGCATTCCAATTCTTGAAACAAGCCTTATGTAGCCAGCCAGTGTTGTACTCACCCGACTTCTCTAAAGACTTTGTCGTACAAAGTGATGCGTCAGATGTGGGGTTAGGAGCAGTATTGTCCCAGGTCTGGAACGGGGAAGAGCACCCAGTCATTTACCTCAGCAGGAAGTTGAAGTCCCATGAGGTAAATTACGCCACCGTTGAAAAGGAGTGTTTAGCGGTGAAGTGGGCTCTAGATTCCCTTCGGTACTACCTGCTAGGTAGGCACTTTGACATGGTTACGGATCACGCTCCGTTAAAGTGGATGGCTCAAAACAAGGAAACAAATAGAAGAGTGAATAGGTGGTTCCTGGCCCTCCAGGAATTCAACTTCACAGTAAAGCATCGCCCTGGCGTTCAAATGGGGAATGTGGATGCTTTGTCTCGAGTACATGAATGCCTGATTGCTGGTGTTCCAACCCCGAGGTTAAAACAAGAGGGGGGGGTATGTGACAGCAGGAAGGTAAAGTCACCTGGTTGCATCCAGGGGGGTAGATATATTTCGCCCAGATTCAGGCTTTACGCCGACTTATACAACTAGGTGGAGAGTTGTATAAGCCCAGCTAAGGCTAGTGGGCTCATGGATGACTCATACCTCTAGGGAGAGTGTGGGGCGTCGTGCAGACAGAGATGAGGAGACCAGCTGAACCTTGTCAGCTCATTTAGGCCTCTATAAGAACTCCCAGCTTCATTAGATGTTAGCTCATGCCTGGAACCAGACCTGTGTGGACTGTCCAGGGAGAGTGAACCCCTGTGCGGTGAGAAAAAGCCTGTGTGGCTATTTGCTTGGACATTTAAAACCAGGGACTTAGGGACTAGGACAGCACTAGGCTGATCCCAGTTGTTAGTTAGGAAACCTGTATGTTTAGTCAGAGGTCAAGTTGACCAGGATTTATTTTGTTTATATGTTTCTTTTGGCTTTGCTGTGTTTTGTCACTGTAAATAGAAAATAAACCGCACCTTTTTTTTGATTTTGAAAACCACAACCTCCGTTTGCTGGGCCTGTTTTTGTGTGGGGAGCCCATCCCGGGGGTCACACACACCCGCTGCCGAGCTAACCCCCTCACAATATATATATATATATGACACATAGACTTGTCTCTGCCCTGACCAGCTTGACCCTTAAATCATCTTTTAACAGATGATTTATTCTAAATTTATGTCTTCTACTTCCTTCGTGAAGTCTGTTTCTAAAAAGTGTGTGTACGTAAATACTGTATGTTCATGAGGCGTAGAAGCAACACATGATGGTTAATGTCATGCGTGTTAACAAGGATCTAACATTCCTATCTACAATTACTACATTATAGAGCCGTGCTACATATGTTTTACATGTTTCTCCCGGCTTGCGGGGGGGGGGGGGGGGGGAGGCATACCTTTGGCAAGTTGGGTCCCCATTATTCAAAGATATCAAAATTATTTATTCGTAACAGAGATTTGGGACAGGCAACAAAAACGTTGTTTCTCAGGTGTACCTGACTCCTGAGACCCATAAGAGTTAACCCTTCCTGGAAAGTTACTGGTGTGTGGAGATTAAATCTTAATACTTGAACTCTTGGTGTACCTTCTGCAAATAAAGGACCTTTACCAATCTTAAAGTGGTAACCCCCGGGAACACTTGCCATCCAATATGTCCTACTCCCGTAGTTGCAAAATAACACTCCAACAACACAATCTGGACACTTACCCGGCATTAATACAGTTCTTAATACTCTAAAAATATGTCTGATTACCGTGATAACAAAACAGTAAACCCACAACACATTCAGAACATCTATTTAGACATTAATAATGTTCTTATACTTCTATACAAGAATATTCTTACACTTCTATGCGATAGAAAGATAAGCAAAAGTGACCTCAGATATCGGAACGCAACCTGTCAGTCTATTTCTTTTGTGTATACACCTTTACATTGTCTTTAATAGCCACCCGGGACTATTAGATCCATCCAGGATTTGTCTATACATGTTTCCAGAACACTTTAGGTCTCACAGGACCTGTAATAGTCACTTAGGACTAGGGATGAGCTTCGAGTTCGAGTCAAACTCATGTTCGACTCGAACATTGAAAAAATATAAAGAACCCGCGCCAACAAAATATAAATACTATTAGTAAATTAAGCTGTTCCTCAAAAATTCAGTGGTGGCTGAAAAACAATGTGGAAAATTAATAAGTAGTGACAAATATTTGGACAAATAGGTTTGCAACCCTTGAGCTTTATCCAAATATTCTTTAGTTCCCATATGGGGCCCCATTTTCTCTTTCAAGTCAGCTATGTTGGCTTCTAATAAAACATTCTTTGCTCGGCGTCTCCGTATCATAAGTTGCATAAGTTTTTCCTCACATGCGTTGAAGAATTGAAACCACTCATCAATAAGTGTTAAATCTTCTACCCCATCATTTGGGTGTACATCACACCTCAACCTCCTGGGGGTGAGGTTCCTCCCGATGTACATTTAAAATGATGCTATGTCCCACCAAAGACGTATTTGTTTTTCCATATCGTATTGGAGTTGTTTAAACCCCCTTTCTAGATCTAAATTAGGGCTGGGTGTCTGTGAGAAGATCTCTTCAATGTTAGTCTGACGACCATGCATAAAATTAGAGACATCCATGGCTGCGTGGTTTAAAAAGTAGAATAAACTCTTGAAGATTGAAAAAATATAAAGAACCCGAGCAAACAAAATATAAATACTATTAGTAAATTAAGCTGCTCCTCAAAAATTCAGTGGTGGCTGAAAAACAATGTGGAAAATTAATAAGTAGTGAGGGCGCTAGAGAAGTAAAGAAATTACTTTAATTATATGTGATAACCCCTATATGAATAGCACACAAGAGTTATAATTACACCCGCCTAGTGATACTGTAATAGTGTATATAAATCAAAAGATCTCTCCCAAAATAATGAGTAATAAGCACAAAAGTATACGTAAAACAATGGAGTGACCAAGATACCTCACAATCTAAACCAATGTTGGATAAAATTACCATATATACTCGAGTATAAAGCCCTGTACACACGATCGGATAACCTATGGATTTTCGTCCGATGGATTTGTCTATCGGAAATCCGATGAAACTGTTTTTCATCAGTCTTGCCTACACACCATCAGTCAAAAAACCGACCGTTCCAAACGCGGTGACGTAAAACACTCTGATGAGCTGAGAAAAATTAAGTTTAATGCTTCTGAGCATGCGTCGACTTGATTCTGAGCATGCGTGGGTTTTTGATCCTATGGACTTGCCCATAGACGATCAGAGTTTTCGATCAGTTTTTTATCCATCGGAAAAATTTAAAACATGTTCTATTTTTTAAAACCGATGGAAAAAAGACCGATGGGTCCCATACACGATCGGTTGGTCTGATGAAAACCATCCATCGGACGGTTTTCATCAGTCAAACCGATCGTGTGTACAGGGCTTAAGTCGAGTTTTTCAGCACATTTTTTGTGCTGAAAATGCCCCACCTTTTTGCGCCTGATCTCTCAGACTTTGGGAACCGGGTACCGGCCGGCCCTAGGTCCCCTGTACTCCAAATTTGGCACACATATAGCCCCACTCTTCCTCTACAAGTGTACAAAGATTGTTGTCCAGGGGACCTACGGCCGGGGAGCACCAATATTTCAAACCCAGGCACCCCTTCCATAGACTCCCATGTTAAACGGTCATTTCTCCAGTAATTTTGGGGACCCGGTACCAGCCGGCCGTAGGTCCCCTGGACCCGAATCTTGGCACACATGTAGCTCCAGCTCTTCTCTACAAGTGTGCAAAGTTTGCTGTCTAAGGGATCTATGGCCGGGGAGCACCGATTTTTCAAAGCCGGCACTCCTTCCATATACTCCCATGTTAAACGTAAGGTGAGGCATGGGCACAGTGAGGCATGGGCACAGTGAGGCATGGGCACAGTGAGACATGCACATGGACAAAGTGAGGCATGCAGATGGACACCCTAGGCTTATACTCGAGTCAAGAAGTTTTCCCAGTTTTTTGTGGTAAAATTAGGTGCCTCGGCTTATATTCGGGTCGGCTTATACTCGAGTATATACGGTAATACATAAATCACCACAATGACAGTGAACAAACTTATCCAAATAAAAACTATTTCTATTGGTGATAGAAATAGTGTGCAAAAAAGTCCAAAGAAATTTCAATAAAGTTGACACAAAAAAACCCCACAATGACAGTGAACAGTCTTAAACAGAAAAGGGAGCTTTTTCTGCATATGTTGGAATTCCTTCAAGTGCTGAATGCTGTGTAGTATTCAAAATGAGTTCTTGTGACTATTTAAAATCCTTGTGACTTTTTAGGATCCGCCTTCACCAAAAGCAATGTCACCCGAAGTGCTATGATAAAGATGGCAGCTTACCCCAACAAATTGACCCTTTTAGCTAAAAAAGAGGTCAAACAGGCTTTCTGCAATATAGCCCCTATTAATGTTTATTCGTTAGTGAGGAAACAATTTAGGTCCAAATCAATGTTAAGGCCCAATGGCTGCATCGTGCGAAGTCGATACAACCATTGGGTTTCATTCTGAGATATGGATTTCTTGAGATCCGTTCCCCTCCAATGGCCAACTGCCTTGTCAATCCCGTAGAAAGTCAATTTCCCAGGATCTTGATCATGGTATTGGGCAAAGTGGCATGAGACACTATGGTTAGGAAATCCCTTAAGAATGTTTGTCACATGCTCATTTATCCTAACCTTCAATTCCCTAGTGGTCCTACCCACATATTGAAGGGAGCAAGGACACTCAAAAACATATGTCACATGACTAGAGTCGCAAGTAATAAGCGGTCTAATTTCAAATTCTTGCTGTGTGACATTAGACCTAAACTTGCTAATTTTCTTTGTGTGTCTTTTAGTTCTCCTACAGGATCACCCTCAATGGTTGGGTGCAGTCCCTAAGGGGCAATTTGTGCGGATTAGACGCAATTGTGATCAAATTTCAGACTTTGAATCCCAGGTTACCACTCTTATTAAGAGGTTTGTAGAAAAGGGTTACTCCCAACACAATCTTGTGAAAGCAAAAAATGAAGTGCTTTTGATGGATAGAGAATCTCTTTTGGTTTCCAAGAAAAAGCCTCCATTTTCAGGTGATCTTGCCTTTCTTTCGGTTTCCACAGGCAATACAAGGATGTGGAAAAAACTTTCAAGAAATTCTGCCCTATACTTTTAAAAGATGCGGATTTGGCCAAAATTTTACCCCCCAAACCAAAATTAATTTATAGGAGGGCGCCTGTGTTGCGAAACATGATTGCGCCCAACATACCTGATCCTCCTAAGAGACCTTCCACTTTTTTGGATGGGGCGGGCTTCCATTATTGCACCCGTTGCAAATCCTGTAGGAGAACTAAAAGACACACAAGGAAAATTAGCAAGTTTAGGTCTAATGTCACACAGCAAGAATTTGAAATTAGACCGCTTATTACTTGCGACTCTAGTCATGTGACATATGTTTTAGAGTGTCCTTGCTCCCTTCAATATGTGGGTAGGACCACTAGGGAATTGAAGGTTAGGATAAATTAGCATGTGACAAACATTCTTAAGGGATTTCCTAACCATAGAGTCTCATGCCACTTTGCCCAATACCATGATCAAGATCCTGGGAAATTGACTTTCTACGGGATTGACAAGGCAGTTGGCCATTGGAGGGGAACGGATCTCAAGAAATCCATATCTCAGAATGAAACCCAATGGTTGTATCGATTTCGCACGATGCAGCCATTGGGCCTAAACATTGATTTGGACTTAAATTGTTTCCTCACTAACGAATAAACATTAATAGGGGCTATATATAATTTTTTATTTATTTTTAATAGTTTTAACAATTTTCGGTAATTTTGCCATGTTACTGATTATTTTATATGGTATTTTACTATGTATGTAATGTTTTTTATAAAAGTTACAATGTGTTCTTGTTTTATGGGATTTTCCAATGCCTTTGTATTGTTATCATACGTTGTGCCGCCTTGCCGGGACAGAGGCTGTCTGCGTTTTTGTCCTCTCCCATATGTAAACTGAGTGACATAAATACCGCACCTCTAGCGTGACCTGGTACACTTCCTGATGACGAAATCCGAAACGTATGTCGAGGCGCAATACAGGTCACGCAACTGACGACACTTCCGGTCCCGCTGGCTGTTTGTTCCTAGAGGTGGAACGCACGCCAGCTTCCACAGATTCGGGACCGCTACTTACCTTGTCCACGCGATTACAGCCTCAGTGCCGGGTTCGGGGCACTTTTTAAAGTAAGCGTGCATTTGGCTTTTTTATACTATATCTTTGCAATAAATAGGATTACACTATTTTGGCCTCTCTTTTCTATTTGCATACCACTGGAGCTCCCTAGGCATTATCATCGTCGGTCCAGCTGACACTTTCCTCAAAGCCATACAGCAAGCTGAGACTTGCAGAAAGCCTGTTTGACCTCTTTTTTAGCTAAAAGGGTCAATTTGTTGGGGTAAGCTGCCATCTTTATCATAGCACTTCGGGTGACATTGCTTTTGGTGAAGGCGGATCCTAAAAAGTCACAAGGATTTTAAATAGTCACAAGAATTAATTTTGAATACTACACAGTATTCAGCACTTGAAGGAATTCCAACATATGCAGAAAAGGCTCCCTTTTCTGTTTAAGACTGTTCACTGTCATTGTGTTTTTTTTTTGTGTCAACTTTATTGAAATTTCTTTGGACTTTTTTGCACACTATTTCTATCACCAATAGAAATAGTTTTTATTTGATTAAGTTCGTTCACTGTCATTGTGGTGATTTATGTATTAATTTTATTTGCCTTGGTTGCACATTATATCCAACATTGGTTTAGATTGTGAGGTATCTTATTGGTCACTCCATTGTTTTACGTATACTTTTGTCCTTATTACTCATTATTTTGGGAGAGATCTTTTGATTTATATACACTATTACAGTATCACTAGGCGGGTGTAATTATAACTCTTGTGTGCTATTCATATAGGGGTTATCACATATATAACAAGTAATTTCTTTACTTCTCTAGCGCCCTCACTACTTATTAATTTTCGACTCGAACATTGCCTGTTTGCCCGTTCGCCGAACAGCGAACAAATTGGGGTGTTCGCGGCAAATTCGAAAAGTCTATGGGAGAAATCTAAAGTGCTAATTCTAAAGGCTTATATGCAAGTTATTGTCCTAAAAAGTGTTTGGGGACCCGGGTCCTGCCCCAGGGGACATGTATCAATGCAAAAAAAAGTTTTAAAAACGGCCCTTTTCTTTCGGGAGCAGTAATTTTAATAATGCTTAAAGTGAAACAATAAAAGTTAAATATTCCTTTAAATTTCGTACCTGGGGGGTGTGTATAATATGCATGTAAAGTCACGCATGTTTCCCGTGCTTAGAACTGTCCCTGCACAAAGTGTAATTTCTGAAGGAAAAAAAGTAATTTAAAACTCACTCGCGGCTATTAATGAATTGCCGGCTCCGGGCAATACATAGAAAAGTCATTGATAAAAAATAAAAATAAAGTGTGGGGGTCCCCCCAAATTCAATTACCAGGCCCTTCAGGTCTGGTATAGATATTAAGGGGAACCCCGCCGCAAATTAAAAAAAAAATGCGTGCGGTTCCCCCAAATATCCATACCAGGCCCTTCAGATCTGGCATGGATTTTAAGGGGAACTCCACCCCAAATAAAAAAAAATGGCGTGGAGTCCCCCCAAAAATCCATACCAGACCCTTATCCGAGCACGCAACCTGGCAGGCCGCAGGAAAAGAGGGGGGGACAAGAGAGCGCCCCCCCCTCCTGAACCGTACCAGGCCACATGCCCTCAACATGGGGAGGATGTCCCCATATTGATGGGGACAATGGCCTCAACCCCACAACCCTGCCCGGTGGTTGTGGGGGTCTGCGGGCAGGGGGCTTATCGGAATCTGGAAGACCCCTTTAACAATGGGGAACCCCCAGATCCCGCCCTCCCCTATGTGAATTGGTGAGGGGTACATTGTACCCCTACCATTTCACGAAGAAAGTGTAAAAAAAACACACAAACACCTTGGAAAAGTCCTTTATTATAAAAAAAAAAAAACATTCCAGCGATGAAATCCAGTGTCCCGCGGCGATCCGATGTCCAGCGCTGTCCATCATTGGCTGAGCCTGAGCGGACCTGATGGGGAACTTCCTCCACAGTCTATTAAATGTATAGACCCGCCCCTTCTAAAGTTCCCCATCAGGTCCGCTCAGCCAATGAATAGGTGTAAGGCTAAGCGGACCAGATGCGGAACGTGAGAAGGGGCAGGTCTATTCATGTATTACACAGTGAAGGAAGTTCCCCATCATGTCCGCTCAGGCCAAAAGACGTAGGCGGGGTCTGACATACCGAGGAGGCGGACCTGATGGGGAACTTCCTTCACTGTATAATACATGAATAGACTCGCCCCTTCTCACATTCCGCATCTGGTCCGCTTAGCCTTACACCTATTCATTGGCTGAGCGGACCTGATGGGGAACTTTAGAAGGGGCGGGTCTATACATTTATTAGACACAAACACCTTGGAAAAGTCCTTTATAAAAAAAAAAAAAAAACAACATTCCAGCGATGAAATCCAGTGTCCCGCGGCGATCCGATGTCCAGCGCTGTCCGTCATTGGCTGAGCCTGAGTGGACCTGATGGGGAACTTCCTTCACTGTGTAATACATGAATAGACCCGCCCCTTCTAAAGTTCCCCATCAGGTCTGCTCAGCCAATGAATAGGTGTAAGGCTAAGCGGACCAGATGCGGAACGTGAGAAGGGGTGGGTCTATTCATGTATTACACAGTGAAGGAAGTTCCCCATCAGGTCCGCCCCCTCGTATGTCAGACCCCGCCTGCGTCACTGGCCTGAGCAGACCTGATGGGGAACTTCCTTCACGTTCCGCATCTGGTCCGCTTAGCCTTACACCTATTCATTGGCTGAGGGGACCTGATGGGGAACTTTAGAAGGGGCGGGTCTATACATTTAATAGACTGCGGAGGAAGTTCCCTATCAGGTCCGCTCAGGCTCAGCCAATGACAGACAGCGCTGGACATCGGATCGCCGCGGGACCCTGGATTTCATCGCTGGAATGTTTTTTTGGTTTTTTTTAATAAAGGACTTTTCCAAGGTGTTTGTGTGTTTTTTTTTACATTTTTTTACACTTTCTTCATGAAATGGTAGGGGTAAAATGTACCCCTTACCAGTTCACATAGGGCAGGGCGGGACCTGGGGGTCCCCTTTGTTAAAGGGGTCTTCCAGATTCCGATAAGCCCCCTGCCCGCAGACCCCCACAACCACCGGGCAAGGGTTGTGGGGACATCCTCCCCATGTTGAGGGCATGTGGCCTGGTACGGTTCAGGAGGGGGGGCGCTCTCTCGTCCCCCCTCTTTTCCTGTGGCCTGCCAGGTTGCGTGCTCGGATAAGGGTCTGGTATGGATTTTTGGGGGGACTCCACGCCATATTTTTTTATTTGGGGTGGAGTTGTATATTGTATATTGTACTATTGTACTATACATGTTTCCAAAAACACTTTAAAGTTTATCCCCTACACAGATCTTAAAATAAGGATAGTCGAGAACACAGGTCACGGCAAGGTAAAAATAAATTCAACACTTACCGGACAGATGCCTCAACTATCCTGCCGACTACGCCAATTGATGGGGTGAGCCTCCTTAGCCCAATAGACTGTACGAAATCTGACCAAGTTGTATCCCTCTGTCTCAGTACGAGCTCGGAGATACGCTGAACAGATTTAACACGCAGGCAGTGTTCTTTGCTCAGAGTGATCTGACATGTCGTTTAATTCTTACAGCTTATATGGGAAAATACAATAACAAGAGGATGTGCAAAAAACAACCTAAACAATATTACATCTTATGTTGAGTGTGAGACTTCTCACAGAAAGTCTCATAAACAAGGTTTGTTTATGAGACTCTACACAGAGTGTACCATAACAATATTGGGACAGACATGAGATTAGAAGTGTATTAACGTCACTTCGGGGAATTGCATACTCTGTGAGAACTAATAACAAATGAAACAAATATCTGTGCAAATGACAATTTATACCAAGTAAGCTATTTCATCTTAAGATGGATGCTGACTACAAAATGGAGTCACATTGGTTCATATTCCTTCACCTATATATACAGTGCATTCAGTGGTGTATAGTTTCTAATACACTTCAGGCTGTGTACACAGTATATAATACAGTGTAGTGTGGTGTTGCAAAACAAAAAATACATCATGTCCGTAAGGCCACCAAGGAGAGGCAGATGCTCACAGGCCACTAAAAGAGGGCAAGCAGCCTCTGTGTCTACAGTCAACAGTGGTGGTTGTGGACATAGTGCATCCTCTGCAGGTGGCCGTGGGCACGCTTATCCTTTTTTTTTGCTGCTGGCCGTGTTATTAAGCCACAACATGCAGAAGAGTTGGTGGAGTGCATAACGAAGCTGTCCTCATCCTCCCCATCCTCTGTCACCCAGGCTCAGAGTAGTTTGCCTTCAACACAGCTGCCAAAGCGGCCTATTCCACCGGCTCCTTGTCCACAGTCACTCCTTCCGTAGCCCCACCATCATGCATGGAGGAGTCCCCAGAATTATTGGACCACAGTGTCGGGTACATGCTGCTGGAGAATGTGCATCGATTTGAAGGCTCCGATGTTGGTTCCCAGGTTGAGGAAGGGAGTAACGTGAGCCTAGAGCGAGGGGGTGCCCAAGAAGGACAAGAAACTGGCAGTCATGTTTCCCCAGCTGCAGCATACTGCCAAGTTTGCTCCAGTGACGAGGAGGGAGAGGATGATGAAGTCACTGACTGTACTTGGGTGCCTGAGAGAAGAGAGGAGGAGGCACAACTCCAATGAGGCAGGATGTCCTCTAGGGGGCAGCTTATAGGCAGCCACCCTAATGCATCACCTCGCAGAGCTCAGCAGGTGAAGGGCGCTGCTGACTCCACGCTAACTTTTAAAAGTTCCTTGGTGTGGGCCTTTTTCGACATGTGTGCAGCAAAACGCATTGTTACTGTTTGTAACCTATGTCTGAAGCGGATCAAGAGTGGCCAGAACATCAGCCGATTGGCACCACATGCTTGACCAGACATATGACGACCTGCCATGCAGTCCGTTGGCAACAGCATTTGAAGGACCCGCATCAAAGAAAAAGGCGGACTTCTCCTTGAAAAAGATGGACTTCTCCTTGCTCCTAATTTGGGATCTCCAACCCTACTATACCTCCAGTCCTCTAAAAAACCTGCACTGAGAGGAATGAAGGTATAGCAATAGGTGTCCCAAGTACCCCAGTTGCTGAGCTGTAAATATAAATTTGGTCCCAGCCATCCACTTGCTCAGCGTGGACCCCGCATTACACCGGGAGATTGCGCTGAGTCAACATCGGAAGAAGAACAGAGGGAGAACACCTAGCAAACAAGCAAGAAGACCTGGCAAAAGAGCGAGAAGACAGCAGAGAAAGAAGACAGCGCAGAGAGGAGAAGAAACAGAGAGGGGAGAAGGACCGGCAGAAGGAGAAGACATTGCCAGAAGAGGGATAAGAGCCTGAGCTGTCTTAATAAAATACGTTAAAAACCTGTGTAGTGTGTTTATTTTTGACACTTTTTTATGTGAATGGGTAGGGGTACGATGTACTCCATACTCATTCACCTAGGGTGGGGGGTCCGGGATCTGGGGGCCCTCTTGTTAAAGGGGGCTTCCAGATTCTGATAAGCCCATGCCCACAGACCCCGACAACCAACGGCAAGGGTTGTCAGGAGAAGGCCCTTGTCCTCATCAACATGGGGAGAAGGTGCTTTGGGGTGGGGGGAGCAGGGCTCCCTGCCTCTAAAGCGCCCACCCCCCCATGTTGAGGGCATGTGGCCTGGTATGGTCCAGGAGGGGGGGCGCTCGCTCATCCCCACCCCCTTTCCTGACCTTCCAGGCTGCATGCTCGGATAAGGGTATGGTATGGATCTTGGGGGGACCCCCAAGCCATTTTTTGGTGTTGGGGTTCCCCTTAAGATCCATACCAGACCAAAGGGTCCAGTATCGTCTCAGGGGGGACTTCACACAATTATTTTTTTTACATTTTGGTGGGGTTTCCCTTCAAGATTTTCAGCACACAAGTCGCACCGCAAGTCGGATTATCTTGATCTGACTTGCGGTGCGACTTGATTTTGAACAGAGATAGAGAAACGCGACTGAAAGCTAGCGCGGCTAAACCCGCATTGACGCCGATGCAAAACGTGGATAAAATCGCGTTTTTAACGCCACTTTTTTCCTGGCGTCGGTACTAGCTTTACAGCTCGTTTTTAAAAAACTCCCGAGGGCATGATGCATAACACTTGTGATTCTTCTCAAAACAAATAGACCTCCAAGCTTAAACCTCTTTTACAGTATATTTAGAATTACCGTATATACTCGAGTATAAGCCGACTCGAGTATAAGCCGAGGTACCTAATGTTGCAAAAAAAAACTGGGAAACCTTACTGACTCGAGTATAAGCCGATGCCCCACTGTTCCCTAGCTCGCTGTTCCCTATTTTACATTGTAAATATTACCTGTAAAGAAGTTGTGGCTGCGGCGTCCATCGTTCAAATTCCGCGGCGTCCATCGTTCAAATTCCGCGGTCTCTTCCTGTTCCTTCCTTGATAGGCGATTCTCAGCAGACACTCTCTGCCTATCACGATCATTCTCTCATCCTCAGTTTTCCCAGCAGACACTGTGTTGGGTGTTCCGCCAATCACAGACGTCTGCTGGAAAACTGAGGATGAGAGAACGTTCGTGATAGGCGAAGAGTGTCTGATGAGATTCGCCTATCAAGGAAGGAACAGGAAGAGACCGCGGAATTGGAACGATGGACGCCGCGGAATTTGAACGATGGACGCCGCAGCCGCAACTTCTTTACAGGTAATATTTTCAATGTAAAAATTTTGATGACTCGAGTATAAGCCGAGGGGGGGGGGGACATTAAGCCCCAAAAAAAGGGCTGAAAATCTCGGCTTATACTCGAGTATATACAGTAATTTATTTTTAAACACATATAACGACAAAACCATTGTACAGACGTTGGCCTTAGCTTTGTAGAGACAGACAAAGATGTGTATGTCTCATAATATTTGGAATATAATTATTTCATGCTGCAGGTAAAAATAATACAACTCCAATTTTCTCTGCCATATATTTAAAGTGGTTGTAAACCCACTTTTTCAACTTGCACCTACAGGTAAGACTAGATTAAGGCTTACCTGTAGGTGCAAGAAATATCTCCTAAACCTACACGGTTTAGGAGATATTTACTAAAACGACAAGCGCCGCTGTCTACGGCTCATGCGCGCCGTAGACAATGGCGCATTCATGGGGTTAATCCCATTCACAAACTCGGCTACTTCCCAGCAATCGCTGGGCATAGCCGAGTGGGACGCCTCCCGCACGCATGCGCAGAGTGACGTCTCCGTCGCTCCGGCCAATCACAGCGCCGGAGCGGCGCTGTGATTGGCTGGTGCGGCGATACCCGGAAGTAACATTCCGGCTATCGCCGCAGTGATGTCTGCGGCTGAACAGAGGGACGAGGACGGCTTCGGGGGCCCCGAACTAAGGTAAGTGGAACATAATGAGCTATTATGCTAGTCATAATAGCTCATTATGCCTTTCTTTTACAGGTTGTAAAAAAAAAGTGGGTTTACAACCACTTTAAATGGTTTCTTTTTGTATATGTTAAAACAATTCAATTATCAAAAGGTCAAAATAAAAAATGAATACTTTACTGTGGCTTAAGATTCTTTTGTTTTCAAAAGTATCAACTGGATATCCAAAGGACTTCTTTGATCCTCCTTCCTACATTCTCCCTTACTCAAGATCTCATCCTTCCGATTTTAAAAATGATTTCAGTCTTCCCCCTTCAGCTATGTGTATACTCTTTTATCCCACCCAAAAAGTGGGTGTGTATGTCATCACTACGTAATTGATGATGTCAAACGATGGGTTGTTTCCATGTAACCATGACAACCTCATCTGGGTGGCCATCTTGGACTCTTAATATTTTCACCACCAGGGGGCAGTGTTGTATTAGAATAGATATTTTTTTTTTAATTACTGAATAACCTTTTGACTGCTTGGAAAAACACAATAAACTATCAAAAACTGTCATTTATGTGTCAATTTCCTAGACATCTTGGCTAAAACTCAGATATATGGTTATGAGACTGTTTTGATAAGGTCAATAACCTTACTTTTTGCATTCCTTAAAAGCTAAGTCATGGCACAAGAAACCTCCTGGTTATTCAAAATACAAGGAATATGCATCAATATAGTTTCTATACTCTTAAACTTTTCATAGGATTCCATATTTGCAACCCTTATCATAGTAATATATATGCATTAATGGGTTTTATGAATATCCAAACAATACATTATGAAAATATTATGTAGCGGGAATCTCCTTTAAGAATCCAGGACTACGATACCCAGAACCCCGTTCAGCACCCAAGGTGCATTGCCAACCGCAGAGACTCATAGGGTGGGCTATAAAGGTGAAGCGGAGGCGGAGCTCGGCCTCTTTGGACACCGCCCTTTTAGCAAGAGGATCCCCTGTGCGGACTTGCTGCTGGTGCGAGGCCTGATGCCTAGGCCTTGTGCACTTCGAAAGAGCCTTCCACTCCACTGCGGAGCCTGTGTGGCACCTGATCTTCATTAGTTTCTCGCTGAGATCAGGAGGACCGAAGACCCGGCTACCGCAGACCCTGTGTGCGGTTACACAGCGGTGGAAGTTACGGACGGGGACTAAGTCCGGTGTGGTGAGAGAGCACTTGCTCAAAGTTATAGCCAAGTACTTTGTTTAGGCCTACTGACTGCCTTGGCCCTTAGTGCTATATCAACTATCCTAGCAGGAGACTATTTCCAGAACTGAGTTTGATAGTCTCCTGGGAGTTGTTACTTTGCTGAGACACTGTCCCGTTGGATTACAATTATTGTTCCTGATGTGCACCACCGTTTTCCTTGCATGCGAAGATTCTTCACCCTAAGACTATACCTTACTTTAAGTCAGGCCTGACTGGGTAGCGTAGAACATTATTGGGCGCCATATTGCTCACGGGGAGGATAGCTGCAGCGTGGTGTGCTAGTATATTTTATACAGTATTGCTAAGTGTCATTAATATTGCAGGGCTCTGCATGTGTTGTTATGTACTGTACTTCTACCTAACTTTTATATACAAGTAAAGTTGCTATAGTTAAGTACTCCGGTATCAGTGTCAATTACTATACTTTATTGCTGTGTGCTTTATTGTGGGGCTGAGTCATCGATGATCGCAGAGACATTACCAATCTATCATTCCCTAGACTAGCTGTGCCAGGGGAGGGTCGAGTAGATTGCCGGGGGTTGGCAGTGCTGTGTACAGGGCCCGAAACAATATCAGCGGCTCTCTTAAGTTGGGGGTATCGCTACAATTATAAAAGAAAATTATTATTAAAATACATAGACCAATATATGTAAAATGATTCACATAATCATGCATATAACTACTTAAATACAATTGACTAATTATATTGGGAACTTTATGCAGTAAATAATACAATATGTTTAATTTGTGAATAAGCCCTGTCTTATTCCTCAATCCTGGAAACAAAATTTAGGTCTGTGAGCTCATTTGAAATATGAGTCTCTAGTCTAAACACTATCCATGGGTCCTCTTCTTATCTTTAAGTGTCAAAGACCCTTAATATACAACCTGGGATAATGCAAGGGCCTTAGAATCTCTTACAACCCCTCTTGTGAGGGTTTATTAGTTTCAAAGACAATGAACTTAAGTTAACCTCTTTAAAAAAAATAGGCCTCTGAGTTGTTCATAAAATATATACGAAACATACACGATATAAAGGTCTTAGGAATTAATTATTTTTAACACCAATAATCCTGACAGCTGGTTGTTAAGGAGCAGGGCTGGGAAGGTGTCCTTAACAACCGATGAGTCATCAGCTGTCAATGGCTTTCCCCGCTGACAGCTAAACAATAAAAAAAAAGTGTTGGTTAAAAAAAAACGGCGTGGGGTCCCCCCCAAAATCCACACCAGACCCTTATCCGGGACATGCAGCCTGGCAGGTCAGGAAAGGGGAGGACAAGTGAGCACCCCCCCTCCTGAACCATACCAGGGCGTATGCCATCAACATGGGGGCATGTGGCCTGGTATGGTTCAGGAGGGGGGCTCTCACCCCCCCTTGCCTGACCTGACAGGCTGCATGCCCGGATAAGGGTCTGGTATGGATTTTTGGGGGCCCTATGCCATTATTTTTTTTTTATTTTGCCATGGGATTTCCCTCCAAATCCATACCAGCCCCAAAGGGTCTGGTATGGACTGAGGAGGGACCCCACGCCATTTTGTGATTTATTTTTACAATAGATGGGTGCCGGAAATTGTAACCGCGAGTCATTGTAAATGGGATTATACTTGTTTTTTCTTTAGAAATATCATTTTTGCTACAGCATGTTTTATGCATGCTACTTTACAGGCACATTAAGGGGACTCCCCAGGAACCATATTTAAAGGAATATTTCATTTTTATTGTTGCACTTTAAGCATGAATATAATCACTGCTCCTGAAAAAATTATTGTTTTAAATTTTTTTATTTTTTTTATTGATACATGTCCCCCAGGGCAGTACCCAGACCCCCATACCCCCTTTATGGCCAAATACTTGCATATAAGCCTTCAAAATGGGCTCTTTTTCCTGTTCGGCTCCCATAGACTTCAATGGGGTTCCTTAATTCCATATTATAGTACAAGTGTTCCGTATCATGTAGCTTGCTGAAGATTTTCTGATCATAATTGCAAAGTGCAAAATGGACAAGGACTGACCAGTTGCTAAGTACCCATGGGGAAAAAAATATTGTTATTAGGTAAATAATCTATCATATGTTGTCATCAATTATACAAGTTTTGTGTGGATAAGGAGAAGAACCTACCTTTTTACTGATATCCGTGTGTATTCAAATAATTTATCCTCATGCAAATGAAGATCACTGTACATTGCCCAGAACTGGCCACACTGTCCTCTATTGGCAGAAACAAGAAAAACCCAATATCTGCGCTTGCTTTAGTTTCTCTTCTTCCTCCAGCATCAGTAATGCAACTGCTGCACATGAGGAAACTGTGCTTGGCAGACATCTTGCTTGGAGACACACAGGAAAGCACACAGAAGCTCGAGAGAACAAAGCGCACCACAAAACCAGGAAGAGGAGGATCAATAATGCTAATGTAAAAATAAACAAAAATGCTTTTCATTGGCCACTTTTCAGAAAGCTTGACTCAAAATTCCTGCACATAAAACACAAAAACACTGTAAAAATGCTTGTAAAAAGCTGAAAAAAATACTTAAAAAAATGCCAGAAAAACACCAGTAAATTGCTACGCTCAGGTGTGAATGCAGCCTTATAGACATTACATTAAAAGTTGTAGTTATACTAGATTATCACTAGGTGTCAGCACAAAGGTCTTTATACAATAAATAATTAAGTCCAATGCAATAAGATGCGCGATAAGTGTTCAAGAGCAAAAAGAGCAGTATATTTGTCAGTGTTAACATCCAAGGCCTTTATTTTTATGATCTTTAAGTTATCTTTTTTCTTTGAAAATGGAAATAATTCAAATGTAATTAAAGAGTTACATTTAACCAATTTAATGGTATTTAAAATATCTTTCCCTTTTCAGTCTGCAATCGCCATAATTTTCTGTAAAATTAAATGTATTATTGCAACCTGGAGGTTGATCTACACAATACTGGTTTACAGAATGCCCCCAGAAATGTAATTTCTTCTGTAGCGGGGTCCCCTTTAAGACTCCCGGGACTACCTTGCCCAGAATCCCTTTTCGGCATGTTTCCACCCCAGAGACTCATGGGAGGGGTTATAAAAGGAGGAGGCGAGGCTGGGCTCGGCCTCTTTGGGACACGAGACTTCAGTGACTGATCCTCCTGTGCGGATGTGCCGGAGTGCAAGGCCTGAAGCCTGAGGCCTTGCGCAGCACCAAAGAGCCTTCCACCCCACTGCGAGCCTGGGTGGTATCTGACTTTGCTCATCTACAGCCTTGGTTGGATTGGGGACCCGATCGCTGGAGACACTGTGTGTGAGGACACAGTCGGTGGAAGTTCCCGGACTGGGACCGCGTCCGGAGGGGTGAGCGAGCGTATGCTCAGACCATATACTGTTTATTGCTGATGTGCCTATAGACTGCCGTGGCCCACAAGTTTATGTCTGATACTCTCGCTGGAGATCCATATTAGAGCTGAACTCAGAGATTCTTCAGTAAAGTGTTTGTTCTATCACAATCTTCCCACTGGATTACAAATGTTATCTTGTTATGTGCACCACCTTTAACTACTTCCCACCCGGCCACTGTACATATACGGCCGGGTGGGTGCTCTCTCCTTCTGAGTGGACGTTCCGCGTTACCAAGGACCCGGTGCGCGTGCCCGGCGGCCGCGATTGCCGCCGGGCACCCACGATTGCCCGGGAACCAAGCAGGAAAGTGGATCTGTGTGTGTAAACACACAGATCCACGTCCTGTGAGGGAGAGGAGGCTGATGGTGTGTCCCTTGTACATAGGGACAACCATCGGTCACCTCCCCCAGTCAGTCCCCTCCCCCCACAGTTAGAACACATTGAGGGAACATATTTAACCCCTTCCCGCCCCCTAGTGGTTAACCCCTTCCCTGCCAGTCACATTTATACAGTAATCAATGCATTTTTATAGCAGGGATCGCTGTATAAATGTAAATGGTACCAAAAATGTGTCAAAAGTGTCCGATGTGTCCGCCACAATATCGCAGTCACAATAAAAATCGCAGATCGCCGCCATTACTAATAAAACAATAAAAAAAAATTAAAAATGCTATAAAACTATCCCCTATTTTGTAGACGCTATAACTTTTGCGCAAACCAATCAATACGCGCTTATTGCGATTTTTTTTTTATACCAAAAATATGTAGAAGAATACGTATCGGCCTAAACTGAGTAAAATTTTAATTGAAAAAAAAAATGGGTATTTATTATAGCAAAAAGTAAAAAATATTGTGTTTTTTTTCCAAACTGGACGCTCTTCTTTTGTTTATAGCGCAAAAAATAAAAACCGCAGAGGTGATCAAATACCACCAAAAGAAAGCTCTATTTGTGGGAAAAAAAGGACGCAAATTTTGTTTGGGAGCCACGTCGCATGACCACGCAATTGTCATTCAAAGTGTGACTGCGCTGAAGGCTGAAAAATGGCTTGGGCAGGAAGGGGGTTTTAGTGCCCAGTAGGGAGGTGGTTAAAGAATTGCCGGTGAAGAAACCATCATCCCCTATAGGCTGAGTTTTAGATATCTGAGTCAGGCCTGGCCAGCTAGTTAGTTCATTTAGTTACTGCGCCACAGGGCGCCTAGTTAACGGTCGCCCACGCGGCGCACCTTTACTTTTTATCTAATGCATAGTATGTTTATTGCTGCAGGGCTCTGCAATTTATTACCTGTAAACTGTTACCACTGTTAACCTTTTTTACCATAAGCTTAAAGTAAATTAGATACCCCTTTCATTATTGCCTTGGTGTTTAACTTTAATCATACAGTATAAGAAATATATTGCTTCCATAACTAACTGTGCCAGTAGGGGGTCGAGTACATTGCCGGGGGTTGGCGGAGCTGTCTTCAGGGCCCAAACTAAATCTGCGGCCTTCTTAGTTGAAGGTATCGCTACACGTGGGGGTTCTCGTCCGGGATCCTGATACAGCAATTAAACGCCAGAGGTGCCGGCATGGACCCGCAAGCAATAGAAGAGTGGTGCAAAACTTCTAGGACAGAGCCGAATAACTCGATAGCCATCAGTCTCCCAGGGGAGGAATGGAAGACTGACATGGTAGAGGAGTTAATGAAGTTAGTGTCCCCAGATCACACACCATGGGTGATAGATATAAAATCAGACCCAGATACTTCATATCAGTATGCACTGGTGGAATACGGAGACTGGATACCAGAGGCTTGCAAGTACAAGTGTGTAAAGACGCCAGACAATAGAACCTATAGGTTGGCGCCCGCAGTAACTATAGAGAAGGAACCATTACAGATGGGATCACCGCAGGCTACGGCCCGTACCTCACCAGAAAGAGGAGGTAGGGTGACACCCCCAGTGGCACCCGCACCTGCCACTGCTATATCACCAGAATTGATAAAAGCAATAGGGGATCTACTAATCAAATGTCAGAAGACAAACACGGTGCATGTGGAGACTAGCTACCGGAGACTGAAAACATTCTCAGGGAAGCTCCCTGTCCCTGCAGTGGAAGAAGATTTTGATACTTGGGTGGAACAGGCATTACAAGCAGTAGAGGCATGGGAGGTGCCTGAAGCGCAGAAGAGGCAACGAGTGATAGAGAGCCTAAAAGGTGCAGCAGCAGAAGCAGTGAAAAGCTTTCGATTTGGGAATGCAGATTGCACGGCTCAAGACTGTCTAGCTATGCTACAAGAAGAGTTTGGTAAATTGGAAAAAGTGACAGAGATGGTCTACCAATTTGAACACACTTTCCAACAGCCAAGGGAGAAACTTTCAGAGTATGTTAGGAGACTGAACAGGTTGCTGTGCAAGATTGTGTTGAAGAAGGGAATGAAGCCCCAAGATACAGATGCGGCATAAATGAAGCAAGTCTTAAAGGGAGCGTTACGCTCGGATCCAGTCTGGCTGCACCTGAAAACCTCGGGAGGAGGAACGTTACTGACTTATGCTGACTTGATAAAAATCATCAGAGATGAGGAGGCGCTACAACAGGACCAGCAAATGATTAAGACAAATGTTGTCCCTGCACAGGTTCTAGTCAATCCAGTGATGACCCCTGAAAGAGACTCAGAGGTAGACACTCTAAAATCTCAAATGTCCAAGGTGTTAGAGATGTTGACCTCTCTGATGGCAAAAGACCCAGAGGATCCCAAGAGAGAAGTACCAAGGAAGGAATTATTCCCAATTGCCTCAGCACCCGCATCTTTACAAGAATGGGGAGATATAGTCTGCTTTAACTGTGGAGGAATTGGCCATATTGCAGCTACATGTTACAGTCCCAAGAAGAAGAAAACGGACAACCGCAAGCCGGCGGGAAACTTCAGTGAGCTCCAAGCTGAATGCGAAGCAGAAGAAAAGAGGAGATAAAACACCTCAGAGGGAACGCAACATTCCTCAACAGAGATACACCCCAGAGAAAGGGGGCAAGACCCCTCAGAAGAGGCACAGCATTCCCCAGAGGGGATGCACACCAAAGAAAAACAATTATGTCCCTCAGCGGGTCTGTATACCCATTGAAAGGAGGGAAATCAATGCATACCAGGCTCAAGAAAGATTAAAGTCCAAAGGGAATTGGACGAGAGAGAGAGTCAGAAAGGAAAGGGTCTGAAGAAGGCGACCCCTGCCAGGCCATATCCGGAGAAGCTGGTAGGCCCATCTCCTATAGTGCCCATTCAAGTGGAGGGAGTCTACACCAGAGCCATCTTGGATACTGGGGCACAAGTGACCCTGTTATACCGAGATTTCTACGATAAGCACTTGAGTCACCTGCCCATCCAGAAGATAGAGGAACTAGAAATATGTGGGATTGGAACCCAGAATTTCCCCTACGATGGCTATCTGCCCGTCAAGATGATCTTTGACCCATCTGTGGCTGGAAAAACCGAAGTGTTTGACACCCTGGCAGTTGTGTGCCCTCGGCCGCCAGGAGCCAACAAGAGTTCCCTTATAATAGGGACGAAAATGGACCTGGTCCGAAGACTCCTGACCCCTCTAGTGAAAGAGAAGGGGCCAGCGGCCACCAAGATCCACCCCATGCTGAAGCCGGCCTACCAACGGTTGGTCCTAGAGCAGAAGACCCCAGGAGAGGGGATAGGGAAGGTGTGGAGACTTGGAAGAGAAGGGGTAGTGTTGCAGCCCGGTGAAGTAACCTGTCTCAGAGCCACTGTGAAGCTTACTTGGGAGCAGCCTGGACCCTTTGTCATGTTGGAGTTCGACCCAAGGGAAGAGTCCCTCGGTCTGGAAGTGATACCAGAAGTGATTCCACTGAAGGCCCTGAAGAAGGCCCATTGTAGAGTTCCAGTGAGTGTTAGGAACAATACAGATGGCCCCATGGAAATCCCAGCCAGGATGCTGCTGGGCCAGGTGAGCCCTGCTGCCCCTGTTACCCTGTCAGAAGTCAAGGGGACGGGTGAAGGAGGAGATGCTTGGGAGAAGCTATCCATGGAAAACCCAAATCTGCCCAGGGCTTGGAAAGAGAGAGCCAAGGCCCAGTTGACCAGATGGGAGAAGATCTTCTCCAAGGATGAGTTTGACGTGGGGTGTGTAAGGAGTGCCACCCATCGGATCCGCCTCCAAGAAGATAAGCCCTTCAGAGAGAGGGTCAGGCGGGTCCCACTAGCAGATCTGGAGGATCTAAGGGAACAACTTGCAGAACTCAAGAGGACTGGTGTGATCCGGGAGTCTAGAAGCCCCTATGCCTCCCCGATAGTGGTGGTCAGGAAGAAGAATGGGTCATTGAGGCTCTGTATCGACTACAGGACTCTTAACAGGAGAACCATCCCCGACCAGTACACCACTCCGAGGATAGAGGACGCTTTACAGAGTTTGTCTGAAGCCAAGTGGTTCAGCGTTATGGATCTCAAGAGTGGATACTATCAGATCCCTATGCATCCAGAATACAAGGAGAAGACAGCCTTCATAACCCCAGTGGGGTTCTTTGAGTTTGATTGAATGCCTCAGGGACTGTCTGGAGCTCCTGCTACCTTCCAACGTCTCATGGAGAAGACTGTAGGAGACATGAACCTTATTGAAGTCCTTGTATACCTGGACGATGTCATTGTCTTTGGAAGAACCCTGGAGGAACACGAGGAGAGGCTGGAAAAAGTCTTGAGGAGACTCAGTGAGGAGGGACTCAAGCTTTCGCCTGAAAAGTGTCGGTTCTACCAGTCTTCTGTGAACTATCTGGGGCACATAGTGTCTGAAGAAGGGGTGGCCACAGACCCTGAGAAATTGGAGGCAGTTACCTCCTGGCCACGACCCACCACAGTAACAGAACTGAGGTCCTTCTTAGGGTTCTGCTTCTATTACAGGAGGTTTGTGGAAGGATTCACCCGAATTGCTAGACCATTGAATGAACTACTCAAGACTGAGGGAGAAGAGGACGACTCAGGGCCCAGGAAGCCGGGAGAGTCAGTCAGAGATCAGTGGAACCAGAAATGTGAAGAGGCCTTCCAGGCGTTGAAGAAGAGCCTAACCACTGCTCCAGTCTTGGCCTATGCAGACCCAACCAAACCCTATGAACTACACGTAGATGCTAGTCATGACGGTCTGGGAGGAGTACTTTATCAAGAACACGAAGGACAACTACGGCCTGTTGCCTACGTGAGCAGGAGCCTGACCCCCTCTGAGAAAAACGACCCCACTCACAAGCTGGAGTTCCTGGCCCTTAAGTGGGCGGTAGTAGACAAGCTCAAAGACTACCTGTATGGGGCGGAGTTCACTGTGAAGACCGACAACAACCCCCTGACCTACCTATTCACTACAGCAAAGCTGGACGCCACCGGACACAGGTGGCTGGCCGCATTGTCTGGATTCAATTTCAGCCTAAAGTACAGGCCAGGGATTGCGAATCGAGATGCAGACGCTTTGTCCAGAAGATCTCATGGTCCCACCCGTGACATGGAAGACTGGACTCAAGTGGCACCAGACGGGGTGCGGGCCCTTTGTCAGGGGGCTGAATTACAAGCCAGAGGGGGCTCAAGGGCGGAAGAGATAGGAGTTACCATGGTAGGAGTCCCCAAACAATACTGTGGAATAACTCAACTGGAGGAAGACCATCTGCCAAAGCTGTCTAAGAAGGAGCTAAGGTGTGACCAATTGGAAGACCCCATGGGGAAATTAGTTCTGGAAGCCCTGGAGAATCAGGATCCAAACAGACTTCTGAGTCACTCCTCAAAGGAAGCTCGCCTGTTGAGGAAAGAGTGGGACAGGTTACAGGTGCATCAGGGAGTGGTCTACCGAAGGGGCCCCTCTGATGACCTGGAAGATAAATGGCAATTGTTTCTTCCGGAAAAACACAGAGAGACTGTTCTGATTGCCCTACATGACAATCATGGCCACTTAGGGGCGGAAAGGACCTTTCAACTTGTCAGAAGTCAGTTCTATTGGCCCTGCATGAGGGCAGAAGTGGAAGAGTACTGCCATTCGTGTGCACGCTGCATCCAGAGAAAGACTTTACCCCATCAAGCTGCCCCAATGGGCCATCTACAAAGTCAAGGCCCAATGGATCTGGTATGCATTGATTTCCTCTGCCTCGAACCCGATCTGAGTGGACTAGGAAATGTTCTGGTGATAACCGATCATTTCACCCGGTATGCCCAAGCTTTCCCAACCAAAGACCAGAAGGCTTCCACTGTAGCCAAGGTACTTATGGAGAAGCATTTTGTCCATTATGGGCTGCCCCAGCGACTTCATTCAGATCAAGGAAGGGACTTTGAGAGTCGACTGATCCGGAAACTCCTGGATTCGTTAGGAATCAAGAAAACTCGAACCACACCTTACCACCCACAGGGAGATGCTCAGCCGGAGAGGTTTAACCGAACCCTGCTCAACATGTTGGGGACTCTGGAAAGTGAGAAGAAGCAACATTGGAGCAAACACATAGCAGCTATAGTACACGCTTACAACTGCACCACCAGTGATGCTACAGGCTACTCCCCATATCGACTCATGTTTGGGAGAGAAGCGAGGTTGCCTGTGGACCTGGCCTTTGGCACTTCTTTAGAACTTTCCTCAGCCACATCCCACAAAGGATATGTGGACAGGCTCAGATACAGCCTGAAAGTAGCTTATGAACAAGCTCAAGCGGCCTCAGATCAAAGGGGAGCCCGAAACAAAAGAAACTTCGACTTGAAGGTCCGGGTATAAGACCTGCAGCCTGGGGACCGAGTACTGCTACGCAATCTGGGGGTCCCTGGAAAACACAAACTTGCAGACAAATGGAGATCTGAACCCTATGTTATCTGTAGGAAGCTGCCGGGCCTACCTGTCTACAAGTTGAAGCCAGAAGGAAAAGTAGGCCCACTGAAGACGTGGCATCGGAACCACCTGCTCCCACTTGCTGAAGCAGTCAGGATACCTCCAGTGAGAGACTCCCCTGAACCAGTCTCTATTTTGGATACCCCCAGGCCAAACACTCGGTCCCAGGCCTCTCGGACTGAAGTTACGGAAGCTTCTGAACTCAGTGGAGATGAAGAGAGAGAGCTTGACTGGCTGTGGCCTTCCCCAACTCAAGGAACTTCTGCTATAGATCTTCCAACTACTGAAGACACTATAGATGGACAACTGAATGCAGAAGCTGCTGAATTCATCCCATCTAGTCCTTCATCGGATTATTGGGAAGATGCCTGTGATGTTTACCCTGAGCAGGACCCTAGAGACTAGTGATGAGCCGAACACCCCCGGGTTCGGTTCGCACCAGAACCCGCGAACGGACCGAAAGTTCGTACGAACATTAGAACCCTATTAAATACAATGGATGCGAACGTTCGAATTCTAAAGTGCTAATTATAACAACTATTATGCATGTTATTGTCCTAAAAAGGGTTTGGGAACCCGGGTTCTGCACCAGGGGACATGTATCAATGCAAAAAGAAGTTTTAAAAACGGTCGTTTTTCGGGAGCAGTCATTTTAATGATGCATAAAGTGAAAAAAAAAAAGTCAAATATTCCTTTAAATATCGTACCTGGGGGGTGTCTAAAGTATGCCTGTGAAGTGCCACGTGTTTCCCGTGTTTAGAACTGTCCCTGCACAAAATGACACTTCTAAAGGAAAAAAAAGCCATTTAAAACTGCTTGCGGCTTTAATGTAATGTCTGGTCCCGGTAATATGGATGAAAATCTTTAAGAAAAATGGCATAGCTACCCCATGACCCCCCCCCCTACCCCAGCCCATTACCAGCCCCTTTGGGTCTTGTATGGATATTAAGGGGAACCCCGCACATAAAATAAAAAAGGCCCTATATACTCTGAACAGCCGTATACAGGCGGTGCATACAAGACAGGGACTGTAGGTTTGTTCTTATGTAGAATCTGTTTGTAATTTTGAACAGGTACATTGTTGAAGTGTAGCTCCAGCCCAAAAATCTATTTTTAAACTTTTTGGAAAACATAGGTAAGGGTTATCACCCCTGTAACATTTGTTTTGCTGTCTGTGCCCCTGTTCAGAACATTTCACCTCACTTTCCGTCCCAATGTCAACTGTTTTTGAAATGTGGTGTTTTTCTTGAAACAAGGATTGCTGATAAAGCATCAGTACAGAGGAGACACCTTTCTCCCATATTTATTCTTACAGGAGAGAATTTTCCTTCCTAGGGGTAGATTTCCTCTCACTTCCTGTTGTCTTCTTGCGTTTGCAAGTAGGAGTCGTTTGTAAGTTGGATGTTTGAAAGTAGGGACCTGCCGTATATACTCTGCAGAAATAGGCCCCTTAGTTGTTGGTGTTGGCACAACACTGTAAGCACTCACAGTTACTCTTGGTTGGTGCTGGAACGCCCTGCTGTCAACTATTATATCAGGAATTTTAATTACATATAATTGTTGAACAGTGGTAGTAAAAATTGGGCCTTTGATGGTGGTGCTGGTGCCACAACACTGTAAGCCCTGACAGTTACTCTTGGTGGGTGCAGCAATGGGCCCTGCTGTGAATTATTAGATCAAGAATTGTAATTGCATGCCCCTGTTGAACAGGGGCTGAAAAATTGGGCCTTTCGTGGTGGTGGCAGTGGTGGTGGTGTTGCCACAACACTGTAAGCCCTCAGAGTTACTCTTGGTGGGTGCAGGAATGGGCCCTGCTGTGAATTATTAGATCAAGAATTGTAATTACATGCCCCTTTTGAACAGGGGCTGAAAAATTGGGCCTTTCGTGGTGGTGGTGGTGGTGGTGTTGCCACAACACTGTAAGCCCTCAGAGTTACTCTTGGTGGGTGCAGGAATGGGCCCTGCTGTGAATTATTAGATCAAGAATTGTAATTACATGCCCCTTTTGAACAGGGGCTGAAAAATTGGGCCTTTCGTGGTGGTGGTGGTGGCGTTGCCACAACACTGTAAGCCCTCAGAGTTACTCTTGGTGGGTGCAGCAATGGGCCCTGCTGTGAATTATTAGATCAAGAATTGTAATTGCATGCCCCTGTTGAACAGGGGCTGAAAAATTGGGCCTTAGGCACTGGTGGCACAACACTACAACCCCTCACAGATACGTTACTTGGAGCACAGCAATGAGCCCTGTTGCAAAGTATTGCTTCAAAAATTGTAATGACACGCCCCTGTTAAACAGGGGCTGAAAAATTGGGCCTTAGGCACTGGTGCCACAACACTCCAACCCCTCACAGATACTGTACTTGGAGCACAGCAATGAGCCCTATGGCAAATTATTGCTAAAAAAATTGTAATTACACGCCCCTGTAAAACAGGGGCTGAAAAATTGGGCCTTAGCCACTGGTGGCGGCACCCATAAACAAAAATGATCTTCCAAGCTATCATCATCAATCATATCATTGAGGACTCGGAGGAGGAGGATAGCCAGTCAACATAACAGCACAGGCACTCAGCATCAGCATCAGTCTTGAAGGGATGTGACATGTTAAAATCAATTAGTCTGTTATATCAGCATCAGGTGTGTGGTAGCTGGTGGTGATCCAAGACTGGTTCATCTTGATGAAAGTCAGTCGATCAACCGAGTCGGTGGACAGGCGCACCCTGTGATCCGTGACAAATCCTCCAGCAGCACTGAATGTGCGTTCCGAAAGAACGCTGGATGCAGGACAGGCCAGTAGCTCAATTGCATACTGTGCAAGCTCTGGCCAGTGATCCATCCTCAAGACCCAGTAAGCCAGAGGATTTTCGGTGGGGAAGGTGTCCAAGTCTGACCTTGCCCCTAGATATTCCTGCACCATGTTTATCAGACGCTGGCGATGGTTGCTGGAACCGATCATACTTTGGGGCTGCGGACTAAAGAATTGTCTGAACGCATCGGTCAGACGGCCACCTTCCCCACCGCTCCTTCTTTGACTGGCCGAAGCCTCAGCAACTCGTTGTCCAGGACCAGGAGTTTGTAACCTCCCAGTCTCTGGGAACGCGTTGCACAGACCTTTCTGCAAGGCCTCCCGGAGTTGTCTCATCCTCTGCTCCCTCTGCGAAGGTAACATAAGGTCCGCAACCTTACCCTTGTACCGTGGATCAAGGAGAGTGGCCAGCCAGTAATGGTCCCTCTCCTTGATCCGAAGAATACGAGGATCCTTCCGCAGACTTTGCAGGATCAGGGAGGCCATGCAGCGTAGGTTTGCTGAGGCATTCGCTCCGGAGTCCTCTGGGTCACTAAGGACGACATGATCCGCAGCCACCTCCTCCCAGCCACGTACAAGTCCACTGGTTTCTTGGGACTGTAAATCATCCCTAAAAGACTGCTGCTGATGATGCTGAGTGCCAGCCTCCACCTCCATGCTGACACAATCCTCCTCCTCCTCCTCCTCCTCTTCCTCTTCCTGTGCGATGGGTGGGACAGAAGGAACACTGTCTGGGTAAAGGGGGCCTTGAGAGGCAAGGAAGTCCTCCTCTTCCTGCCTCTGTTCTGCCTCAAGTGCCCTGTCCATTATTCCACGCAGCGTGTGCTCCAACAGGTGGACAAGAGGTACAGTGTCACTGATGCATGCACTGTCACTGCTCACCATCCTCGTGGCCTCCTCAAATGGTGCCAGGACAGTGCATGCATCCCTGATCATGCCCCACTGGCGTGGAGAAAAAAAACCAAGCTCCCCTGACCCTGTCCTGGTGCCGTAGTCGCACAGGTACTCATTGATGGCCCTCTGCTGCGTGTGCAGCCGCTGCAGCATGGCCAACGTTGAGTTCCACCTGGTGGGCATGTCACATATAAGGCGGTTCTTGGGCAGGTTCAACTCCTTTTGCAGCTCAGCCAGGCGAGCACTGGCATTATAAGATCTGCGGAAATGCACACAGACTTTCCTGGCCTGCCTCAGGACATCCTGTAAGCCCGGGTACCTGCCCAAGAACCGCTGCACCACCAGGTTAAGGGCGTGAGCCACACAGGGCACATGGGTCAGTTGTCCCTGTCGGAGGGCGGAGAGGAGGTTGGTGCCATTGTCGCAAACCACCATTCCTGGCTTAAGCTGGCGTGGCGTCAACCACCTCTCAGCCTGGCCCTGCAGAGCAGACAGGACCTCTGCCCCAGTGTGGCTTCTGTCCCCCAAACACACCAGCGCAAGCACGGCATGGCATCTTTTTGCCTGCGTACTTGCGTAGCCCCGTGAATGGCTACGGAGCACCGCTGGTTCATAGGACAAACCACAGGAAGAGGCCATGGAGGAAGAAGAAGAGGAGGGGGTGGAGGAGAGAGGTGTGTCACAACCAGTAGTAGCATTTTGGAGGCGTGGCGGTGGAACAACCTCCAACACTACTGCACCTTGTCCTGCATCCTTCCCAGCTGCCAAAAGAGTGACCCAATGGGCCGTGAAAGAAAGGTAACGTCCCTGTCCATGCCTGCTGGACCATGAGTCAGCGGTAATATGCACCTTACCGCTGACCGCCCTGTCCAGCGAGGCCAAGACATTGCCTTCCACATGCCGGTAGAGAGCGAGAAAAAGTGGCGTTTGGGAACCTGCCACTGAGGAACCGCACATTGCACAAACTCACGGAAGGGGGCCGAGTCTACCAACTGAAAAGGCAGCAGTTGAAGCGCTAGCAATTTAGCCAAGCTAGCATTCAACCTCTGGGCATGTGGATGGCTGGGAGTGAACTTCTTTTGACGGTCCAGCAGCTGGGGCAGGGAAATTTGCCTGCTAGAATCGGACGTCGGTGTACTGCTAGCAGAGTGGCCGCAAGTACTTGGCTGTGACACACCTAATTCTACACCTTCATTCCTCTCAGTGCATGTTTCAGAGAGGACTGAAGTTATAGTGGGGTTGGAGATCCCAGCTGATGCGGTGCAAGGAGAGGTCCGCTTTGTTCTTTGGTGTGGGTCTTTGAGGTAGGCTTGCCAACAAGCTGCATGGCAGGTCAACATATGTCTGGTCAGGCATGTGGTACCCAAGCGGCTGATGTTTTTGCCACGCGATATACGCTTGAGACATATGTTGCAAACAGCAGCTGTGCGATCTGATGCACTAGCCTCAAAAAAGGCCCACACCAAGGAACTTTTTGAATGACGGGCAGAGGCAGCGCCCTGCACAGGCGGAGCTCTGCGGTGTGATTCCGTCGGTGTACTGCCCTTACGCTGGCCACCAAAGGGCATCCTGCCTCGTTGGAGATGTGCCTCCTCCTCATCCTCCTCCTCCTCCTCTCTCCTATTAGGCACCCACGTGGAGTCAGTGACCTCATCATCCCCTCCCTCCTCATCACTGGAGCCAATCTGGCAGTATGCTGCAGCTGCTGGAACATAACTGCCAGATTGGTGTCCTTCTTGAGCATCCCCTCTGTCTGCTCTCACGCTACTGCCTTCCTGTAGCTGGGTTTCATCATCAGACCCTTCGAAACGCTGGGCATCCTCCTGGAGCATGTACCCAACACTGTGCTCAAACAGTTCGGGGGACTCCTCAGGAGGAGGACATGGTGGGTCTAGGGAAGGAGTGACTGATGATGAGTCTGACATTGATACCAGGGAAGAGGACGCTTTGGCAGCTGCTTTGCCAGTACCCTGAGCCTGGGTGAGAGAGGATGAGGAGGAGGAGGAGGGCTTGGTCATCCACTCTACCAAGTCTTCGGCATGATGTGGCTCAACATGTCCAGCTGCCGAAAACAAGGACAAGCGTGTCCCATGGCCATGTGCTGATGACAATGCACCGCGTCCACGACCAGCACTGTTGCCCCCAGACACAGAGCCTGCTTGCCCTCTTTTATTGCCTCCTGACTGTCTGCCTCTCCTTGTTTGCCTTCCAGACATTCTAATAGATGGCCTGCAGGGAGATGGGAAAATAGCAATAAGGGCTACCTTCAGGTGTCCTTCTCTGTCCCTTTACTTAAGGATTTCTAAATATGGTTGAGGATTATTGCTTTTGCACAGAATAGCACAACGACAATTTCCCTGACTGTCCAAAAAGCAAGGATTTCAAAGATGGTTGATGAGGAATGCTTTGGCACACTATAGCACAAGGAGAATTCCCCTCACTTTCCTTCTTTGTCCCTAGAAACAAGGACTGGCACAGTGAAAGTAACTGACACTCTCCCTACCTACAGTTTTCTGTCCCTAGAAAAAATGTTTTTTTAAAGCACACTATAGCACAAGGAGAAATCCCCTCACTTTCCTTCTTTGTCCCTAGAAACAAGGACTGGCACTGTGAAAGAAACTGACACTCTCCCTACCTACAGTTTTCTGTCCCTAGAAAAAATGTTTTTTTAAAGCACACTATAGCACAAGGAGAAATCCCCTCACTTTCCTTCTTTGTCCCTAGAAACAAGGACTGGCACAGTGAAAGAAACTGGCACTCTCCCTACCTACAGTTTTCTGTCCCTAGAAAAAATGTTTTTTTAAAGCACACTATAGCACAAGGAGAAATCCCCTCACTTTCCTTCTTTGTCCCTAGAAACAAGGACTGGCACAGTGAAAGAAACTGACACTCTCCCTACCTACAGTTTTCTGTCCCTAGAAAAAATGTTTTTTTAAAGCACACTATAGCACAAGGAGAAATCCCCTCACTTTCCTTCTTTGTCCCTAGAAACAAGGACTGGCACAGTGAAAGAAACTGACACTCTCCCTACCTACAGTTTTCTGTCCCTAGAAAAAATGTTTTTTTAAAGCACACTATAGCACAAGGAGAAATCCCCTCACTTTCCTTCTTTGTCCCTAGAAACAAGGACTGGCACAGTGAAAGAAACTGACACTCTCCCTACCTACAGTTTTCTGTCCCTAGAAAAAATGTTTTTTTAAAGCACACTATAGCACAAGGAGAAATCCCCTCACTTTCCTTCTTTGTCCCTAGAAACAAGGACTGGCACAGTGAAAGAAACTGACACTCTCCCTACCTACAGTTTTCTGTCCCTAGAAAAAATGTTTTTTTAAAGCACACTATAGCACAAGGAGAAATCCCCTCACTTTCCTTCTTTGTCCCTAGAAACAAGGACTGGCACAGTGAAAGAAACTGACACTCTCCCTACCTACAGTTTTCTGTCCCTAGAAAAAATGTTTTTTTAAAGCACACTATAGCACAAGGAGAAATCCCCTCACTTTCCTTCTTTGTCCCTAGAAACAAGGACTGGCACAGTGAAAGAAACTGACACTCTCCCTACCTACAGTTTTCTGTCCCTAGAAAAAATGTTTTTTTAAAGCACACTATAGCACAAGGAGAAATCCCCTCACTTTCCTTCTTTGTCCCTAGAAACAAGGACTGGCACAGTGAAAGAAACTGACACTCTCCCTACCTACAGTTTTCTGTCCCTAGAAAAAATGTTTTTTTAAAGCACACTATAGCACAAGGAGAAATCCCCTCACTTTCCTTCTTTGTCCCTAGAAACAAGGACTGGCACAGTGAAAGAAACTGACACTCTCCCTACCTACAGTTTTCTGTCCCTAGAAAAAATGTTTTTTTAAAGCACACTATAGCACAAGGAGAAATCCCCTCACTTTCCTTCTTTGTCCCTAGAAACAAGGACTGGCACAGTGAAAGAAACTGACACTCTCCCTACCTACAGTTTTCTGTCCCTAGAAAAAATGTTTTTTTAAAGCACACTATAGCACAAGGAGAAATCCCCTCACTTTCCTTCTTTGTCCCTAGAAACAAGGACTGGCACAGTGAAAGAAACTGACACTCTCCCTACCTACAGTTTTCTGTCCCTAGAAAAAATGTTTTTTTAAAGCACACTATAGCACAAGGAGAAATCCCCTCACTTTCCTTCTTTGTCCCTAGAAACAAGGACTGGCACAGTGAAAGAAACTGACACTCTCCCTACCTACAGTTTTCTGTCCCTAGAAAAAATGTTTTTTTAAAGCACACTATAGCACAAGGAGAAATCCCCTCACTTTCCTTCTTTGTCCCTAGAAACAAGGACTGGCACAGTGAAAGAAACTGACACTCTCCCTACCTACAGTTTTCTGTCCCTAGAAAAAATGTTTTTTTAAAGCACACTATAGCACAAGGAGAAATCCCCTCACTTTCCTTCTTTGTCCCTAGAAACAAGGACTGGCACAGTGAAAGAAACTGACACTCTCCCTACCTACAGTTTTCTGTCCCTAGAAAAAATGTTTTTTTAAAGCACACTATAGCACAAGGAGAAATCCCCTCACTTTCCTTCTTTGTCCCTAGAAACAAGGACTGGCACAGTGAAAGAAACTGACACTCTCCCTACCTACAGTTTTCTGTCCCTAGAAAAAAATGTTTTTTTAAAGCACACTATAGCACAGGGAGAAATCCCCTCACTTTCCTTCTTTGTCCCTAGAAACAAGGACTGGCACAGTGAAAGAAACTGACACTCTCCCTACCTACAGTTTTCTGTCCCTAGAAAAAATGTTTTTTTAAAGCACACTATAGCACAAGGAGAAATCCCCTCACTTTCCTTCTTTATCCCTAGAAACAAGGACTGGCACAGTGAAAGAAACTGACACTCTCCCTACCTACAGTTTTCTGTCCCTAGAAAAAATGTTTTTTTAAAGCACACTATAGCACAAGGAGAAATCCCCTCACTTTCCTTCTTTGTCCCTAGAAACAAGGACTGGCACAGTAAAACACACTGACACTCTCCCTACCTATCCTTCTCTTTCCCTAAACTAAAGGAATCCAGGTTAAGCAAGAAAGAAATAAATGTCACTGTCCCTGCCTATGCTTGTCTTTCCCTGCTCCGGAACACACTACACTAGGCCGCCGTGCTGGCGGCCTTTTATAGTGTGGGGCATGTACTAAACACCCTCAGCAATAATTGGCCACAGGCATCCTGCCTGTGGCCAATCATTGCTCTCCTCGCTGCCGGCGCTGTGATTGGCCAAGCATGCGGGGTCACAGTGCATGCTTGGCCAATCACAGCGCCTGGATGACACTGCGATGGCGTAGTGCATTGTGGGCCGTTCGCGTCACTCGAATTTGGCGCGAACGGCCCAAATCGTTCGATCTTCGTCGAACGATCGAACAGCCGATGTTCGAGTCGAACGTATGTTCGACTCGAACACGAAGCTCATCCCTACTAGAGACTTTATGTGTCCCTCGGCCCCTAAAGCAGATGTTACAGAGCCTGCCGTGTTGCCTGAGCCTGTTACAGAAGAAGAGCCTGTGGCGCCCGAGCCAGAAACCCCAAGGGAACAAAGGGCTCGCAGAGTCATAAGGCCTCCCAGAAAGTTGACCTACCCACAAATGGAGAAGAGCTTAGAAGATTCTGTGGTCACTGCTAGGAGGAGTGTAGAGAATCCGGACCACTCCACTGTACATTTGGTAGAGGGCAACCCCCACTCACTCTCTGGCACAGTTAGGCAGGCCACTCAGGATAGTGTGACCTGTGGGCAAGGGAATCCAACCCCTCGGTTTTGGTGGGAATTCCCTATGCCAACCTCTTATGCAATGTTGTCTGGGCTTGTGCGCAGTGTATGCTAAAAGTTTTCTTTGGGGACCAAAGAATTTAAGTGGGGGGAGTGTGTAGCGGGGTCCCCTTTAAGACTCCCGGGACTACCTTGCCCAGAATCCCTTTCGGCATGTTTCCACCCCAGAGACTCATGGGAGGGGTTATAAAAGGAGGAGGCAAGGCTGGGCTCGGCCTCTTTGGGACACGAGACTTCAGTGACTGATCCTCCTGTGCGGATGTGCCGGAGTGCAAGGCCTGAAGCCTGAGGCCTTGTGCAGCACCAAAGAGCCTTCCACCCCACTGCGAGCCTGGGTGGCATCTGACTTTGCTCATCTACAGCCTTGGTTGGATCGGGGACCCGATCGCTGGAGACACTGTGTGTGAGGACACAGTCGGTGGAAGTTCCCGGACTGGGACCGCGTCCGGAGGGGTGAGCGAGCGTATGCTCAGACCATATACTGTTTATTGCTGATGTGCCTATAGACTGCCGTGGCCCACAAGTTTATGTCTGATACTCTCGCTGGAGATCCATATCAGAGCTGAACTCAGAGATTCTTCAGTAAAGTGTTTGTTCTATCACAATCTTCCCACTGGATTACAAATGTTATCTTGTTATGTGCACCCAGGGCCGTTTGAAGGAATTTGGGGGCCCCAAGCAAAATGGACATGGGGCCCCAAGCAATTGCTTGTTTTGCCTGTCCTGTTGCGATGGCCCTGTGTGCACCACCTTTAAAGAATTGCCGGTGAAGAAACCATCATGCCCTATAGGCTGAGTTTTAGATATCTGAGTCAGGCCTGGCCAGCTAGTTAGTTCATTTAGTTACTGCGCCGCAGGGCGCCTAGTTAACGGTCGCCCACGCGGCGCACCTTTACTGTTCATCTAATGCATAGTATGTTTATTGCTGCAGGGCTCTGCAATTTATTACCTGTAAACTGTTACCACTGTTAACCTTTTTTACCATAAGCTTAAAGTAAAATAGATACCCCTTTCATTATTGCCTTGGTGTTTAACTTTAATCATACAGTATAAGAAATATATTTCTGCCATAACTAACTGTGCCAGTAGGGGGTCGAGTACATTGCCGGGGGTTGGCGGAGCTGTCTTCAGGGCCCAAACTAAATCTGCGGCCTTCTTAGTTGAAGGTATCGCTACACTTGCTTGTGTCGTTGGCTGACTGATTTTCCCAGAAGCTAAGATACAAGTCAAATGTTAGGGGCCCACTGCAATACAAATTTTAGTTCTGGTGAGATACACTACAAGGATTTATTATATCTAAAAAGATGCTGTGAAATATCCTGATTAGAATATGAAGAGTGAACCAGCAGAGTATAACAAAGTAGTCACTCCCATTCAGAAATAGCATCTAAAAGATATGGTGGAACAAACAGCTTTTTCTTCAGAGCAGAAACAGGTAGGAATTTGCAACAAAATGTGTTAAAATCCCTGCAAAATACATTGATCACCCAAAGGAAATAGTATTTTTTGGGGGGTTTTTCTCAACAAAAGTGAAGTTACTCTTTAGGGCTGGCCATAGATTATGAAATGTTCTTCAACCCCTGGATGAAGGGGAATTTTTTTTTTTTTCAAATCCTTCCTGCTGTACTATTGTATTGTGACAGCTAGAGGTTTCCCGGTCGTCAGAATACAAAGGTCACTGCTGGTGGCTATAGCCGCCGGCAGTGATTGTATGACAAAAACTCGGACAGGCTGGTTGTACTGAAGTAAATCAAATTCTGTGCAACCAGCCTGCGCATAGATGGTTTGAAATTCGGCCAGTTACTGCTGAACCTGCTGAATTTCAATCCATCTTTAGTCTCAAATGCTATAGTATACCTGTTAAGATTTCCTTTCACAAGTTTTCAGTAGAGATAATTAGTGAATATTAATTTTTTGAGAGATTTTGGAAAAATTTACTTGGCTGAAAATTAACCGATTTCAACCTCAAGGATTTTCTTGGAAGGAAACTTAATTTTGCTTAATGAGTTACTTAGATGAAATGTGCTTGAAAGAAAAGACATATCCTCTAAGGTTGCACAGGCGCCGCCTCCCCTTTCCATCACCCTTTTCATGCGTCCGGCCCCTTTCAGGATGCCGGGCACATGAATTACAGTGGCCAGAACTTGCTCAATATGCAATCGAGCTACTGGCCTGTCCTGCTGGAGGGTTTGTAACAGCTCAAAGAGTGTGCCTGTCCACAGACTCCGTTGATAGGCTCACATTCATAAAAATGAATCAGTCTTGGATCAGCAGCTATCAAGCACCTGATGCTGATGTAACTGATTGAATTTGCTATGGATCTGGGATCCCTTGAAGACTGCCTATGCTGACTATCCTATTCCTCCTCAATCTTGATGATGCTAGCTTCCAACAATATTTTTGGTTTAGGGCACCACCACCACCCAAGGCCCAATTTTCTGCCCCTGTTTGACAGGGGCATGTAATTAAATTTTCGATATATTTCACAGCAGGGCCCGTTCCTGCGCCCAACAAAAGTATCTGTAAGGGTTTACACCACCCAAGCCCCAATTTTTCTGCCCCTGTTTAACCACTTACGGGCTGCCCACACCGTCATTATACGTCGCTACTTTGAATAGTAATACCGTTGTTATGGTAGCAGCTAGCTACCATAACCTCGGTACCCTCTTCAAGAGCGGAAGGTCTGCATTTAGATAAATGTGGTCTCTGCGGCGGATTCGCCGCAAGATCACATTTATTGGTGGCGGGAGAGGGCCCCCCTTCCACCGCTCTCCGGTACCCTCCGCCGCTTACCGGAGCTGTCGGCAGCGTCCTGTCCCTGGGCTGACATGGAGACGAGTGAGGGGAAGATGGCCCCCACCCATCTCTATACCATTGCAGGACGGAAGCGACGTCAAAACGTCACTTCCGCCCAATGCTCATAAAGGGATATTTTTTATTTATTTTTTAAATTACATACAATTATTATTATTTTATTATTGCATTTTAGTGGAAATATGAGATCTGAGGTCTTTTTGACCCGGGATCTCATATTTAAGAGGTCCTGTTATGCTTTTTTCTATTACAAGGGATGTTTAAATTCCTTGTAATAGGAATAAAAGTGAGACAATTTTTTTTTTTTTAAAACAGTGTCAAAATAAAAATTACATTTTTGCCAATGCCATTCCACGAGCAGGCTCAACTTTGAAGCGTGACATGTTGGGTATCACTTTACTTGCCGCAACATTATCTTTCACAATATAAAAAAAAAATTGGGCTAAATTTACTGTTGTCTTATTTTTTTATTCAAAAAAGTTACTTTTTTTCCCAAAAAAGTGCGCTTGTAAGACCGCTGCGCAAATACGGTGTGACAAAAAGAATTGCAACAACCGCCATTTTATTCTCTAGGGTGTTAGAAAAAATATATATAATGTTTGGGGGTTCTAAGTAATTTTCTAGCAAAAAAAAACAGTTTTTAACTTCAAATCTCAGAAAGAGGCTCGGTCCTTAAGTGGTTAACAGCGGCATTTAATTAAAATTTTTGACATAATATTTCACAGCAGGGCACGTTCCTGCGCCCAACAAGAGTAACTGTGAGGGGCTACAGTATTGTGGCACCACCATCCCCACCACCCAAGGCCTAATTTTTCTGACCCTGTTTAAAAGGGGCATGTAATTACAATTTATGATACCGTGTTTCCCCGAAAATAAGACCGGGTCTTATATTACCTTTAGCTACAGAAAACACACTAGGGCTTATTTTCAAGGGATGTCTTATTTATTTACGGTATGTACAAAAAAAGTTTCCCCCCCTGTCAGCTCAGTCAGCATTGTGAAATTCTGTAATCCCAAAAAGAAACCTTAAAGGTCTTGTAAAATCATGTAATCCGTTCTGTAAAAAAGATTATATAATGTGCAATGTGTCTCCTTGTGTAACTTTATTGTGGAAAATACCTTATTAACAGCGTCGCTGGGCGCTCACGTGACCCAACGGAGCTCTTCTTTCCTGCTCCGAATACTGCAGAGGGAGAGGCTGGGATCCCCGCTGACATTAGCCTGCTCCAAGCTCTGCAGAGGGAGGGGCTGCTGACGTCAGCCGGGAGGAGAAGAAAAGATCTCCGGCTGGTCACGTGAGCGCCCACTGGAGCTGTAAATAAGTTATTTTCCACAATAAAGTTACACAAGGAGACACAATATACATTTTATAATATTTTTACACAACGGATTTTATGATTTTACAAGGACTTTAACTAGGGCTTATTTTCAGGGTAGGGCTTATATTACAGGCATCCCAAAACTTTACACTAGGTCTTATTTTTGGGGTAGGACTTATTTTTGGGGAAACAGGGTATATTTCACAGCAGGGCCCGTTCCTGCGCCCAACAACAGTAACTGGGAGGGCTTACAGTGTTGTGGCACCACCACCACCCAAGGCACAATTTTTCTGCCCCTGTGTGACAGGGGCATGTAATTACATTTTTTGATATAATATTTCACAGCAGGGCCCGTTCCTGAGCCCAACAAGAGTAACTGTGAGGGCTTACAGTGTTCTGGCACCACCACAACCAACACCTAAAGCCCAATGTTTCTGCAGAGTATATAGGGCAGGTCGTATAGTATGTATACTGTTGTTCAGAATATATAGTGCCTGTGGGGTTCCCCTTAATAATCATATCAGACCTGAAGGGCCTGTTATTTTATTTTGGAGGGGACACCCACGCCATTTTTTCTTGGTATTTTTGGTGCGGGGTTCCCCTTAATATTCATACCAGACCCAAAGGGACTGGTAATGGACTGGGGGGGGGAACCCCACTGTTTTTTTCAATGATTTTTTATCTATATTGCCGGGAGCCGACAATACATTACAGCCGCCAGCAGTTTTAAATGACATTTTTTCCTTTAGAAATTTTATTTTGCTGTGGTACTGTTATAAACATGGGAAAGATGTGCTACTTTACAGGCAGGCTAAGGAGACCCCCCAGGCACGATATGTAAAGAAATATTTAAATTGTATTGTTTCACTTTAATCATTTACTGCTCCCGAAAAAACGTCTGTTTTTAAAACTTTTTTTGCATTGATACATGTCCCCTGGGGCAGGACCCAGGTCCCCAAACACTTTTTTTTATGGCAATAACTTGCATATAAGCTTTTAAAATTAGCAATTTTTGATTTTTCACATTCGCGTCCCATAGACTTTAATGGTGTTTGCACAAATTTTTTGCATGTTCTGCTGCAAACCGAACCGGGTGGTATTCGGCTCATCCCTACTCTGCGCCCAGGTGACTCTGGATGCCAGCACCCCCAAACTCAGTGCTCTGGATTCTGCTCAGACTGCTGATATGCATTAGTGATGATGTACACTGGACAGCTGTGTCCTGTACAGCCTGGGAATGTCAGCAATCTCTCTCTGGGAAATGCAGCGCAAAAGCCCTTGATTACACAGTAGGGTCTCTCCTCAAGACTATAGTTCCCACAGTGCAGTATTACCTGTCTCGGTCTATTGAACTCTTTATGATCAGCATCTCCCTCCTCTCATTGACACAGCTATTAACCAGTTCAGCACCACGGGACAGCAGCTACAGAGAGCAGCTGCGGCCAGTGTTTCTCCCACTCTTATTTTTAGCCAAGCACCTAGCTACATGTTCAAAATTACATGATGATTGGTCTACATCTACTTTACAACTCAACCAAAGCAAAGCATTTAACCACTTGCTGACCTCCGCACACTGATATACGTCGGCAGAATGGCACGGGAACTCGATGTTCCCGGGCAGCCCGCAATTGCGGACTCAAAAGGCAGAACAGGGGGATGCCTTTGTAAACAAGGCATTTCCCTGTTCTGCCTAGTGACATGTCAGGGATCTACTGTTCCCTGTGATCGGGAACAGTGATCGCTGACATGTCACTGGTAGCTCCTCCCCCTCACAGTTAGAATCACTCCCTAGGACACACTTAACCACTTCAGCGCCCCTAGTGGTTAACCTCTTCATTGCCAGTGTAATTTTTACAGTAAATCGGTGCATTTTTATAGCACTGATCGCTGTATAAATGACAATGGCCCCCAAAAATGTGTCAAAAGTGGCCGATGTGTCCGCCATAAAGTCGCAGTCATAATAAAAATCACAGATCGCCGCCATAACTTGTAAAAAAATTATAATAATAAAAATGCCATAAAACTACCCCTATTTTGTAGACGCTATAACTTTTGCGCAATCAATATACGCTTATTGTGATTTTTTTACCAAAAAATATGTAGAAGAATACATATCGACCTAAACTGAGGAACAATTTTATTTTTTTTATTTTTTTAAATTGTGATATTTATTATAGCAAAAAGTCAAAAATATTGTTTTTTTTTTTAAATTGTCGCTCTTTTTTTGTTTATAGCGCAAAAAAATCTAATCGCAGAGATGATCAAATACCACCAAAAGAAAGCTCTATTTGTGGGAAAAAATGTGCGTGAATTTTGTTTGGGTACAGCGTCGCACGACCGTGCAATTGTCAGTTAAAGCAACGCAGTGCCGAATCGCAAAAAGTGGCCCAGTCATTTGGCAGCCAAATGGTCCGGGGCTAAAGTGGTTAATTGGTTTTGAATAGATTAGGGAAGAGTTACATTTTCTGTTTTTTATGTTGTCTGTGGACCTATTTCCCTTAATATCTGCCCCTGTGAAATCCAGATATGGGATACAGTAGTCACAGGGATGAAAAGGCACAGACAGCAAAGAAAACAGTTAGAAGTTATTTATCAATTAAAATCTATCAATCAAAAATGAGTTTTGGATTTTTCGTATATCCCTATTAGGCATGAGCCGAACACCCCTGGGTTCGGTTCGCACCAGAACCCGCGAACGGACCGAAAGTTCACACGAACGTTAGAACCCTATTAAATACAATGGATGCGAACGTTCGAAATCTAAAGTGCTAATTATAACGACTAATATGCATGTTATTGTCCTAAAAAGGGTCTGGGAACCCGGGTTCTGCACCAGGGGACATGTATCAATGCAAAAAGAAGTTTTAAAAACGGCCGTTTTTCGGGAGCAGTCATTTTAATGATGCATAAAGTGAAAAAAAAAAGTCAAATATTCCTTTAAATATCGTACCTGGGGGGTGTCTAAAGTATGCCTGTGAAGTGCCACGTGTTTCCCGTGTTTAGAACTGTTCCTGCACCAAATGACATTTCTAAAGAAAAAAAAAGCCATTTAAAACTGCTTGCAGCTTTAATGTAATGTCTGGTCCCGGTAATATGGATGAAAATCTTTGAGAAAAATGGCATAGCTATCCCATCACCCCCTACCCCAGCCCATTACCAGCCCCTTTGGGTCTTGTATGGATATTAAGGGGAACCCCGCACACAAAATAAAAAAGGCCCTATATACTCTGAACAGCCGTATACAGGCGGTGCATACAAGACAGGGACTGTAGGTTTGTTCTTATGTAGAATCTGTTTGTCATTTTGAACAGGTACATTGTTTAAGTGTAGCTCCAGCCAAAAAATCTATTTTTAAGCTTTTTGGAAAACATAGGGAAGGGTTATCACCCCTGTAACATTTGTTTTGCTGTCTGTGCCGCTGTTCAGAACGTTTCACCTCACTTTCGGTCCCAATGACAAATGTTTTTGAAAAGTGGGGTTTTTATTGAAACAAGGATTGGTGATAAAGCATCAGTAGAGAGGAGACACCTTTTCCCCATATTAACTCTTACAGGAGAGAATTTCCCTTCCTAGGGGTAGATTTCCTCTCACTTCCTGTTGTCTCCTTTCGTTTGCAAGTAGGAGTCGTTTGTAAGTTGGATGTTTGAAAGTAGGGGCCTGCCGTATATACTCTGCTGAAATTTGCCCCTTACATGTTGGTGTTGCCACAACACTGTAAGCCCTCACAGTTACTCTTTGTGGGCGCATGAATGGGCCCTGCTGTGAATTATTAGATCAAGAATTGTAATTGCATGCCCCTGTTGAACAGGGGCTGAAAAATTGGGCCTTTGGTGGTGGTGGTGGTGGTGTTGACACAACACTGTAAGGCCTCACAGTTACTCTTGGTGGGCGCATGAATGGGCCCTGCTATGAATTATTAGATCAAGAATTGTAATTACATGCCCCTGTTAAACAGGGGCTGAAAAATTGGGCCTTAGGCACTGGTGCCACAACACTGCAACCCCTCACAGAAACTATACTTGGAGCACAGCAATGAGCCCTGTTGCAAAGTATTGCATCAAAAATTTTAATTACACGCCCCTGTTAAACAGGGGCAGAAAAATTGGGCCTTAGGCACTGGTGCTGGTGCCACGACACTGCAACCTCTCCCAGATACTCTAGTTGGAGTGCAGGAATGAGCCCTGCTGCAAAGCATTGCATAAAAAATTGTAATTACATGCCCCTGTTAAACAGGGGCTGAAAAATTTGGCCTTAGGCACTGGTGCTGGTGCCACGACACTGCAACCTCTCCCAGATACTCTAGTTGGAGTGCAGGAATGAGCCCTGCTGCAAAGTATTGCATAAAATTTTTTAATTACATGTCCCTGTTAAACAGGGGCTGAAAAATTGGGCCTTAGCCACTGGTGGCGGCACCCAGAAACAAAAATGTTCTTCCAAGCTATCATCATCAATCGGATCATTGAGGAGGAGGAGGATAGTCAGTCAACATAACAGGACAGTCACTCAGCATCAGCATCAGTCTTGAAGGGATGTGACATTTGAAAATAAATGAGTCTGTTATATCAGCTTCAGGTGTTTGGTAGCTGGTGGTGATCCAAGACTGGTTCATCTTTATGAAGGTCAGTCGATCAACCGAGTCGGTGGACAGGCGCACCCTGTGATCCGTGACAAATCCTCCAGCAGCACTGAATGTGCGTTCTGAAAGAACGCTGGATGCAGGACAGGCCAGTAGCTCAATTGCATACTGTGCAAGCTCTGGCCAGTGATCCATCTTCAAGACCCAGTAAGCCAGAGGATTTTCGGTGGGGAAGGTGTCCAAGTCTGACCTTGCCCCTAGGTATTCCTGCACCATGTATATTAGACGCTGGCGATGGTTGCTGGAACAGATCATACCTTGGGGCTGCGGACTAAAGAATTGTCTGAACGCATCGGTCAGACGGCCACCTTCCCCACCGCTCCTTCTTTGACTGACCGAAGCCTCAGCAACTCGTTGTCCAGGACCAGGAGTTTGTAACCTCCCAGTCTCTGGGAATGCGTTGCACAGACCTTTCTGCAAGGCCTCCCGGAATTGTCTCATCCTCTGCTCCCTCTGTGACGGTAAGATAAGGTCCGCAACCTTACCCTTGTACCGTGGATCAAGGAGAGTGGCCAGCCAGTAATGGTCCCTCTCCTTGATCCGAAGAATACGAGGATCCTTCCGCAAACTTTGCAGGATCAGGGAGGCCATGCAGCGTAGGTTAGCTGAGGCATTGGGTCACTAAGGACGACATGATCCGCAGCCACCTCCTCCCAGCCACGTACAAGTCCACGGGTTTCTTGGGACTGTAAATCATCCCTAAAAAACTGCTGCTGCTGATGCTGAGTGCCAGGCTCCACCTCCATGCTGACACAATCCTCCTCCTCCTCCTCCTCCTCTTCCTGTGCGATGGGTGGGACAGAAGGAACACTGTCTGGGTAAAGGGGGCCTTGAGAGGCAAGGAAGTCCTCCTCTTCCTGCCTCTGTTCTGCCTCAAGTGCCCTGTCCATTATTCCACGCAGAGTATGTTCCAACAGGTGGACAAGAGGTACAGTGTCACTGATGCATGCACTGTCACTGCTCACCATCCTTGTGGCCTCCTCAAATGGTGCCAGGACAGTGCATGCATCCCTGATCATGCCCCACTGGCGTGGTGAAAAAAAACCGAGCTCCCCTGACCCTGTCCTGGTGCCGTAGTCGCACAGGTACTCATTGATGGCCCTCTGCTGCGTGTGCAGCCGCTGCAGCATGGCCAACGTTGAGTTCCACCTGGTGGGCATGTCACATATAAGGCGGTTCTTGGGCAGGTTCAACTCCTTTTGCAGCTCAGCCAGGCGAGCACTGGCATTATAAGATCTGCAGAAATGCACACAGACTTTCCTGGCCTGCCTCAGGACATTCTGTAAGCCTGGGTACCTGCCCAAGAACCGCTGCACCACCAGGTTAAGGACGTGAGCCACACAGGGCACATGGGTCAGTTGTCCCTGTCGGAGGGCGGATAGGAGGTTGGTGCCATTGTCGCAAACCACCATTCCTGGCTTAAGCTGGCGTGGCATCAACCACCTCTCGGCCTGCCCCTGCAGAGCAGACAGAACCTCTGCCCCAGTGTGGCTCCTGTCCCCCAAACACACCAGCACAAGCACAGCATGGCATCTTTCTGCCTGCGTACTTGCGTAGCCCCTTGAACGCCTACGGAGCACCGCTGGTTCCGAGGACAAAGCACAGGAAGAGGCCATGGAGGAAGAAGAAGAGAAGGGGGTGGAGGAGAGAGGTGTGTCACAACCAGTAGTAGCATTTTGGAGGCGTGGCGGCGGAACAACCTCCAACACTACTGCACCTTGTCCTGCATCCTTCCCAGATGCCAAAAGAGTGACCCAATGGGCCGTGAAAGAAAGGTAACGTCCCTGTCGATGCCTGCTGGACCATGAGTCAGCGGTAATATGCACCTTACCGCTGACCGCCCTGTCCAGCGAGGCCAAGACATTGCCTTCCACATGCCGGTAGAGAGCCGGAATCGCCTTCCGTGAGAAAAAGTGGCGTTTGGGAACCTGCCACTGAGGAACCGCACATTGCACAAACTCACAGAAGGGGGCCGAGTCTACCAAATGAAAAGGCAGCAGTTGAAGCTCTAGCAATTTAGCCAAGCTAGCATTCAACCGCTGGGCATGTGGATGGCTGGGAGTGAACTTCTTTTGATGGTCCAGCAGCTGGGGCAGGGAAATTTGCCTGCTAGAATCGGACGTCGGTGTACTGCTAGCAGAGTGCCCGCGAGTACTTGGCTGTGACACACCTAATTCTACACTTTCATTCCTCTCAGTGCAGGGTTTCAGAGAGGACTGAAGGTATAGTGGGGTTGGAGATCCCAGCTGATGCGGTGCAAGGAGAGGTCCGCTTTGTTCTTTGGTGTGGGTCTTTAAGGTAGGCTTGCCAACGAGCTGCATGGCAGGTCAACATATGTCTGGTCAAGCATGTGGTGCCCAAGCGGCTGATGTTTTGGCCACGCGATATACGCTTGAGACATATGTTGCAAACAGCAGCTGTGCGATCTGATGCACTCGACTCAAAAAAGGCCCACACCAAAGAACTTTTTGAATAACGGGCAGAGGCAGCGCCCTGCACAGGCGGAACTCTGCGTTGTGATTCAGTCAGTGTGCTGCCCTTACGCTGGCCCCCCGAGGGAATCCTGCCTAGTTGGAGATGTGCCTCCTCCTCATCCTCCTCCTCCTCCTCTCTCCTATTAGGCACCCACGTGGAGTCAGTGACCTCATCATCCCCTCCCTCCTCATCACTGGAGCCAATCTGGCAGTATGCTGCAGCTGCTGGAACATGACTGCCAGATTGGTGTCCTTCTTGAGCATCCCCTCTCTCTGCTCTCACGCTACTGCATTCCTCTAGCTGGGTATCATCATCAGACCATTCAAAACGCTGGGCATCCTCCTGGAGCATGTACCCAACACTGTGCTCAAACAGTTCGGGGGACTCCTCAGGAGGACATGGTGGGTCTAGGGAAGGAGTGACTGATGACGACATTGATACCAGGGAAGAGGACGCTTTGGCAGCTGCTTTGCCAGTACCCTGAGCCTGGGTGAGAGAGGATGAGGAGGATGAGGAGGGCTTGGTCATCCACTCTACCAAGTCTTCGGCATGATGCGGCTCAACACGTCCAGCTGCCGAAAATAAGGACAAGCGTGTCCCATGGCCACGTGCTGATGACGATGCACCGCATCCACGACCAGCACTGTTGTCTCTAGACACAGAGCCTGCTTGCCCTCTTTTATTGGCTCCTGACTGTCTGTCTCTCCTTGTTTGCCTTCCAGACATTCTAATGGCCTGCAGGGAGATGGGAAAACCAGCAATAAGGGGTAGCTTAGCTTCAGGTGTATATTTTGCAGGAAGCACACTACGCCCGCTGTAAATGCTGCAGATGACTGCCTGTGTTACACAACAGGAAAAAACAGCAATAAGGGTTAGCTTCAGGTGTTTATTTTGCAGGAAGCACACTCCGCCCGCTGTAAGTGCTGCAAATGCCTGTTAGTGTAACACAAAAGAAAAAAAGCTCCAGCAATAAGGGCTAGCTTCAGGTGTATAATGTGCAGGAGGCACACTCCGCCCGCTGTAAGTGCTGCAAATGCCTGTTAGTGTAACACACCAGGAAAACACAGCAATACGGGCTAGCTTCAGGTGTATACTGTGCAGGAGGCTTAGCAACAATGACACTGACACTGTCCCCTGCCTATCCTTCTCTCTCCCTGCACACAAGGTTTATCAAAGAATGTGACACTGACACTCTCCCTGCCTATCCTTCTCTCTCCCTGCACACAAGGTTTAGCAAAGAATATGACACTGAAGCCTCTTACACACGACCGAGTTTCTCGTCCAAAACCGGCAAGAAAAGTGCCGCGAGAGCTTTTTTGTCGAGAAAACCGTTCGTGTGTATGGTTTTACGACGAGAAAACTGCCGTGAATCTCGACGAGAAAATAGAGAACCTGCTCTCTATTTTCTCGTCAGGATTCCAGATTTCCTCGTCGTGTTTCTCGTCGGCCTGTTTTGTGACGAGAAAATGGTTTGTGTGTATGCTTTTACGACTCTTCCAAAAGCGCGCATGCTCACAAGCAACTATGAGACGGGAGCGCATCTCCTGGTAAAACAAGCCTTCGTAATGGAGATAGCACATTCGTCACGCTCAAAATTTTTGCATCGTTTAAATGTTGTGCATTAAAATCTTCGTTAGAATGTGACATTAATCCAAACGAATGAACTTCTTTTGCTGCTGATATTCACACAGAGTTATGACTATCTTTTTTTAACCTTTTTCATGCTGCTCTTAAGAAGATTTAGGTGTATTATATCGTGCAAGTTTTTAGGAATATTTAAAAATTCGTTATTTTTCTAACTGATGTTAATTGTAATTTCGCAATGTTTTGGTAGTGATCTCCCATTGAATCTTTTAATATATATGATTTAAATTTACACACTTTTTTGGAAAACACGATTTAGTTATTTTTTTGGGGGGTTGTTATCTGTCCCTTTTTTTGTCAGTCAAATGTATCTGCTTACTCCAAAGCTAGATTTTACATTTTTACAAATACACATAGTCAAGTATGAACTTAAAGAAAAATAACATTTATTCATGTTTCAAATAAAATAAAGAGAAGGCAGCGCTGGAGAAGCTGCTGCCATTTGTGCATCCCAGGGACCCCAGAGCACACAGCAACCCTGTGTGGACACTAAAATTGGGAGCTTGAGAAGGCCAACATTTCTGAACATAATCTGATGCTGGCCTCCCAGAGGTCAGGAACAGCAGCAGGTGATATATATGTCCCAAGTGTGTGGTACTACAACAGGCTGCCTTCTGTCCGACCACAATGAAGCAAGGCCATCACTTCCTCGTCTTCCTGGCAACCTTCCCTGCAACCTTTCCTGAAGCCTTCTCTGCAGCCTTCCTTCTTCGTTTGGCTGGAGGCTGGGCCACTGGAGGGGTACTCCTGTCAGGAGGAGGTGGAGGAGAAGGGGGTGGCGCAGAAGAACAAGGTGGAGGAGAAGGGGGTGGGGCGGAAGAACAAGGTGGTGGTGGAGGAGAAGGGGGTGGGGCGGAAGAAGAATGTGGAGGTGGAGGAGGAGGTTGAGGTTGGGACAGTTGTGCCACCTCACTAATGGCGGTATTGGGGGTAATTTTTTCCATCACCCCCTTGTTGAGCAAGGTGATGAGCAGGGGCTCGCATAGGAGGCGTTGCTCCATGATCATCACCTTGAACTTTGCCTCCACTAGGCCGGCAATGGCCTCTTCAGGGGATGTGGGCTCTTTGAGGGTGGCATGGGCCTCTTTAATAAGAGTCATTGCTGCCTCACTGGTGGTCCTGTCCCTCCTGCCTCTTTTGGGAAGCCGGATGGGAGGCACCTGGGATCTGGTGCTTCTCCTTTGCCCTGCCACCTCCTGCCTGCCACTGGGCCCTGCCACCTCCTGGCTGCCACTGGGCCCTGCCACCTCCTGCCTGCCACTGGGCCCTGCCACCTCCTGGCTGCCACTGGGCCCTGCCACCTCCTGGCTGCCACTGGGCCCTGCCACCTCCTGGCTGCCACTGGGCCCTTCCTCCTGGCTGTCTGACAGTTTCCAGACCCTCCTCCTGGCTGATTTCATCCTGTGTATGAAAAAGGGACATAGTTTAATATGTTGTTTTAATCTTTGCATCAAACTTTATAAACATGATTGAAGCAATTAGAATGTAAATCCAGAAATCATTTTTTATAATTTACACCTACATCAGATTGACTATTTAGCACCCAATTAAGTGCAGACTAATGTCTCGAGATCTTGATTTCACTTGTGGAACCCAAAATATTGTATGTTTCTCATCTTGACATATTTGTCAAACATTAATTTTATCCCAATACATTTTCATTTAATACTATACCTGGCTCCAGATGGCCAAATCAGGGTCATCCAGGATGGCTGCCTCCTCTTGCTCCAGAGAAGGCTCAGGTTGGCTGCAGGGAAGTCTGGGGGGAAGAGTGGAGAGTGATGGCCTTGTCTCAATGTGGTCATCCAGGAAGGACATCCTGCTGTAGTACCACAAAATCGGGACATAAACATCATCTGCTGCTGCTCCTGACCTCTGAGAAGCCAGGACCTTAGAGCGTTCAGTCCTGTAGGTGCCTCTCAAGCTCCCAATTTTAGTGTCCACTTGTTTTGCTGTGGCTGTGGGCACCTTGGTCTGCACAAATGGGAGCAGCTTCTCCAGCGCTGCTTTTCTCACCCCTCTTTTTTTATGGATGGGGTTTTTCGTCTCCCACAGAGCGGGCAGCTCCCTTACCCGGTCAATAAATTCCGCCAGGAACTCTTTGTCGCTAATAAAGACATTCATATTCTATCTGCAAGTTTAAGAAATAATATATAACTAATGTGAGGCAAACAGTCTAACCTCCTTAACATCGTAGTCACCATATATATCCTACAACATTCTCAAAACAGTATAGGCCAACAATTTGTATAAGTCACAAAATCACATACCTTTGTTCGCACGTCCGTCACTTGAACTCCTCTCTCCGCACACCGAACGTACTATAGTCACATGTGTGTTTGCTATATACACACCACGCATGCGTCAAAATTCGAACACGTCGCCCGCCCATGACGTTCTAACTAACATCTTTTCCCCGCCCCTTCTCTTTCGGCGCGCAGACAGATATGGCGGAGTTACAGCAGGTGTCTGATAATTCCGCAACTAACGAGGAGGAGACCGAGGAAACGTCACGATCAAAGAGGAGATTCAAGGCATCGAATATGTCTTTTGTGGAGATGGCGGAGATGGTGGACATCTTGCTCAAGTCTGATTATGACGCAAAGCATGGGCCGTATAGCAAACCAAACAGAAGGAAGGCCAAAATCCTCACTAAAGTCGTGAAGAGTCTGAAGACGAATTTCGGGGTGAAACGCTCAAATGAGCAGCTCAGAAAGAGGTGGTCAGACCTCAAACTGAGGGAGCCAGAGCAGTTAAGGAGCATTAAGAGAATGCTCGCCAAAAGTAAGTAAAATGTACACTTTTATGCTATTAATCCTTTTCTAAACTGACATGTTGCTGTTTTTTTTTTGTTTTTCTTATTGGACTCCCTTCCAAAATGTTATATTTTGAACTTGGTTGGGCACAGTAATCGTTCGTAATGTTACAGACACTTCGTTCGGCCACTACCCGCTGATTTGGATTATTTTACAGCCACAAAAGTAATTAGACATCTGCCATTTTTTGTGAAATTTGGGGCACAAAGTTTTAGGCTAGATGATGTGTTTGTAAAGAGAATGAAATGCAAACTTTTGTCAGTGTAAAGGAGAGGACACTCAGCACAGGGGCGGATCCAGAGTCTTTTCTCGGGAGGGGCACTGCCAAAAAATTATTTTTTTCTGGGAAATTTATCGAGGAAATGGTTGGTGTCGGCGCTTCAATCATCCCGGCACCATGGTTGTTATGGTGTCAGGATGATTGAAGTGCATTATTTCTATTATTACATTGTAATATGAAATTAAATAGTTCAATGCGGAATCAGTGGGAGCCCCGAGTGTGTCACTTGCCACCGTCGCCTGCAATTAGTGGGAGCCCTGAGCGTGTCACTTGCCACACGTTGTGGATTGTCACTTGCCAAGTCACCTGCCACATCTTGTGGATTGTCACTTGCCACACCTTGTAGATTGCCACTTCCCACATCACCTGCCACACCTTGCGGATTTTCACTTGCCACGTCACCTGCCACACCTTGCTGATTGTCACTTGCCTGCCACCAGATGCAGATTGTCATTTGCCATGTCACCTGACACAATTTGCGGATTGTCACTTGCCACGTCGCCTGCCACACCTTGCGGATTGTCACCAACTTGCCTGCTAAGGTGTAGTTTTGGTTGTCTCTTGCTGTGTCCCAGACTCCCAGAGTCAGGCAGCAGAGAGATAATGTAATCTCTCTGCTGCCTGCACAGTGAGGGCGGAAGTCACTGCAGGAATGGAGGGCAGGCACGGGCGGTGAGAGATGATCTCATCTCTCTGCTCCCCCGCTCCCGGCTAGCTGATTGGCCAGCTGCCACACTGAGCCTGCTCTCTCACTCTCACCTGCGCTGCCAACACACTGAGAAGCACGGTCTGCCCACGAACCGCGCTGCCCCCCGACAACAAACCGCGCCGCAAGCGGAGCCGCCCGCTTTCTTACCCGTCTGTGGAGCCGCACGCTATTGCACCTGCCCGCAGAGCGGCCTGACGTGACTCACTGACGTCACTCGTTGCTAGACGCCAAGCGGCCCAGGCGTTAGCAGCGAGTGCAGGGAAGAGGCTCCACCCACCTCCTCCTCCGCTCCTGGTATCGTATCAGTGCGCCACGTAACTACATTAGACGAAACTGAGAGAGAGACTCAGAGAGGCAGCGGCAGCCGCAGAACAAGTACTGTATATAATCGAGTATAAGCCGACCCGAATATAAGCCGAGGCACCTAACTTTACCCCAAAAAACTGGGAAAATTTATTGACTCAAGTATAAGCCTAGGGTGTCCTAGGCTTATACTTGCCTCACTTTGCCTCACTGTGCCCATGCCTCACTGAGCCCATTACTAGACTGATGTTTAACATGGAAGTCTATGGAAGGAGTGCCCGGCTTTGAAAAATCGGTTCTCCCAGACACCAAACTTTTCAAACTTATAGAGGAGACATGGGGCTACATGTGTGCCAAGTTTGGGGTCCAGAGGACCTACGACCAGCCGGTACCGGGTCCGCAAAATCACTGGAGAAATGACCGTTTAACATTGGAGTCTATAAAAGGGGTGCCCGGTTTTAAAAAATCAGTGCTCCACGGTCGTAGGTCCCCCAGACACCAAACTTTGCACACTTGTAGAAGAGACATTGGGCTACATGTGTGCCAAGTTTGGGGTCCAGGGATCCTACGGCCGGCCGGTACCGGGTCCCCAAATTTCGGGATATCAGGCGCAAAAAAAAAAAAACAGAGCAAGCAAGTGAGTGTGACAGATGGTCTCGGGGGGGCAATTGCCCTGTTGCCCCCCCCTGGATCCGCCACTGACTCAGCAGCTGCTTCCACATCTGTACTTTGGAGCACTATAGTGTGGGCCAACAGACCCACCTTTTTTGGGTGTCCCACACAGGTGCTTCAGAGAATTTTTGTGTTGCCTACATGTCTAAAAAATGACAGACAAAGGTGAATACTAAGCATATTCTTGGTCAGAAATAATGCATTCATCTTTAACTTCCGCCCAAACACACACTTGTACCCCACTTCCAAGCAATTTAGCCTGTTTTTTTGTTTAACATAGAGAATTTCTGTGTGATAACTAGTGATGAGCCGAACACCCCCGGGTTCGGTTCGCACCAGAACCCGCGAACGGACCGAAAGTTCGTACGAACATTAGAACCCTATTAAATACAATGGATGCGAACGTTCGAATTCTAAAGTGCTAATTATAACGACTAGTATGCATGTTATTGTCCTAAAAAGGGTTTGGGAACCCGGGTTCTGCATCAGGGGACATGTATCAATGCAAAAAGAAGTTTTAAAAACGGTCGTTTTTCGGGAGCAGTCATTTTAATGATGCATAAAGTGAAAAAAAAAAAGTCAAATATTCCTTTAAATATCGTACCTGGGGGGTGTCTAAAGTATGCCTGTGAAGTGCCACGTGTTTCCCGTGTTTAGAACTGTCCCTGCACAAAATGACACTTCTAAAGGAAAAAAAAGCCATTTAAAACTGCTTGCGGCTTTAATGTAATGTCTGGTCCCGGTAATATGGATGAAAATCTTTAAGAAAAATGGCATAGCTACCCCATGACCCCCCCCCCCTACCCCAGCCCATTACCAGCCCCTTTGGGTCTTGTATGGATATTAAGGGGAACACCGCACACAAAATAAAAAAGGCCCTATATACTCTGAACAGCCGTATACAGGCGGTGCATACAAGACAGGGACTGTAGGTTTGTTCTTATGTAGAATCTGTTTGTAATTTTGAACAGGTACATTGTTTAAGTGTAGCTCCAGCCCAAAAATCTATTTTTAAACTTTTTGGAAAACATAGGTAAGGGTTATCACCCCTGTAACATTTGTTTTGCTGTCTGTGCCCCTGTTCAGAACATTTCACCTCACTTTCCGTCCCAATGACAACTGTTTTTGAAATGTGGTGTTTTTCTTGAAACAAGGATTGCTGATAAAGCATCAGTACAGAGGAGACACCTTTCTCCCATATTAATTCTTACAGGAGAGAATTTTCCTTCCTAGGGGTAGATTTCCTCTCACTTCCTGTTGTCTTCTTGCGTTTGCAAGTAGGAGTCGTTTGTAAGTTGGATGTTTGAAAGTAGGGACCTGCCGTATATACTCTGCAGAAATAGGCCCCTTAGTTGTTGGTGTTGGCACAACACTGTAAGCACTCACAGTTACTCTTGGTTGGTGCTGGAACGCCCTGCTGTCAACTATTATATCAGGAATTGTAATTACATATAATTGTTGAACAGTGGTAGTAAAAATTGGGCCTTTGATGGTGGTGCTGGTGCCACAACACTGTAAGCCCTGACAGTTACTCTTGGTGGGTGCAGCAATGGGCCCTGCTGTGAATTATTAGATCAAGAATTGTAATTGCATGCCCCTGTTGAACAGGGGCTGAAAAATCGGGCCTTTCGTGGTGGTGGTGGTGGTGGTGGTGTTGCCACAACACTGTAAGCCCTCAGAGTTACTCTTGGTGGGTGCAGGAATGGGCCCTGCTGTGAATTATTAGATCAAGAATTGTAATTACATGCCCCTTTTGAACAGGGGCTGAAAAATTGGGCCTTTCGTGGTGGTGGTGGTGGTGTCGTTGCCACAACACTGTAAGCCCTCAGAGTTACTCTTGGTGGGTGCAGCAATGGGCCCTGCTGTGAATTATTAGATCAAGAATTGTAATTACATGCCCCTGTTGAACAGGGGCTGAAAAATTGGGCCTTAGGCACTGGTGGCACAACACTGCAACCCCTCACAGATACTGTACTTGGAGCACAGCAATGAGCCCTGTTGCAAAGTATTGCTTCAAAAATTGTAATGACACGCCCCTGTTAAACAGGGGCTGAAAAATTGGGCCTTAGGCACTGGTGGCACAACACTCCAACCCCTCACAGATACTGTACTTGGAGCACAGCAATGAGCCCTGTTGCAAAGTATTGCTTCAAAAATTGTAATGACACGCCCCTGTTAAACAGGGGCTGAAAAATTGGGCCTTAGGCACTGGTGGCACAACACTCCAACCCCTCACAGATACTGTACTTGGAGCACAGCAATGAGCCCTGTTGCAAAGTATTGCTTCAAAAATTGTAATGACACGCCCCTGTTAAACAGGGGCTGAAAAATTGGGCCTTAGGCACTGGTGGCACAACACTCCAACCCCTCACAGATACTGTACTTGGAGCACAGCAATGAGCCCTGTTGCAAAGTATTGCTTCAAAAATTGTAATTACACGCCCCTGTTAAACAGGGGCTGAAAAATTGGGCCTTAGCCACTGGTGGCACAACACTCCAACCCCTCACAGATACTGTACTTGGAGCACAGCAATGAGCCCTGTTGCAAAGTATTGCTTCAAAAATTGTAATTACACGCCCCTGTTAAACAGGGGCTGAAAAATTGGGCCTTAGCCACTGGTGGCGGCACCCATAAACAAAAATGATCTTCCAAGCTATCATCATCAATCGTATCATTGAGGACTAGGAGGAGGAGGATAGCCAGTCAACATAACAGCACAGGCACTCAGCATCAGCATCAGTCTTGAAGGGATGTGACATGTTAAAATCAATTAGTCTGTTATATCAGCATCAGGTGTGTGGTAGCTGGTGGTGATCCAAGACTGGTTCATCTTGATGAAAGTCAGTCGATCAACCGAGTCGGTGGACAGGCGCACCCTGTGATCCGTGACAAATCCTCCAGCAGCACTGAATGTGCGTTCCGAAAGAACGCTGGATGCAGGACAGGCCAGTAGCTCAATTGCATACTGTGCAAGCTCTGGCCAGTGATCCATCCTCAAGACCCAGTAAGCCAGAGGATTTTCGGTGGGGAAGGTGTCCAAGTCTGACCTTGCCCCTAGATATTCCTGCACCATGTTTATCAGACGCTGGCGATGGTTGCTGGAACCGATCATACTTTGGGCCTGCGGACTAAAGAATTGTCTGAACGCATCGGTCAGACGGCCACCTTCCCCACCGCTCCTTCTTTGACTGGCCGAAGCCTCAGCAACTCTTTGTCCAGGACCAGGAGTTTGTAACCTCCCAGTCTCTGGGAACGCGTTGCACAGACCTTTCTGCAAGGCCTCCCGGAGTTGTCTCATCCTCTGCTCCCTCTGCGACGGTAACATAAGGTCCGCAACCTTACCCTTGTACCGTGGATCAAGGAGAGTGGCCAGCCAGTAATCGTCCCTCTCCTTGATCCGAAGAATACGAGGATCCTTCCGCAGACTTTGCAGGATCAGGGAGGCCATGCAGCGTAGGTTAGCTGAGGCATTCGGTCCGGAGTCCTCTGGGTCACTAAGGACGACATGATCCGCAGCCACCTCCTCCCAGCCACGTACAAGTCCACTGGTTTCTTGGGACTGTAAATCATCCCTAAAAGACTGCTGCTGATGATGCTGAGTGCCAGCCTCCACCTCCATGCTGACACAATCCTCCTCCTCCTCCATCTCCTCCTCTTCCTGTGCGATGGGTGGGACAGAAGGAACACTGTCTGGGTAAAGGGGGCCTTGAGAGGCAAGGAAGTCCTCCTCTTCCTGCCTCTGTTCTGCCTCAAGTGCCCTGTCCATTATTCCACGCAGCGTGTGCTCCAACAGGTGGACAAGAGGTACAGTGTCACTGATGCATGCACTGTCACTGCTCACCATCCTCGTGGCCTCCTCAAATGGTGCCAGGACAGTGCATGCATCCCTGATCATGCCCCACTGGCGTGGAGAAAAAAAACCAAGCTCCCCTGACCCTGTCCTGGTGCCGTAGTCGCACAGGTACTCATTGATGGCCCTCTGCTGCGTGTGCAGCCGCTGCAGCATGGCCAACGTTGAGTTCCACCTGGTGGGCATGTCACATATAAGGCGGTTCTTGGGCAGGTTCAACTCCTTTTGCAGCTCAGCCAGGCGAGCACTGGCATTATAAGATCTGCGGAAATGCACACAGACTTTCCTGGCCTGCCTCAGGACATCCTGTAAGCCCGGGTACCTGCCCAAGAACCGCTGCACCACCAGGTTAAGGACGTGAGCCACACAGGGCACATGGGTCAGTTGTCCCTGTCGGAGGGCGGAGAGGAGGTTGGTGCCATTGTCGCAAACCACCATTCCTGGCTTAAGCTGGCGTGGCGTCAACCACCTCTCGGCCTGGCCCTGCAGAGCAGACAGGACCTCTGCCCCAGTGTGGCTTCTGTCCCCCAAACACACCAGCGCAAGCACGGCATGGCATCTTTTTGCCTGCGTACTTGCGTAGCCCCTTGAACGCCTACGGAGCACCGCTGGTTCCGAGGACAAACCACAGGAAGAGGCCATGGAGGAAGAAGAAGAGGAGGGGGTGGAGGAGAGAGGTGTGTCACAACCAGTAGTAGCATTTTGGAGGCGTGGCGGTGAAACAACCTCCAACACTACTGCACCTTGTCCTGCATCCTTCCCAGCTGCCAAAAGAGTGACCCAATGGGCCGTGAAAGAAAGGTAACGTCCCTGTCAATGCCTGCTGGACCATGAGTCAGCGGTAATATGCACCTTACCGCTGACCGCCCTGTCCAGCGAGGCCAAGTCATTGCCTTCCACATGCCGGTAAGGAGCCGGAATAGCCTTCCGTGAGAAAAAGTGGCGTTTGGGAACCTGCCACTGAGGAACCGCACATTGCACAAACTCACGGAAGGGGGCCGAGTCTACCAACTGAAAAGGCAGCAGTTGAAGCGCTAGCAATTTAGCCAAGCTAGCATTCAACCGCTGGGCATGTGGATGGCTGGGAGTGAACTTCTTTCGACGGTCCAGCAGCTGGGGCAGGGAAATTTGCCTGCTAGAATCGGACGTCGGTGTACTGCTAGCAGAGTGGCCGCAAGTACTTGGCTGTGACACACCTAATTCTACACCTTCATTCCTCTCAGTGCATGTTTCAGAGAGGACTGAAGTTATAGTGGGGTTGGAGATCCCAGCTGATGCTGTGCAAGGAGAGGTCCGCTTTGTTCTTTGGTGTGGGTCTTTGAGGTAGGCTTGCCAACGAGCTGCATGGCAGGTCAACATATGTCTGGTCAGGCATGTGGTACCCAAGCGGCTGATGTTTTGGCCACGCGATATACGCTTGAGACATATGTTGCAAACAGCAGCTGTGCGATCTGATGCACTAGCCTCAAAAAAGGCCCACACCAAAGAACTTTTTGAATGACGGGCAGAGGCAGCGCCCTGCACAGGCGGAGCTCTGCGGTGTGATTCCGTCGGTGTACTGCCCTTACGCTGGCCACCAAAGGGCATCCTGCCTCGTTGGAGATGTGCCTCCTCCTCATCCTCCTCCTCCTCCTCTCTCCTATTAGGCACCCACGTGGAGTCAGTGACCTCATCATCCCCTCCCTCCTCATCACTGGAGCCAATCTGGCAGTATGCTGCAGCTGCTGGAACATGACTGCCAGATTGGTGTCCTTCTTGAGCATCCCCTCTGTCTGCTCTCACGCTACTGCCTTCCTGTAGCTGGGTTTCATCATCAGACCCTTCGAAACGCTGGGCATCCTCCTGGAGCATGTACCCAACACTGTGCTCAAACAGTTCGGGGGACTCCTCAGGAGGAGGACATGGTGGGTCTAGGGAAGGAGTGACTGATGATGAGTCTGACATTGATACCAGGGAAGAGGACGCTTTGGCAGCTGCTTTGCCAGTACCCTGAGCCTGGGTGAGAGAGGATGAGGAGGAGGAGGAGGGCTTGGTCATCCACTCTACCAAGTCTTCGGCATGATGTGGCTCAACATGTCCAGCTGCCGAAAAGAAGGACAAGCGTGTCCCATGGCCATGTGCTGATGACAATGCACCGCGTCCACGACCAGCACTGTTGCCCCCAGACACAGAGCCTGCTTGCCCTCTTTTATTGCCTCCTGACTGTCTGCCTCTCCTTGTTTGCCTTCCAGACATTCTAATGGATGGCCTGCAGGGAGATGGGAAAAAAGCAATAAGGGCTACCTTCAGGTGTCCTTCTCTGTCCCTTTACTTAAGGATTTCTAAATATGGTTGAGGATGATTGCTTTCGCACAGAATAGCACAATAACAATTTCCCTGACTGTCCAAAAAACAAGGATTTCAAAGATGGTTGATGAGGAATGCTTTAGCACAGTATAGCACAAGGAGAATTTCCCTCACTGTCCTTCCCTGTCCCTACAAACAAGGATTAGCACAGTAAAACACACTGACACTCTCCCTACCTATAGTTTTCTGTCCCTATAAAAAATGTTTTTTTAAAGATGGTTGATGATGAATGCTTTAGCACAGTATAGCACAAGGAGAATTTCCCTCACTGTCCTTCCCTGTCCCTACAAACAAGGATTAGCACAGTAAAACACACTGACACTCTCCCTACCTATAGTTTTCTGTCCCTATAAAAAATGTTTTTTTAAAGATGGTTGATGATGAATGCTTTAGCACAGTATAGCACAAGGAGAATTTCCCTCACTGTCCTTCCCTGTAGGGATGAGCCGAACACCCCCGGGTTCGGTTCGCACCAGAACCTTCGAACGGACCGAAAGTTCGCGCGAATTTTCGAACCCTATTCGTTATAATGGACGCGAACGTTCGAAATCAAAATTGCTAATTACAACGGCCAATATGCATGTTAATGTTATAAAACAGGTTTGGGGACCCGGGTCCTGCCCCAGGGGACATATATCAATGCAAAAAGAAATTTTAAAAACTAAAGTTTTTTCGGGAGCAGTCATTTTAATGATGCATAAAGTGAAAAAAAAAAAAGTGAAATTTTCCTTTAAATATGGTACCTGGGGGGTGTCTAAAGTATGCCTGTGAAGTGGCATGTGTTTCCCGTGTTTAGAACTGTCCTTGCACAAAATGACATTTGTAAAGGAAAAAAAGAAGCCATTTAAAACCACTTGCGGCTTTAATGTCATGTCTTGTCCTGGCCGCCATATGGCTGAAAATCCTTGAGAAAAATGGCATGGCTACCCCATCACACCCCCCCCCACCCCAGCCCCTTTGGGTCTTGTATGGATACTAAGGGGGACCCCGCACCCAAAATAAAACCCTATACCTACAACCCTATATACTCTGAACAGCAGTATATAGGTGGTGCAAACAAGACATGGACTGTAGGTTTGTTCTTAAGTAGAATCTGAACAGGTACATTATGAAGTGTAGCTACATCCCAAAAAAATCAATTTTTAAGCTTTTTGGAGAACATAGGGAGGGGTTATCACCCCTGTAACATTTGCTGTCTTTGCACATCTGTTCAGAACATGTCACCTCACTTTCCGTCCCAATGACAAATGTTTTTGGAAAAGTGGGGTTTTAATTGAAACAAGGATTGGTGATAAAGCATCAGTAGAGAGGAGATACCTTTTTCCCAAATTAAATCTAACAGGATATAATTTTCCTTCCTAGGGGTAGATTTCCTCTCACTTCCTGTTTTCTCTTGCCGTTTGCAAGTAGGAGTCGTTTGTAAGTTGGATGTTTGAAAGTAGGGGCCTGCCGTATATACTCTGCAGAAATTTGCCCTATTAGATGTTGGTGTAGCCACAAGACTGGTGGGCACAGGAATGGGCCCTGCTGTGAGTTAATAGATCAAGATTTGTACTTGCATGCACCTGTTGAACCGGGCAGAAAAATTGGGCCTTTGGTGGTGGTGGTGGTGGTGGTGGACGGTGTTGCCACAAGACTGTAAGCCCTCACAGTTACTCTTGGTGGGTGCAGGAATGGGCCCTGCTGTGAGTTATTAGATCAAGATTTGTAATTGCATGCACCTGTTGAACAGGGCAGAAAAATTGGGCCTTTGGTGGTGGTGGTGGTGGTGGACGGTGTTGCCACAAGACTGTAGGCCCTCATAGTTACTCTTGGTGGGCGCAGGAATGGGCCCTGCTGTGAAGTATTAGATCAAGATTTGTAATTACACGCCCCTGTTAAACAGGGGCTGAAAAATTGTGCCTTAGGCATTGGTGCTGGTGCCACAACACTGCAACCCCTCACAGATACTGTACTTGGAGCACAGCAGTCACACCTGTTGCGAAGCATCTTTTTAAAAAATTGTAATTACACGCCCCTGTTATACAGGGGCTGAAAAATTGTGCCTTAGGCACTGGTGCTGGTGCCACAACACTGCAACCCCTCACAGATACTGTACTCTGAGCACAGCAATGAGACCTGTTGCAAAGCATTGCCTAAAAATTGTAATTACACGCCCCAACAGGGGCTGAAAAATTGTGCCTTAGGCACTGGTGCTGGTGCCACAACACTGCAACCCCTCACAGATACTGTACTCTGAGCACAGCAGTCACACCTGTTGCGAAGCATCTTTTTAAAAAATTGTAATTACACGCCCCTGTTATACAGGGGCTGAAAAATTGTGCCTTAGGCACTGGTGTGGTGGCATGGATCATTGAGGAGGAGGAAGAGGATAGTCAGTGAACATAACAGGACAGTCACTCAGCATCAGCATAGGCAGTCTTGAAGGGATGTGACATTATAAATTATTCCGTTATATCCGCTTCAGGTGTCTGGTAGCTGGTGGTGATCCAAGACTGATTCATTTTTATGAAGGTCAGTCGATCAACCGAGTCGGTGGACAGGCGCACCCTATGATCGGTGACAAATCCTCCAGCAGCACTGAATGTGCGTTCGGAAAGAACGCTGGATGCAGGACAGGCCAGTAGCTCAATTGCATACTGTGCAAGCTCTGGCCAGTGATCCATCCTCAGGACCCAGTAAGCCAGAGGATTTTCGGTGGGAAAGGTGTCCAAGTCTGACCTTGCCCCTAGGTATTCCTGCACCATGTATATCAGACGCTGGCGATGGTTGCTGGAACCGATCATACCTTGGGGCTGCGGACTAAAAAATTGTCTGAACGCATCGGTCAGACGTCCACCTTCCCCACCGCTCCTTCTGCTACTGACCGAAGCCTCAGCAACTCGTCGTCCAGGACCAGGAGTTTGTAACCTCCCAGTTTCTGGGAACGCGTTGCACAGACCTTTCTGCAAGGCCTCCCTGAGATGTCTCATCCTCTGCTCCCTCTGCGACGGCAAGATAAGGTCCGCAACCTTACCCTTGTACCGTGGATCAAGGAGAGTGGCCAGCCAGTAATGGTCACTCTCCTTGATCCGAAGAACACGAGGATCCTTCCGCAGGCTTTGCAGGATCAGGGAGGCCATGCAGCGTAGGTTAGCTGAGGCATTCGGTCCGGAGTCTTCTGGGTCACTGAGGATGACATGATCGCCAGCCACCTCCTCCCAGCCACGTACAAGTCCACTGGTTTGTTGGGACTGTACATCATCCCTAAAAGACTGCTGCTGCTGATGCTGAGTGCCAGGCTCCACCTCCATGCTCACACAATCCTCCTCCTCCTCCTCTTCCTGTGTGATGGGTGGGACAGAAGGAACATTGTCTGGATAAAGGGGGCCTTGAGAGACAAGGAAGTCCTCCTCTTCCTGCCTCTGTTCTGCCTCAAGTGCCCTGTCCATTATCCCACGCAGCGTATGCTCCAACAGGTGGACAAGAGGTACAGTGTCACTGATGCATGCACTGTCACTGCTCACCATCCTCGTGGCCTCCTCAAATGGTGAGAGGACAGTGCATGCATCCCTGATCATGCTCCACTGGCGTGGGGAAAAAAAGCCAAGCTCCCCTGACCCTGTCCTGGTGCCGTAGTCGCAAAGGTACTCATTGATGGCCCTCTGCTGCGTGTGCAGTCGCTGCAGCATGGCCAACGTTGAGTTCCACCTGGTGGGCATGTCACATATTAGGCGGTTCTTGGGCAGGTTCAGCTCCTTTTGCAGCTCAGTCAGCCGAGCACTGGCATTATAAGATCGGCGGAAATGCACACAGACTTTCCTGGCCTGCCTCAGGACATCCTGTAAGCCTGGGAACCTGCCCAAGAACCGCTGCACCACCAGGTTGAGGACGTGAGCCATACAGGGCACATGGGTGAGCTGCCCCTGTCGCAGGGCGGAGAGGAGGTTGGTGCCATTATCAGAAACGACCATTCCTGGCTTAAGCTGGCGTGGCGTCAACCACCTCTCGGCCTGCCCCTGCAGAGCTGCCAGAACCTCTGGCCCAGTGTGGCTCCTGTCCCCCAAACACACCAGCGCAAGCACGGCATGGCATCTTTTTGCCTGCGTACTCGCGTAGCCCCTTGTACGCCTACGGAGCACCGCTGGTTCCGAGGACAGAGCACTCGAAGAGGACATGGAGGAAGAAGAAGAGGAGGGGGTGGAGGAGAGAGGTGTGTCACAACCAGTAGTAGCATTTTGGAGGCGTGGTGGCGGAACAACCTCCAACACTACTGCACCTTGTCCTGCATCCCTCCCAGCTACTAATAGAGTGACCCAATGGGCCGTGAAAGAAAGATAACGTCCCTGTCCATGCCTGCTGGACCATGAGTCAGCGGTAATATGCACCTTACCGCTGACTGCCCTGTCCAGCGAGGCATGGACATTGCCTTCCACATGCCAGTAGAGAGACGGAATCGCCTTCCGTGAGAAAAAGTGGCGTTTGGGAACCTGCCACTGAGGAACCGCACATTGAACAAACTCACGGAAGGGGGCCGAGTCTATCAACTGAAAAGGCAGCAGTTGAAGTGCTAGCAATTTAGCCAAGCTAGCATTCAACCGCTGGGCATGTGGATGGCTGGGAGTATACTTCTTTCGACGGTCCAGCAGCTGGGGCAGGGAAATTTGCCTGCTACAATCGGACGTCGGTGTACTGCAAGTACTTGGTTGTGACACACCTAATTCTACACCTTCAGTCCTCTCAGAGCAGCTTTCAGAGAGGACTGAAGATATAGTGGGGATGGAGATCCCAGCTGATGAGGAGCAAGGAGAGGTCCGCTTTGTTCTTTGGTGTGGGTCTTTTATGTGTGCTTGCCAACGAGCTGCATGGCAGGTCGACATATGTCTGCTCATGCTTGTGGTGCCCAAGCGGCTGATGTTTTGGCCACGCGAGATACTCTTGAGACAAATATTGCAAATAGCAGTGGTGCGATCTGATGCACTCGTCTCAAAAAAGGCCCACACCAAAGAACTTTTGTGATAACGTGCAGAGGCAGCGCCCTGCACAGGCGGAGCTCTGCGGTGTGGTACAGTTGCTGTGCTGGCCTCTAGCTGGCCTCCAGGGGGCATCCTGCCTCGTTGGACATGTGACGCTGCATCCTCCTCCTCCTCCTCCTCTCTCCCTTCAGGCACCCACGTGGAGTCAGTGACCTCATCATCCCCTCCCTCTTCACCACTAGAGCAAACCTGGCAGTAAGCTGCAGCTGGTGGAACACTACTGCCAGATTGCTGTCCTTCAGCATCCCCTCTCTCTGCGCGCACACTACTGACTTCCTCAAGCTGGGTATCATCATCCGAGCCTTCGAATCGTTGGGCATCCTCCTGGAGCATGTACCCAACACTGTGCTCAAACAGTTCGGGGGACTCCTCAGGAGGACATGGTGGGTCTAGGGAAGGGGTGGCTGATGATGCCATTGAGTACGCGTTGGCAGCTGCTCTGCCAGTACCCTGAGCCTGGGTGAGAGAGGATGAGGAGGATGAGGAGGGCTTGGTCATCCATTCTACCAAGCCTTCGGCATGATGCGGCTCCACATGTCCAGCTGCCGAAAACAAAGACAAGCGTGTCCCATGGCCACGTGCTGATGACGATGCACGACCACGTCCACGGCCAGCACTGTTGTCTCTAGAAACAGAGCCTGCCTGCCCTGTGTTCTTGCCTCGGCACGCTCTGCCTCTCCTTGGTGGTCTTCCAGCCATTGTAGTCGGTAGTGTATATAGTATAAAAAATAGAACTCCTATGTGTGCTCACAACACACTGTAGGTCCTATGGGTGCTGACACTAACAAACTATAGGTACTATGTGTGCTGCTGACAAGAAAATATAGGAGCTCTGTTTGCTGCCACTAACACACTAGAAGTCCTATGGGTGCTGCTGAGAAGAAAATATAGGAGCTCTGTTTGCTGCCACTAACACACTAGAAGTCCTATGGGTGCTGCTGAGAAGAAAATATAGGAGCTCTGTTTGCTGCCACTAACACACTAGAAGTCCTATGGGTGCTGCTGAGAAGAAAATATAGAAGCTCTGTGTGATGCCACTAACACACTAGAAGTCCTATGGGTGCTGCTGAGAAGAAAATATAGGAGCTCTGTTTGCTGCCACTAACACACTAGAAGTCCTATGGGTGCTGCTGAGAAGAAAATATAGGAGCTCTGTTTGCTGCCACTAACACACTAGAAGTCCTATGGGTGCTGCTGAGAAGAAAATATAGGAGCTCTGTTTGCTGCCACTAACACACTAGAAGTCCTATGGGTGCTGCTGAGAAGAAAATATAGGAGCTCTGTGTGATGCCACTAACACACTAGAAGTCCTATGGGTGCTGCTGAGAAGAAAATATAGGAGCTCTGTTTGCTGCCACTAACACACTAGAAGTCCTATGGGTGCTGCTGAGAAGAAAATATAGGAGCTCTGTTTGCTGCCACTAACACACTAGAAGTCCTATGGGTGCTGCTGAGAAGAAAATATAGGAGCTCTGTTTGCTGCCACTAACACACTAGAAGTCCTATGGGTGCTGCTGAGAAGAAAATATAGGAGCTCTGTTTGCTGCCACTAACACACTAGAAGTCCTATGGGTGCTGCTGAGAAGAAAATATAGGAGCTCTGTTTGCTGCCACTAACACACTAGAAGTCCTATGGGTGCTGCTGAGAAGAAAATATAGGAGCTCTGTGTGATGCCACTAACACACTAGAAGTCCTATGGGTGCTGCTGAGAAGAAAATATAGGAGCTCTGTTTGCTGCCACTAACACACTAGAAGTCCTATGGGTGCTGCTGAGAAGAAAATATAGGAGCTCTGTTTGCTGCCACTAACACACTAGAAGTCCTATGGGTGCTGCTGAGAAGAAAATATAGGAGCTCTGTTTGCTGCCACTAACACACTAGAAGTCCTATGGGTGCTGCTGAGAAGAAAATATAGGAGCTCTGTGTGATGCCACTAACACACTAGAAGTCCTATGGGTGCTGCTGAGAAGAAAATATAGGAGCTCTGTTTGCTGCCACTAACACACTAGAAGTCCTATGGGTGCTGCTGAGAAGAAAATATAGGAGCTCTGTGTGATGCCACTAACACACTAGAAGTCCTATGGGTGCTGCTGAGAAGAAAATATAGGAGCTCTGTTTGCTGCCACTAACACACTAGAAGTCCTATGGGTGCTGCTGAGAAGAAAATATAGGAGCTCTGTTTGCTGCCACTAACACACTAGAAGTCCTATGGGTGCTGCTGAGAAGAAAATATAGGAGCTCTGTTTGCTGCCACTAACACACTAGAAGTCCTATGGGTGCTGCTGAGAAGAAAATATAGGAGCTCTGTGTGATGCCACTAACACACTAGAAGTCCTATGGGTGCTGCTGAGAAGAAAATATAGGAGCTCTGTTTGCTGCCACTAACACACTAGAAGTCCTATGGGTGCTGCTGAGAAGAAAATATAGGAGCTCTGTTTGCTGCCACTAACACACTAGAAGTCCTATGGGTGCTGCTGAGAAGAAAATATAGGAGCTCTGTTTGCTGCCACTAACACACTAGAAGTCCTATGGGTGCTGCTGAGAAGAAAATATAGGAGCTCTGCTTGCTGCCACTAACACACTAGAAGTCCTATGGGTGCTGCTGAGAAGAAAATATAGGAGCTCTGTTTGCTGCCACTAACACACTAGAAGTCCTATGGGTGCTGCTGAGAAGAAAATATAGGAGCTCTGTGTGATGCCACTAACACACTAGAAGTCCTATGGGTGCTGCTGAGAAGAAAATATAGGAGCTCTGTTTGCTGCCACTAACACACTAGAAGTCCTATGGGTGCTGCTGAGAAGAAAATATAGGAGCTCTGTTTGCTGCCACTAACACACTAGAAGTCCTATGGGTGCTGCTGAGAAGAAAATATAGGAGCTCTGTTTGCTGCCACTAACACACTAGAAGTCCTATGGGTGCTGCTGAGAAGAAAATATAGGAGCTCTGTGTGATGCCACTAACACACTAGAAGTCCTATGGGTGCTGCTGAGAAGAAAATATAGGAGCTCTGTTTGCTGCCACTAACACACTAGAAGTCCTATGGGTGCTGCTGAGAAGAAAATATAGGAGCTCTGTTTGCTGCCACTAACACACTAGAAGTCCTATGGGTGCTGCTGAGAAGAAAATATAGGAGCTCTGTGTGATGCCACTAACACACTAGAAGTCCTATGGGTGCTGCTGAGATGAAAATATAGGAACTCTGTGTGATGCCACTAACACATTAGAAGTCCTATGGGTGCTGCTGAGAAGAAAATATAGGAGCTCTGTTTGCTGCCACTAACACACTAGAAGTCCTATGGGTGCTGCTGAGAAGAAAATATAGGAGCTCTGTGTGATGCCACTAACACACTAGAAGTCCTATGGGTGCTGCTGAGAAGAAAATATAGGAGCTCTGTTTGCTGCCACTAACACACTAGAAGTCCTATGGGTGCTGCTGACAAGAAAATATAGGAGCTCTGTGTGATGCCACTAACACACTAGAAGTCCTATGGGTGCTGCTGAGAAGAAAATATAGGAGCTCTGTTTGCTGCCACTAACACACTAGAAGTCCTATGGGTGCTGCTGAGAAGAAAATATAGGAGCTCTGTGTGATGCCACTAACACACTAGAAGTCCTATGGGTGCTGCTGAGAAGAAAATATAGGAGCTCTGTTTGCTGCCACTAACACACTAGAAGTCCTATGGGTGCTGCTGAGAAGAAAATATAGGAGCTCTGTTTGCTGCCACTAACACACTAGAAGTCCTATGGGTGCTGTTGGGGTGCAATGCTGTGCTAACAGCACTGCGGTTGGTACTACTGCAATACTGTACTAACAGTAAGCACGCACCAGACTAATCCCCAGCAGCAGCTAATAACACACTAACTGTGCAATCAGCAGCAATGAACGATCAATGACTTAGGTAGCAATGGTTTAGCAAAGAAATAGCCAATGGTTTAGCAAAGAAGAGCAAATCTTTCAGTATCAAGCAAAGACAGAATCAGCAGACTAATCTCTCCTAAAGCCGGAACTCATGTGACCGGGGCCGATGGCGTGGCGGCCTTTTAAATGGTGGGGCGTGTACTAAAGCCCCTGAGCTGTAATTGGCTACAGGCGTCCTGCCTGTAGCCAATTATTGCTCTCCGAGTTTCGGGCGCTGTGATTGGCCAAGCATGCGGGGTCACAGTGCATGCTTGGCCAATCATCAGCCAGCAATGCACTGCGCCGGCCGCGCCGGCCGCAATGCATTGCGGGGCCGCTCGCATCACACGAATGTGATGCGAACGGCCCAAATAGTTCTGGGCTCGACGAGCGAGCGAACGCCCGATGCTCGATTCGAACATGGGTTCGAATCGAGCACCGGGCCCATCCCTACTTCCCTGTCCCTACAAACAAGGATTAGCACAGTAAAACACACTGACACTCTCCCTACCTATAGTTTTCTGTCCCTATAAAAAATGTTTTTTTAAAGATGGTTGATGATGAATGCTTTAGCACAGTATAGCACAAGGAGAATTTCCCTCACTGTCCTTCCCTGTCCCTACAAACAAGGATTAGAACAGTAAAACACACTGACACTCTCCCTACCTATAGTTTTCTGTCCCTATAAAAAATGTTTTTTTTAAAGATGGTTGATGAGGAATGCTTTAGCACAGTATAGCACAAGGAGAATTTCCCTCACTGTCCTTCCCTGTCCCTACAAACAAGGATTAGCACAGTAAAACACACTGACACTCTCCCTACCTATAGTTTTCTGTCCCTATAAAAAATGTTTTTTTAAAGATGGTTGATGATGAATGCTTTAGCACAGTATAGAACAAGGAGAATTTCCCTCACTGTCCTTCCCTGTCCCTACAAACAAGGATTAGAACAGTAAAACACACTGACACTCTCCCTACCTATAGTTTTCTGTCCCTATAAAAAATGTTTTTTTAAAGATGGTTGATGATGAATGCTTTAGCACAGTATAGAACAAGGAGAATTCCCCTCACTGTCCTTCCCTGTCCCTACAAACAAGGATTAGCACAGTAAAACACACTGACACTCTCCCTACCTATAGTTTTCTGTCCCTATAAAAAATGTTTTTTTAAAGATGGTTGATGATGAATGCTTTAGCACAGTATAGCACAAGGAGAATTTCCCTCACTGTCCTTCCCTGTCCCTACAAACAAGGATTAGCACAGTAAAACACACTGACACTCTCCCTACCTATAGTTTTCTGTCCCTATAAAAAATGTTTTTTTAAAGATGGTTGATGAGGAATGCTTTAGCACAGTATAGCACAAGGAGAATTTCCCTCACTGTCCTTCCCTGTCCCTACAAACAAGGATTAGCACAGTAAAACACACTGACACTCTTCCTACCTATAGTTTTCTGTCCCTATAAAAAATGTTTTTTTAAAGATGGTTGATGATGAATGCTTTAGCACAGTATAGCACAAGGAGAATTTCCCTCACTGTCCTTCCCTGTCCCTACAAACAAGGATTAGCACAGTAAAACACACTGACACTCTCCCTACCTATAGTTTTCTGTCCCTATAAAAAATGATTTTTTAAAGATGGTTGATGATGAATGCTTTAGCACAGTATAGCACAAGGAGAATTTCCCTCACTGTCCTTCCCTGTCCCTACAAACAAGGATTAGAACAGTAAAACACACTGACACTCTCCCTACCTATAGTTTTCTGTCCCTATAAAAAATGTTTTTTTAAAGATGGTTGATGATGAATGCTTTAGCACAGTATAGCACAAGGAGAATTCCCCTCACTGTCCTTCCCTGTCCCTACAAACAAGGATTAGCACAGTAAAACACACTGACACTCTCCCTACCTATAGTTTTCTGTCCCTATAAAAAATGTTTTTTTAAAGATGGTTGATGATGAATGCTTTAGCACAGTATAGCACAAGGAGAATTTCCCTCACTGTCCTTCCCTGTCCCTACAAACAAGGATTAGCACAGTAAAACACACTGACACTCTCCCTACCTATAGTTTTCTGTCCCTATAAAAAATGTTTTTTTAAAGATGGTTGATGATGAATGCTTTAGCACAGTATAGCACAAGGAGAATTTCCCTCACTGTCCTTCCCTGTCCCTACAAACAAGGATTAGCACAGTAAAACACACTGACACTCTCCCTACCTATAGTTTTCTGTCCCTATAAAAAATGTTTTTTTAAAGATGGTTGATGATGAATGCTTTAGCACAGTATAGCACAAGGAGAATTTCCCTCACTGTCCTTCCCTGTCCCTACAAACAAGGATTAGCACAGTAAAACACACTGACACTCTCCCTACCTATAGTTTTCTGTCCCTATAAAAAATGTTTTTTTAAAGATGGTTGATGATGAATGCTTTAGCACAGTATAGCACAAGGAGAATTTCCCTCACTGTCCTTCCCTGTCCCTACAAACAAGGATTAGAACAGTAAAACACACTGACACTCTCCCTACCTATAGTTTTCTGTCCCTATAAAAAATGTTTTTTTAAAGATGGTTGATGATGAATGCTTTAGCACAGTATAGCACAAGGAGAATTCCCCTCACTGTCCTTCCCTGTCCCTACAAACAAGGATTAGCACAGTAAAACACACTGACACTCTCCCTACCTATAGTTTTCTGTCCCTATAAAAAATGTTTTTTTAAAGATGGTTGATGATGAATGCTTTAGCACAGTATAGCACAAGGAGAATTTCCCTCACTGTCCTTCCCTGTCCCTACAAACAAGGATTAGAACAGTAAAACACACTGACACTCTCCCTACCTATAGTTTTCTGTCCCTATAAAAAATGTTTTTTTAAAGATGGTTGATGATGAATGCTTTAGCACAGTATAGCACAAGGAGAATTCCCCTCACTGTCCTTCCCTGTCCCTACAAACAAGGATTAGCACAGTAAAACACACTGACACTCTCCCTACCTATAGTTTTCTGTCCCTATAAAAAATGTTTTTTTAAAGATGGTTGATGATGAATGCTTTAGCACAGTATAGCACAAGGAGAATTTCCCTCACTGTCCTTCCCTGTCCCTACAAACAAGGATTAGCACAGTAAAACACACTGACACTCTCCCTACCTATAGTTTTCTGTCCTTATAAAAAATGTTTTTTTAAAGATGGTTGATGATGAATGCTTTAGCACAGTATAGCACAAGGAGAATTTCCCTCACTGTCCTTCCCTGTCCCTACAAACAAGGATTAGCACAGTAAAACACACTGACACTCTCCCTACCTATAGTTTTCTGTCCCTATAAAAAATGTTTTTTTAAAGATGGTTGATGATGAATGCTTTAGCACAGTATAGCACAAGGAGAATTTCCCTCACTGTCCTTCCCTGTCCCTACAAACAAGGATTAGCACAGTAAAACACACTGACACTCTCCCTACCTATAGTTTTCTGTCCCTATAAAAAATGTTTTTTTAAAGATGGTTGATGATGAATGCTTTAGCACAGTATAGCACAAGGAGAATTTCCCTCACTGTCCTTCCCTGTCCCTACAAACAAGGATTAGCACAGTAAAACACACTGACACTCTCCCTACCTATAGTTTTCTGTCCCTATAAAAAATGTTTTTTTAAAGATGGTTGATGATGAATGCTTTAGCACAGTATAGCACAAGGAGAATTTCCCTCACTGTCCTTCCCTGTCCCTACAAACAAGGATTAGCACAGTAAAACACACTGACACTCTCCCTACCTATAGTTTTCTGTCCCTATAAAAAATGTTTTTTTAAAGATGGTTGATGATGAATGCTTTAGCACAGTATAGCACAAAGAGAATTTCCCTCACTGTCCTTCCCTGTCCCTACAAACAAGGATTAGCACAGTAAAACACACTGACACTCTCCCTACCTATAGTTTTCTGTCCCTATAAAAAATGTTTTTTTAAAGATGGTTGATGATGAATGCTTTAGCACAGTATAGCACAAGGAGAATTTCCCTCACTGTCCTTCCCTGTCCCTACAAACAAGGATTAGCACAGTAAAACACACTGACACTCTCCCTACCTATAGTTTTCTGTCCCTATAAAAAATGTTTTTTTAAAGATGGTTGATGAGAAATGCTTTAGCACAGTATAGCACAAGGAGAATTTCCCTCACTGTCCTTCCCTGTCCCTACAAACAAGGATTAGCACAGTAAAACACACTGACACTCTCCCTACCTATAGTTTTCTGTCCCTATAAAAAATGTTTTTTTAAAGATGGTTGATGATGAATGCTTTAGCACAGTATAGCACAAGGAGAATTTCCCTCACTGTCCTTCCCTGTCCCTACAAACAAGGATTAGCACAGTAAAACACACTGACACTCTCCCTACCTATAGTTTTCTGTCCCTATAAAAAATGTTTTTTTAAAGATGGTTGATGATGAATGCTTTAGCACAGTATAGCACAAGGAGAATTTCCCTCACTGTCCTTCCCTGTCCCTACAAACAAGGATTAGCACAGTAAAACACACTGACACTCTCCCTACCTATCCTTCTCTTTCCCTAAACTAAAGGAATCCAGGTTAAGCAAGAAAAAAAAAATGTCACTGTCCCTGCCTATGCTTCTCTTTCCCTGCTCCAGAACACACTACACTAGGCCGCCGTGCTGGCGGCCTTTTATAGTGTGGGGCGTGTACTAAACACCCTCAGCAATAATTGGCCACAGGCATCCTGCCTGTGGCCAATCATTGCTCTCCTCGCTGCCGGCGCTGTGATTGGCCAAGCATGCAGGATCACAGTGCATGCTTGGCCAATCACAGCGCCTGGATGACACTGCGATGGCGTAGTGCATTGTGGGCCGCGAGTTAGGCGCGAACGGCCCAAATCGTTCGTTGTTCGGCGAACGATCGAACAGCCGATGTTCGAGTCGAACGTATGTTCGACTCGAACCCTGAGCTCATCCCTAGTGATAACTCTACCTTTTGTTTGATTCTCATAGGGGAGAGAAGACTGGGAGGAGGACACTCCAGGGAGCACAAGAACCCCACAGCTTCACAACAACCCCAAACTCCCAAAGACCAACAACTTAAAGATGTGGAGGAAGTTGAGGTGGAGGAAGGAGAAGTGCAGGAAGGAGAGGTGGATGACGTTGTGGAACTGGTCACCACAACAGGTCAGTATCTGTCACCACAGCTTCAGGTAAGAGAGGTAGGCCTGCAGAGTTATAATACCTTTTTATTTTGTTTTTAGGGGATGTGAATGTTGGGGTGAAGGATAGTACAGGTTTCTCTGCTGACAGTGCCCTCCGCCTCATCCAGCAAGTGATGGAATGTAGCACGGAACTGGACAAAATTAAAGAAAGAATACATGTGATGGATCAAACATTTAAAGACATTCTCGATGTATTGGGGAGAATTCAATAAGGCATCCCAACCCCCTTTTTTCTCATGTTTGTTTTTCAACTTTAAAAAAACTTTTTGACAATCAAACCAGCCAAAAATTGAATCTGCACACAGTGTGTCAACATGTGCTATCTGCCATCAGGGGATATCCATGTACGTCTTTTGGGGGTGCAACCCCTTCCTCGTATCTAAAGTAAGTGGAAGAGGAAGGGGTTGCACCCCCAAAACACATCCATTCATCACCCCTGATGGCAGATAGCACATGTTGACAATAGGGATCAGGAGTCTAAAATCCCTATAGGAAAATAATCCCAATTGTGTGCATATTCAATTTTTGGCTGGGCAAGGGGTGGCAGGACCCCATATTAGGACGGGCACATAGAGACATATAGTTTGTGTAAGTGAATGTCTCAGATTGCTCCGAGGTATCCAATTTTGTAATTTTTGGAATGCAACTGTTGTTTTTGTATTTTCCTAAGAAAACAATTGCCGGTTTGTGGCCAGGCAAACAAAAAATTTAAAATTTAAAAAAAAAAGGTGTGTGAATTTGCACATAGTAAAAGATTTGAACACAAACAACGTGTAGCTTCTTTTTCTAATATGCTCTAACCTTATTTGGTAAATTTTTAAAGGTTACATAGTGAAATGGTTGGTATTTACTAAAGGAAAATACACTTGGCACTACAAATGCACTAAGACAAAGTTTAAACAAGATTTTTATTTGGATCGTTAGACAGCAATCTTTAGACATAGCCTGGCATAGGAATTGCCCCCCTACCCGTGAAATAGTCCATGTATTTGTCCCAAAACTCACGAGCATTTTGGGGGGGCAAGCCAGCATGGGCAGATTCCAGGCCCGGCAGGGGATTATCAGGGGAAAGTCCAGCCTCTGGCAAAACTGAGGCCATATATGAATTCGATTTGCGGCAAAGAAAATTGTGTAGCACACAGCAGCATAACACTACATAGTTTATTTTGTAGTCCGCCAAGTGGATGGAAGTCATAAAAAGGCGGAACTGGCTGGCCATTATGCCGAAGGCATTTTCAACGACTCTTAGGCCCCTGGCCAGCCGGTAATTGAACACCCTCTTCTCTGGGGTCAGGGTCCTCTGAGGAAATGGCCTCATAAGATGTGGTCCGAGCCCGAAGGCTTCATCAGCCAAAAAAACAAAGGGGAGTCCTTCAATATTCCCTACATCCGGTGGCAATGCAAGGTCGTCACTCTGGAGACGGAGGGCAAACTCCGTCTGGATGAAGGATCCCCCATCGGACATCCGGCCATTCTTCCCTACATCAACATAGAGGAATTCATACCGTGCTGACACCACCGCCATCAGCACAATGCTATGAAACCCCTTGTAGTTGTAGTAGTAGGACCCAGAACGGGGTGGCGGCACGATGCGGACGTGCTTCCCGTCTATAGCACCACCGCAGTGGGGGAAGTCCCACTCCGATGTCACAGTCTGCCATTCTTGTGGCGTGGAAGTTAGCTGTGGAGTCAAACAAGATGAAAAAATATTAGAATACACAAATCAAACATTACAAGTATATTCTACGAAAATACATTAGAGGCCAACATCAAGCAAAGTCTACGTTTATTAAGGTGTTTTAAATAAGTATAATGGAAGGCTCATGTATCATATTCATCACCCCCTATGATGGTCCATTAATAAATTCTAATGGGGAGGGGGGGGGATGTGTTTGGCCACAGGATAGCATTGCAGTGGTGGTGCGTCCAGAGTGGGTGCTGGAGCACTGCCCCCTCTCTCCTGTGCCCGTCACTCAGAACAATACATAGGTTTATTCCTTGCATTAACCTATGTATTGTCTATGCCGCCCACTATTCAGGTGGATGGCCCCCTGTTAAGCGACCGACATATGAAGAACTGCGGCATTTATGGGCTTAAAATTGCATATCAGAAACAGTAAGGAAAATTGTCTTGCACATTACAGCCTGAGGGATGTAATTGGCTTCAGAAAAGTTAAATAGGGGACGCGGGGGGGGGGGGGCATTCCTTGGGTAAACACTGACAGGCTGTTCTGCCAATCATGTTCACCAAGTCTGTTTAATGGTAACATGATTGGCTGATGCAACATCAAGGGAAGGAGAAGACATCAAGGACAGAAGAAGGATGGCGCTGACCACAAGAAGGTAAGTGCAGGGCTGGGGGGGAACTGGCTGCATTGGAGGGAACAAAATGGCTGCATTGGAGGGGACAAAATGGCTGCATTGGAGGGGACAAATGGGGGCGTTTAATAGGCACCAGAGCAAAAAAGGAGGAAGTTTATTTCCTAAATTGGGGTTTGAACCCCCAAACATTTGGAGCAACAGGCGCCCCTGCTGGAAAGGTTAGTGAAGGGAAATATGCATGGAGGAGAAAAAAGGGGCAATCTAAAGCTTCCAGCATGCATGGGGACAAAGGGGACATTCTCAGCATATTACAATCATGGTAATTAGGGAAGGATGAAAGAAATACAATACATTAGCATACATGTAATACATAAAATGTGATGTTAATGGAGAAAACTTACCCTAATATAGTCCTCCTGCAGGACTTGTATAATGGCAGAACAGGTGTCTGGGATTATGAGGCCCAGAGCCTGGGGGGAGATGCCTGTCGTGAACTTCAAGTCCTGAAGACTTCTCCCCGTCGCCAGGTACCGTAAGGTGGCGATGAGCCTCTGCTCAGCACTGATGGCTTCCCGCATAACGGTGTCCTGCCTGGTAATATAGGGGGACACCAAAGCCAACAGTTCCTGAAAAACGGGGTCAGACATCCGCAGAAAATTCCTGTAGTCCTCAGGATTATTCTCGACGATCTCCCGCAGCAGAGGCATGTGGCAGAATTGGTCCCGCTGGAGCAACCAATTCTTGGTCCATGAACTCCTCCTCACACCATTCATGGACTGGTCTTGGTCCAAAACAAGCAGACCAACACCAAGCACACGCACAGCACGAACTCGACGACGAGAACGTCCAGGCAACATGGCTAGGAAACGGTCGTCTTATCAGAACGTACAGAACAGAACGCACTTTAGAACAGCAAGGCCTATGAATAACGAACTGAAAATCAGAAACGAACAGGCAAGAACGCACTGTAAAACAGATACGACCTGCCTAGACGCCCTGAAAGTCAAGATACGAACCCACAAGCACAAACTGAACCGCAGAAAACGATCTGAAAAGTACGAAGACTGAAAAGCGCGAATCGTCTCTTCCCAAACTTTTACTTCACACGCGGTAACACGAGATCAGCAAAAGCAGCCCAAGGGGTGGCGCCAAGATAAAAGATCTTCCCCTTTATAGTGCCGTCGTACATGATGGACGTGACCGCGGAGAACAACGAGGAAATTGGGAAATGTCAGTGTGTACGCATGGAAAGCTTGACGAGAAAATCGACAAGCTTAACAAGAATCTCGTCGAAAAAAACGACGTGTTTTTTACGACGAGAAACTCGGTCGTGTTTACGAGGCTTGACACTCTCCCTGCCTATCCTTCTCTCTCCCTGCACACAAGGTTTAGCAAAGAATATGACACTGACACTGTCCCCTGCCTATCCTTCTCTCTTTCTGCACACAAGGTTTAGCAAAGAATATGACACTGACACTCTTCCTGCCTATCCTTCTCTCTCTCTACACACAAGAATAGCACAAAGAATAGCACAATAACACTGTCCCTGCCTATCCTTCTCTTTCCCTGCGCCGTAAACACACTACACAAGGCCGCCGCGCTGGCGGCCTTTTATAGTGTGGGGCGTGTGCTAAACCCCCTGAGCTATAATTGGCCACAGGCAACCTGCCTGTGGCCAATTATGGCTCTCCTACCTGCCGGCGCTGTGATTGGCCAAGCATGCGGGGTCACAGTGCATGCTTGGCCAATCACAGCGCCGGGATTGCACTGCGATGGCGCAGTGTATTGTGGGCCGTTCGCGTCACTCGAATTTGGCGCGAACGGCCCAAATAGTTCGATCTTCGTCGAACGATCGAACAGCCGATGTTCTAGTCGAACGTATGTTCGACTCGAACACCGAGCTCATCCCTAATCCCTATCTAGTGTGTGCTACTAGTAGTGACAGTACAGGGAAATTTACTCTGACTCATGCTCTAAACCTGTGATGCCTCGTACACACGGCAGAGAATCTCGTCGTTAAAAACATGTCGTTTTTTTCGATGAGATCCTTGGACAAGAAACTTGTCCCGGCCGAGTGCACACATGCTCATTTCAAAGAACCCGTGGTTCTTTGAATGGAGCGTACGCGGTGACGTCATCGAATACGACGAGCATGCGCTCGTCACATTCGATGCCGTCGCCGCCATCTTGGTTCACCCTACCTATGCCTAGGAAGCTACCGCGCATGCGTCAAAGTCATTTCGAGCATGCGTGGGCTTCCCGGCGAACAGGTAAGTGTACACACACACAATTTTCTCGTCGAGAAACAGGCTGACGAGAATCTCAACGAGAAAATAGAGAGCAGGTTCTCTATTTTCTCGTTGAGATGCTTGACGCTTTTCTTGACGAGAAACCATACACACAAACTAATTTCTCGGCAAGAAATCTCTGCCGGGTTTTTGCCGAGAAACTCGGTCATGTGTACGAGGCTTGAGTCTTAATTGGGTCAGGATTTACAACCCCTGGCAAACAGTATGGAATCACCACTCTTGGAAAATGTTCATTCAATTGTTTAATTGTGTAGAAAAAAAAAGAATCACAGACATGCCTCAAAACTATTTTCATTCAACATTCCAACATTTTGGCTTTAAGAAATACTTAAATAAAGATAAAAAGAAAAAAACTGTAGTCAATTGCAACTGTTTTTGCAGAAGAAAAACAAGGTTACAGTCCGCTAAAGAAAAGCAATCTGTGGATGACTGGATAAAAGTGATATTCAGTGATGAATCGCAAATCTGCATTGGGCAGGGGGATGATGCTGGAACTTTTGTTTGGCGCCGTTCCAATGAAATGTATGAAGGCAACTCCCTGAACAAAACATGTAAATTTCCACAATGATGATATAGAGTTGCATGTCAGGTAAAGGTACGGGGGAGATAACAGTCATTAAATCTTCAATAGATGTACAAGATTATAATAAGATATTGGACACTTTTCTTATTCCATCAATTGAAAGGATGTTTGGTGATGATGACATAATTTTTCAGGATGTAATCTGATGCAGATATTTGTTTTAGAACTGCAAAATACATGGTTATTCCATAATATTTTCCTCAGAATTAAGTGATTTCATATTTTTTTCCTCTATTTTGATCTGCAAAACAGTTGCAATTGACTACAGTTTTCTTTCTTTTTAATTTTTTTTAAGTGTTTCTTAAAGCCAGAAGGTTGGAATGTTAAATGAAAAAAGTTTTGAGGCATGTCTGTGATTAGTTTTTTTTTCTATAAAATTAAACACTTGAATGAACATTCTCCAAAAGATTCCATACTTTTTGCCAGGGGTTGTAGTTCTAGAGTTCAGGGCTGGATGACTTATCCTAGCATCTCTCTGGTGCCTCCCCCTGTTTCTGGGACATTGGAGAATGTTCTAGAGCTAGTGGACAAAGGTTAGAAGGGGCAGCTATGAATATTTATTGGACCTCAGCCAATCCCCAGGAGTGGGCTGGCAGGGGACTGAGAAACTCCCATAAACAGACATGGGCCATGCCAGCAGGGAGGTCAGGTGGAAGATGGAGAAGCAATGCTATGGAGAGGCTGTTAGTGGCCTTTGAGGAACTCCTTACTAGGGTGGGGGGGTTGTCTCTGGCTGGAGCTCGGTATAGCCTGGAAAAATGGTATGGGTACCCCCCCCCAGCCAACTACCAGGCCCTTTGGGTCTTGTATAGATATTAAGGGGAACCCCACACCCAAATTAAAAAAAGGCCCTATATACTCTGAACAGCAGTATACAGGCGGTGCAAACAAGACAGGGACTGTAGGTTTGTTCTTAAGTAGAATCTGTTTGTAATTTTGAACAGGTAAGTTTTTTAAGTGTAGCTCCAGCCAAAAAAACGATTTTTAAGCTTTTTGGAAAACATAGGGAAGGGTTATCACCCCTGTAACATTTGTTTTGCTGTCTGTGCACCTGTTCAGAACATTTCACCTCACTTTCCGTCCCAGTGACAAATGTCTTTTGAAAATTTGTTTTTTTTATTGAAACAAGGATTTGTGATAAAGCATCAGTGGAGAGGAGACAACTCTTTCCCATATTAACTCTTACAGGAGAGAATTTCCCTTCCTAGGGGTAGATTTCCTCTCACTTCCTGTTGTCTCCTTCCGTTTGCAAGTAGGAGTCGTTTGTAAGTTGGATGCTTGAAAGTAGGGGCCTGCCGTATATACTCTGCAGAAATTTGGCCCTTAGGTGTTGGTGTTGCCACAACACTGTAAGCCCTCACAGTTACTCCTGGTGGGCGCTGGAACGCCCTGCTGTGAACTATTATATCAAGAATTGTAATTACATGCCATTGTTGAACAGTGGTAGGAAAAATTGGATCTTTGGTAGTGGTGCTGTTGCTGGTGCCACAACATTGTAAGTCCTCACAGTTTCTCTTGGTGGGCGCAGGAATGGGCCCAGCTGTGTGAAATATTAGATCAAGAATTGTAATTACATGACATTGTTGAACAGTGGTAGGAAAAATTGGGCCTTTGGTGGTGGTGGTGGTGCTGGTGCCACAACACTGTAAGTCCTCGCAGTTACTTTTGGTGGGAGCAGGAATTGGCCCAGCTGTGAAATATTAGATCAAGAATTGTAATCACATGCCCCTGTTGAACAGGGGCAGAAAAATTGGGCCTTTGGTGGTGGTGTTACCACAACACTGTAAGCCCTCACAGTTACCCTTGGTGGGCGCAGGAATGGGCCCTGCTGTGAATTATTAGATCAAGAATTGTAATTACATGCCCCTGTTGAACAGGGGTAGAAAAATTGGGCCTTAGGCACTGGTGCCACAACACTGCAACCCCTCACAGATACTGTAGTTGGAGCACAGCAATAAGCCCTGCTGCAAAGCATTGCATCAAAAATTGTAAATACACGCCCCTGTTAAACAGGGGCTGAAAAATTGGGCCTTAGCCACAGGTGGCGGTGCCCAGAACCAAAAATGTTCTTTCAAACTATCAGCATGATTATTGAAGAGGCAGAGGATAGTCACTCTGCATAACAGGATAGTCATTTAGCATCAGCATAGGCAGTCTTAAAGGGATCTGACATTTCCAAAAAAAAAATTTGGTTACATCAGCATCAGGTGCTTGGTAGCTGGTGGTGATCCAAGACTGATTCATTTTTATGAAGGTCAGTCGATCAACCGAGTCGGTGGACAGGCGCACCCTGTGATCGGCTACAAAGCCTCCAGCAGCACTGAATGTGCGTTCCAAAAGAACGCTGGATGCAGGACAGGCCAGTACCTCAATTGCATACTGTGCAAGCTCTGGCCAGTGATCCATCCTCAAGACCCAGTAACCCAGAGGATTTTTGGTGGGAAAGGTGTCCAAGTCTGATCTTTCCCCTAGGTATTCCTGCACCATGTAAACCAGATGCTGGCAATGGTTGCTGGAAGCAATCATACCTTGGGGCTGCGTACTAAAAAATTGTCTGAACGCATCGGTCAGACGGCCACCTTCTTCACCGCTCCTTCTTTGACTGACCGGAGCCTCAGCAACACGTTGTCCAGGACCAGGAATTTGTAACCTCCCAGTCTCTGGGAACGCATTGCACAGACCTTTCTGCAAGGCCTCCCGAAGATGCTTCATCCTCTGCTCCCTCTGCGACGGCAAGATAAGGTCCGCAACCATAGCCTTGTAACGTGGATCAAGGAGGGTTGCCACCCAGTAATGATCCCTCTCCTTGATCGCACAAATACGAGGATCCTTCCGCAGGCTTTGTAGGATCAGGGAGGCCATGCAGCGTAGGTTTGCTGAGGCATTTGGTGCGGAGTCCTCTGGGTCACTGAGGATGACATGATCCGCAGCCACCTCCTCCCAGCCATATACAAGTCCATGGCTGTTGCTGATGCTGAGTGCTAGGCTCCACCTCCATGCTGACACGATAATCCTCCTCCTCCTCCTCCTCTTCCTGTGTGATAGCCGGGCCAGCAGGAACACTGTCTGGATAAAGGGGGCCTTGAGAGGTAAGGAAGTCCTCCCTCTTCCTGCCTCTGTTCTGCCTCAAGTGCTCTGTCCATTATTCCACGGAGCGTGTGCTCCAACAGGTGGACAAGAGGGACAGTGTCACTGATGCATGCACTGTCACTGCTCACCATCCCCGTGGCCTCCTCAAAAGGTGTCAGGACAGTGCATGTATCCCTGATTATGGTCCACTGGCGTGGGGAAAAAAATCCAAGCTCCCCTGACCCTGTCCTGGTGCCATATTGCAACAGATACTCATTGATGGCCCTCTGATGCGTGTGCAGCCGCTGCAGCATGGCCAACGTAGAGTTTCACCTGGTGGGCATGTCACAGATTAGGCGGTTCTTGGGCAGATTGTAATCCTTTTGCAGGTCAGTCAGCCGAGCACTGGCATTATATGACCGTCGGAAATGCCCACAGACTGTCCTGGCCTGCTTCAGGACCTCCTGTAAGCCCGGGTACCTGCCCAAGAACCGCTGCACCACCAAGTTAAGGACGTGAGCCAAACAGGGCACATGGGTCAGTTGTCCCTGTCGGAGGGCAGAGAGGAGGTTGGTGCTGTTGTGTAACGGTTTCAGCCAAATGATCAGACCAGTGGTGATGTGCAATTTCTACTTTACATAACAATGAACTTCAACATAAATTGTACCAGAGGTCGTGTGAGCACGGGTATACAGTACAGAACATTAATATGATCCGTAAAGAAAAAAAGGATATCACAATTATACTGCCGTTCAACTAATGTCCACTAGGTGGCAGCAGCGTGTTCTGAGTTCATTCTACAGATAGAATAGAGAGCTAAGGAATCTCACGTGTCCAAGATAGTAATCGTTCATTCAACAGACTGCAAGCTGAGTGGACCTCCTGCTGGCACACACTGCACGCTGGTACTGCATTCTACTTACTTCGGTCAGGAGGTTCTGGTGGCTGCAGATAGGGCCAACCCACTTCTTGGACAGCTTCCGCAAATGGACTGTAACAGAGTCCTCTCAAGTGACTGGGGCTTGGAAAGATGCTGCGTGCTCTTGTGCTCACTGCTGGTGGCCCGCACACCAGACTTGACAGGGGAGGACCCAGCACCTGGGAACAGCTCACTTGCCCAGTCACTGCTGTCCCATCAGGCAGGATATCTCTGAGCATCGGAAGCTGGGTGGATCTGACATTTATATCCCTCGGGCGTGTCCAGTAGCTCAGAGGAAGGATTGTGGGGAGGTGAGTTAAAGGGACCTGCACCGGAATCTGGACAAAGGGGCATCCCACTACACTCCACCCCACTTGAACTTGCGATTCCAGGCAAGTTTACCGACCAAACAAAGTCCTCCTGTGCAAAGCGTTCAGGTGTGCCTCTGAAAGCTTCTCAAGGGTTGAGGTTCAGGCTCTTCTTCAGAAGCAGATACATCTTCACTTTCAGGCATCTCAGTGGACAGTGGGTCAGAGGGCTCCACAGCAGGAATAGGAATTCGAGCTGGGCAATCATTGGACTGCATGGCATTGTCTGTATCTGTAATCTCTCCTGGGAGATTTGGAGGCAGCAGTGAGGGAACGGGGAGTAGCCACCACTGATTCTCTGCAGGGGCCGCTACGGGTGGTTCGAAAACCTGTTCTTCCGGCTCTCTAGATAAGCTCTCATGCACCTCTATGTAATTTCTAATAGCTTTGAGGAGCCTGCGGTGTAGCCACCTCGGCCTATCTTGTTTTCTTTCCTTCTGGATGTCATAGACTGGCACGCCTGGAATTGGTTGCTGTAGCACAACTCCGGGCACTTCCTCCCATGGAATTTGTAGCTTGCCCTGCACCTTTGCGCCTGATCAAAACCCTGTCTCCAGGTTTCAGATCATAGACCTCCGTTCCTGACTCTTCTTGTTCCACCCAAGTTCGCTCCTTTACAAACTGTTGGACTTCTGACAGGCGTCCCCTCCACTCTTGAATCCAGGTTGCTGGAGTATACTATGGTTCTTCAGTGGGGACAATAACCCATAGATCTGTGGGTCCCCCAAGAGTACAACCAAACAACACATGGTAAGGAGAGCGAGCTGTCGCTGAGTGCACAGTATGATTATACTTCCAAACCACTTTAGCCAAGTAATGGGTCCATCTGGTCCGTTTCTCACGGGCCAGCCCTCTCAGTAATTGTATCAGGGTACGATTAAACCTCTCGCAGGCTCCGTTACCCTGTGGGTGATATGGGGTCGTATGCGTCTTCTCGACACCTAAGGAGCGACACCACTCCTGGAAGAACTCACTTTCAAAGCAGGTCCCTTGATCTGAATGTATCTTCTGAGGGCAACCATAAGGGAGACAGAAGTGCTTCCACACTGCTTGAGCTGCAGTCTTTGCAGTCTGGTCACGAGTTGGTACAGCTACAGCAAACTTGGTAAAGCGGTCCACCATAACAAGGACATGGCGATGTCCATCTTCCGACATGTCGAGGGTGAGGAAGTCAACTGTCAATACTTCCAATGGGGCAGACGTGTTCCAAGTCATGGAAGGCACCTTGAGCTCAGCCCCCTTGGTCACGGAGCATACCGCATAGTGCCGACATATCTGATCAATCAACTGGAACAGCCCCACACACATGGCTTGCCTTTTGAATCAGGCGAATGTCTTGTGGACACCCCAATGTCCTCCTTCCACATGGATCCTTTCTGCCACTGGTCGAGCTCTGCCCCGCGACAGTACAATCTGCCAGGTTACCGAAGAGTCATGGGGGAACATTATTCTGCGATACAATATGCCGTTTCTCAAGAGGAGGCGTGACCATTCGTTCAGCAGTTTTTGTGTTCCTGGTAGCAGTTGTGATCTTTCACTTCTACTGGGCCAGCACCGTAACTGCATTGCCTCTATTACTGGGGAAATCACAGTGTCATCCTTCTGCGTTTCTGCCCAATTATAATCTTCCAATACCTGGATGAGGTCCACCCGTGGTCTACTCTTAAATCTAGCCCCCATTAAGGGCGGAATTTCTTCTTCTTCTGCCTCTTCATCCACATCTTGCTGTGGTTGTGCTGAAGGGTACAGTGATAGGGCATCAGCACGTGTTTGCCCTTTCCTGGGTGGTAATGCAGGGAAATGTCAAACTTTGTCAGACGTGCTGCCCATCTTTGTTCCAGAGCGCCAAGTTTGGATGTCTGGAGATGTGCTAAGGGATTATTGTCCGTCCAGACTTCGAACTTAGACCCTGCGAGAAACTCTGCGAAACGTTCTGTGATGACCCACACCAGCGCTAACAGTTCCAACTTGAAGGAGCTGTAGTTTGCAGGGTTTCTCTCGGTTGGATGAAGGCTGCTGCTGGCATAAGCAATAACCCATTCCTTACCAACTTGCATTCCTGATAGCACGCCTCCCAGGCCCTGGTTACTGGCATCAGTCTGTACCCGAAAAGGGAAGGGAGAAATCAGCAAAGGCCAATACAGGGGCTGACACCAACCGTCGCTTTAAGAAGTCAAATGTCTCTTGTTGTTCCAGTCCCCATTCCACCTTCTTGTGACCTCCCTTCTGGTCTAATCCATGTAGTAATTTCTGGATTGGAGCAGCATGATGGGCGTAGTGCTTGATGAAACGTCAATAGTGCCCTGCTAACCCTAGGAAGGCTCTAACCTCAGTCACGGTCGATGGTGCCTTCCATTGTTGTATTACCTTGATTTTCTCTGGGTTGGGAAGTACACCCTGTTTTGAAATGACATGTCCCAAATATTCAATTTCACTTTTGAACAGGTGGCATTTTTTTGGGTTAAGCTTCAGCCCATACTGATGTAGTCGGTCTAGAACAGCATAGAGGTGGGCAAGGTGTTCCTCAAAGGTGGCAGAGAAAACCACTATATCATCAAGATAAATCAGGATGCTATCCAAGTTCATATCCCCAAGACAATGCTCCATTGTCCTTTGGAAGGTAGCGGGTGCATTGTTCAGCCCAAAAGGCATTCTCTTGAACTGCCATAGTCCCATAGGGGTAATGAAAGCAGTTTTTGGTCGATCTGCTTTGGCCACAGGGATCTGCCAATATCCACTGGCGAGATCAAGTGTGGAAAAGAATTTGGCTTTCCCTAGAGCAGTTAGGAAATCTTCAATCCACGGCAGGGGATAGGCGTCTCTTGTAGTGACAGCATTCAACCATCTATAATCTACATAGAAGCGGAGGGTGCCGTCCTTTTTCTGCACTAATACGATGGGAGCTGCCCATGGGCTCTTGCTGTCTTCAATTACGCCTTGCTGCATCATCTGTTCCAACATCTGCTTGACTTCCTGATAAAGGTGAGGGGGTATGCTTCTGTAGTGATCCCGGATGGGTGGATTTCCTCCAGTTGAGATCTCATGTTCAATTCCATTGCTACAGCCCAGGTCAAAATCCCCCTGGGAAAACACCTCTGACCACTTACCTGCCAGTTGCCTTACTGCTTCTACCTGAGTGGGTGTGAGTTCCTCAGTGGACAGCTGTAGAAGTGGAAGTATCTGTTCTCCTACCCATGCTGGGTCTGCTCCTGCTGACCATTTGGCAACATTCACTTTAGCTACATAGCGTCGTCTGTGAAATTTCTGGAGCTCTATGTGGTCCACTTTGGGAGAAATCACACCTGTAATCAGGGCCAGTTCCTCCAATGATGTCGCCGGGGGCAGGTGAAGTGGAATCGTCTTGCTGTTCCGCATCCTAACTAGCACGGTGCCTTGACGTACTACTGTGAGAGTTCTATCAACAAATGGGGCCATATCTGAGGGTAAGGGTTCCACTAGCACTGGGACGCCCTGCAGTCTATGGCATGATCCAACATGCATGAGAAGTAGTGATGAGCCGAACACCCCCGGGTTCGGTTCGCACCAGAACCCGCGAACGGACCGAAAGTTCGTACGAACATTAGAACCCTATTAAATACAATGGATGCGAACGTTCGAATTCTAAAGTGCTAATTATAACGACTATTATGCATGTTATTGTCCTAAAAAGGGTTTGGGAACCCGGGTTGTGCACCAGGGGACATGTATCAATGCAAAAAGAAGTTTTAAAAAAGGTCGTTTTTCGGGAGCAGTCATTTTAATGATGCATGAAGTGAAAAAAAAAGTCAAATATTCCTTTAAATATCGTACCTGGGGGGTGTCTAAAGTATGCCTGTGAAGTGCCACGTGTTTCCCGTGTTTAGAACTGTCCCTGCACAAAATTACATTTCTAAAGGAAAAAAAGCCATTTAAAACTGCTTGCGGCTTTAATGTAATGTCTGGTCCCGGTAATATGGATGAAATTCTTTAAGAAAAATGGCATAGCTACCCCATGACCCCCCCCCCCTACCCCAGCCCATTACCAGCCCCTTTGGGTCTTGTATGGATATTAAGGGGAACCCCGCACATAAAATAAAAAAGGCCCTATATACTCTGAACAGCCGTATACAGGCGGTGCATACAAGACAGGGACTGTAGGTTTGTTCTTATGTAGAATCTGTTTGTAATTTTGAACAGGTACATTGTTGAAGTGTAGCTCCAGCCCAAAAATCTATTTTTAAACTTTTTGGAAAACATAGGTAAGGGTTATCACCCCTGTAACATTTGTTTTGCTGTCTGTGCCCCTGTTCAGAACATTTCACCTCACTTTCCGTCCCAATGACAACTGTTTTTGAAATGTGGTGTTTTTCTTGAAACAAGGATTGCTGATAAAGCATCAGTACAGAGGAGACACCTTTCTCCCATATTTATTCTTACAGGAGAGAATTTTCCTTCCTAGTGGTAGATTTCCTCTCACTTCCTGTTGTCTTCTTGCGTTTGCAAGTAGGAGTCGTTTGTAAGTTGGATGTTTGAAAGTAGGGACCTGCCGTATATACTCTGCAGAAATAGGCCCCTTAGTTGTTGGTGTTGGCACAACACTGTAAGCACTCACAGTTACTCTTGGTTGGTGCTGGAACGCCCTGCTGTCAACTATTATATCAGGAATTTTAATTACATATAATTGTTTTACAGTGGTAGTAAAAATTGGGCCTTTGATGGTGGTGCTGGTGCCACAACACTGTAAGCCCTGACAGTTACTCTTGGTGGGTGCAGCAATGGGCCCTGCTGTGAATTATTAGATCAAGAATTGTAATTACATGCCCCTTTTGAACAGGGGCTGAAAAATTGGGCCTTTCGTGGTGGTGGTGGCGTTGCCACAACACTGTAAGCCCTCAGAGTTACTCTTGGTGGGTGCAGCAATGGGCCCTGCTTTGAATTATTAGATCAAGAATTGTAATTGCATGCCCCTGTTGAACAGGGGCTGAAAAATTGGGCCTTTCGTGGTGGTGGTGGTGGTGGTGGTGTTGCCACAACACTGTAAGCCCTCAGAGTTACTCTTGGTGGGTGCAGCAATGGGCCCTGCTGTGAATTATTAGATCAAGAATTGTAATTACATGCCCCTTTTGAACAGGGGCTGAAAAATTGGGCCTTTCGTGGTGGTGGTGGTGGTGGCGTTGCCACAACACTGTAAGCCCTCAGAGTTACTCTTGGTGGGTGCAGCAATGGGCCCTGCTGTGAATTATTAGATCAAGAATTGTAATTGCATGCCCCTGTTGAACAGGGGCTGAAAAATTGGGCCTTAGGCACTGGTGGCACAACACTACAACCCCTCACAGATACTGTACTTGGAGCACAGCAATGAGCCCTATGGCAAATTATTGCTAAAAAAATTGTAATTACACGCCCCTGTAAAACAGGGGCTGAAAAATTGGGCCTTAGCCACTGGTGGCGGCACCCATAAACAAAAATGATCTTCCAAGCTATCATCATCAATCGTATCATTGAGGACTCGGAGGAGGAGGATAGCCAGTCAACATAACAGCACAGGCACTCAGCATCAGCATCAGTCTTGAAGGGATGTGACATGTTAAAATCAATTAGTCTGTTATATCAGCATCAGGTGTGTGGTAGCTGGTGGTGATCCAAGACTGGTTCATCTTGATGAAAGTCAGTCGATCAACCGAGTCGGTGGACAGGCGCACCCTGTGATCCGTGACAAATCCTCCAGCAGCACTGAATGTGCGTTCCGAAAGAACGCTGGATGCAGGACAGGCCAGTAGCTCAATTGCATACTGTGCAAGCTCTGGCCAGTGATCCATCCTCAAGACCCAGTAAGCCAGAGGATTTTCAGTGGGGAAGGTGTCCAAGTCTGACCTTGCCCCTAGATATTCCTGCACCATGTTTATCAGACGCTGGCGATGGTTGCTGGAACCGATCATACTTTGGGGCTGCGGACTAAAGAATTGTCTGAACGCATCGGTCAGACGGCCACCTTCCCCACCGCTCCTTCTTTGACTGGCCGAAGCCTCAGCAACTCGTTGTCCAGGACCAGGAGTTTGTAACCTCCCAGTCTCTGGGAACGCGTTGCACAGACCTTTCTGCAAGGCCTCCCGGAGTTGTCTCATCCTCTGCTCCCTCTGCGACGGTAACATAAGGTCCGCAACCTTACCCTTGTACCGTGGATCAAGGAGAGTGGCCAGCCAGTAATGGTCCCTCTCCTTGATCCGAAGAATACGAGGATCCTTCCGCAGACTTTGCAGGATCAGGGAGGCCATGCAGCGTAGGTTTGCTGAGGCATTCGCTCCGGAGTCCTCTGGGTCACTAAGGACGACATGATCCGCAGCCACCTCCTCCCAGCCACGTACAAGTCCACTGGTTTCTTGGGACTGTAAATCATCCCTAAAAGACTGCTGCTGATGATGCTGAGTGCCAGCCTCCACCTCCATGCTGACACAATCCTCCTCCTCCTCCTCGTCCTCTTCCTGTGCGATGGGTGGGACAGAAGGAACACTGTCTGGGTAAAGGGGGCCTTGAGAGGCAAGGAAGTCCTCCTCTTCCTGCCTCTGTTCTGCCTCAAGTGCCCTGTCCATTATTCCACGCAGCGTGTGCTCCAACAGGTGGACAAGAGGTACAGTGTCACTGATGCATGCACTGTCACTGCTCACCATCCTCGTGGCCTCCTCAAATGGTGCCAGGACAGTGCATGCATCCCTGATCATGCCCCACTGGCGTGGAGAAAAAAAACCAAGCTCCCCTGACCCTGTCCTGGTGCCGTAGTCGCACAGGTACTCATTGATGGCCCTCTGCTGCGTGTGCAGCTGCTGCAGCATGGCCAACGTTGAGTTCCACCTGGTGGGCATGTCACATATAAGGCGGTTCTTGGGCAGGTTCAACTCCTTTTGCAGCTCAGCCAGGCGAGCACTGGCATTATAAGATCTGCGGAAATGCACACAGACTTTCCTGGCCTGCCTCAGGACATCCTGTAAGCCCGGGTACCTGCCCAAGAACCGCTGCACCACCAGGTTAAGGACGTGAGCCACACAGGGCACATGGGTCAGTTGTCCCTGTCGGAGGGCGGAGAGGAGGTTGGTGCCATTGTCGCAAACCACCATTCCTGGCTTAAGCTGGCGTGGCGTCAACCACCTCTCGGCCTGGCCCTGCAGAGCAGACAGGACCTCTGCCCCAGTGTGGCTTCTGTCCCCCAAACACACCAGCGCAAGCACGGCATGGCATCTTTTTGCCTGCGTACTTGCGTAGCCCCTTGAACCCCTACGGAGCACCGCTGGTTCCGAGGACAAACCACAGGAAGAGGCCATGGAGGAAGAAGAAGAGGAGGGGGTGGAGGAGAGAGGTGTGTCACAACCAGTAGTAGCATTTTGGAGGCGTGGCGGTGGAACAACCTCCAACACTACTGCACCTTGTCCTGCATCCTTCCCAGCTGCCAAAAGAGTGACCCAATGGGCCGTGAAAGAAAGGTAACGTCCCTGTCCATGCCTGCTGGACCATGAGTCAGCGGTAATATGCACCTTACCACTGACCGCCCTGTCCAGCGAGGCCAAGACATTGCCTTCCACATGCCGGTAGAGAGCCGGAATAGCCTTCCGTGAGAAAAAGTGGCGTTTGGGAACCTGCCACTGAGGAACCGCACATTGCACAAACTCACGGAAGGGGGCCGAGTCTACCAACTGAAAAGGCAGCAGTTGAAGCGCTAGCAATTTAGCCAAGCTAGCATTCAACCGCTGGGCATGTGGATGGCTGGGAGTGAACTTCTTTCGACGGTCCAGCAGCTGGGGCAGGGAAATTTGCCTGCTAGAATCGGACGTCGGTGTACTGCTAGCAGAGTGGCCGCAAGTACTTGGCTGTGACACACCTAATTCTACACCTTCATTCCTCTCAGTGCATGTTTCAGAGAGGACTGAAGTTATAGTGGGGTTGGAGATCCCAGCTGATGCGGTGCAAGGAGAGGTCCGCTTTGTTCTTTGGTGTGGGTCTTTGAGGTAGGCTTGCCAACGAGCTGCATGGCAGGTCAACATATGTCTGATCAGGCATGTGGTACCCAAGCGGCTGATGTTTTGGCCACGCGATATACGCTTGAGACATATGTTGCAAACAGCAGCTGTGCGATCTGATGCACTAGCCTCAAAAAAGGCCCACACCAAAGAACTTTTTGAATGACGGGCAGAGGCAGCGCCCTGCACAGGCGGAGCTCTGCGGTGTGATTCCGTCGGTGTACTGCCCTTACGCTGGCCACCAAAGGGCATCCTGCCTCGTTGGAGATGTGCCTCCTCCTCATCCTCCTCCTCCTCCTCTCTCCTATTAGGCACCCACGTGGAGTCAGTGACCTCATCATCCCCTCCCTCCTCATCACTGGAGCCAATCTGGCAGTATGCTGCAGCTGCTGGAACATGACTGCCAGATTGGTGTCCTTCTTGAGCATCCCCTCTGTCTGCTCTCACGCTACTGCCTTCCTCTAGCTGGGTTTCATCATCAGACCCTTCGAAACGCTGGGCATCCTCCTGGAGCATGTACCCAACACTGTGCTCAAACAGTTCGGGGGACTCCTCAGGAGGAGGACATGGTGGGTCTAGGGAAGGAGTGACTGATGATGAGTCTGACATTGATACCAGGGAAGAGGACGCTTTGGCAGCTGCTTTTCCAGTACCCTGAGCCTGGGTGAGAGAGGATGAGGAGGAGGAGGAGGGCTTGGTCATCCACTCTACCAAGTCTTTGGCATGATGTGGCTCAACATGTCCAGCTGCCGAAAAGAAGGACAAGCGTGTCCCATGGCCATGTGCTGATGACAATGCACCGCGTCCACGACCAGCACTGTTGCCCCCAGACACAGAGCCTGCTTGCCCTCTTTTATTGCCTCCTGACTGTCTGCCTCTCCTTGTTTGCCTTCCAGACATTCTAATAGATGGCCTGCAGGGAGATGGGAAAAAAGCAATAAGGGCTACCTTCAGGTGTCCTTCTCTGTCCCTTTACTTAAGGATTTCTAAATATGGTTGAGGATGATTGCTTTTGCACAGAATAGCACAACAACAATTTCCCTGACTGTGCAAAAAAACAAGGATTTCAAAGATGGTTGATGAGGAATGCTTTAGCACACTATAGCACAAGGAGAATTCCCTCACTGTCCTTCCCTGTCCCTAGAAACAAGGATTCGCACAGTAAAAGACACTGACACTCTCCCTACCTATAGTTTTCTGTCCCTAGAAAAAATGTTTTTTTAAAGCACACTATAGCACAAGGAGAATTTCACTCACTTTCCTTCTTTGTCCCTAGAAACAAGGTTTATCACAGTGAAAGAAACTGACACTCTTCCTTCCTATAGTTTTCTGTCCCTAGAAAAAAATGTTTTTTTAAAGCACACTATAGCACAAGGAGAATTCCCTCACTGTCCTTCCCTGTCCCTAGAAACAAGGATTCGCACAGTAAAACACACTGACACTCTCCCTACCTATAGTTTTCTGTCCCTAGAAAAAATGTTTTTTTAAAGCACACTATAGCACAAGGAGAATTCCCTCACTGTCCTTCCCTGTCCCTAGAAACAAGGATTCGCACAGTAAAAGACACTGAGGCCTCGTACACACGGCCGAGATTCTCGTTGAAAAAAACATGTCGTCTTTTTCGACGAGATTCTTGGACAAGAAACTTGTCCCGGCCGAGTGTACACACGCTCGTTTCAAAGAACCCGCGGTTCTTTGAAAGGAGTGTACGCGGTGACGTCATCGACTACGTCGAGCATGCGCTCGTCACATTCGATGCCATCGCCGCCATCTTGGTCTACCCAACGTATGCCTAGGAAGCTACCGCGCATGCGTCGAATTCATTTCGAACATGCGCGGGCTTCCGGGAGGACAGGTAAGTGTACACACACTCACTTTTCTCGTCGAGAAACATGCCGAGGAGAATCTCGACGAGAAAATAGAGAGCAGGTTCTCTATTTTCTCGTCGAGGTTTCTTGTCGGTTTTCTCGACGAGAAACCCGATAGCAGCGTACACACGACCGATTTACTCGGCAAGACCTCTCTGCCAGCAAGTTTCTTGCTGGTTCTTGCCGAGAAAATCGGTCGTGTGTACGAGGCCTGACACTCTCCCTACCTATAGTTTTCTGTCCCTAGAAAAAATGTTTTTTTAAAGCACACTATAGCACAAGGAGAATTCCCTCACTGTCCTTCCCTGTCCCTAGAAACAAGGATTCGCACAGTAAAACACACTGACACTCTCCCTACCTATAGTTTTCTGTCCCTAGAAAAAATGTTTTTTTAAAGCACACTATAGCACAAGGAGAATTCCCTCACTGTCCTTCCCTGTCCCTAGAAAGAAGGATTCGCACAGTAAAAGACACTGACACTCTCCCTACCTATAGTTTTCTGTCCCTAGAAAAAATGTTTTTTTAAAGCACACTATAGCACAAGGAGAATTCCCTCACTGTCCTTCCCTGTCCCTAGAAACAAGGATTCGCACAGTAAAAGACACTGACACTCTCCCTACCTATAGTTTTCTGTCCCTAGAAAAAATGTTTTTTTAAAGCACACTATAGCACAAGGAGAATTTCACTCACTTTCCTTCTTTGTCCCTAGAAACAAGGATTATCACAGTGAAAGAAACTGACACTCTCCCTACCTATAGTTTTCTGTCCCTAGAAAAAATGTTTTTTTAAAGCACACTATAGCACAAGGAGAATTCCCTCACTGTCCTTCCCTGTCCCTAGAAACAAGGATTCGCACAGTAAAAGACACTGACACTCTCCCTACCTATAGTTTTCTGTCCCTAGAAAAAATGTTTTTTTAAAGCACACTATAGCACAAGGAGAATTTCACTCACTTTCCTTCTTTGTCCCTAGAAACAAGGATTATCACAGTGAAAGAAACTGACACTCTTCCTTCCTATAGTTTTCTGTCCCTAGAAAAAAATGTTTTTTTAAAGCACACTATAGCACAAGGAGAATTCCCTCACTGTCCTTCCCTGTCCCTAGAAACAAGGATTCGCACAGTAAAACACACTGACACTCTCCCTACCTATAGTTTTCTGTCCCTAGAAAAAATGTTTTTTTAAAGCACACTATAGCACAAGGAGAATTCCCTCACTGTCCTTCCCTGTCCCTAGAAACAAGGATTCGCACAGTAAAAGACACTGACACTCTCCCTACCTATAGTTTTCTGTCCCTAGAAAAAATGTTTTTTTAAAGCACACTATAGCACAAGGAGAATTTCACTCACTTTCCTTCTTTGTCCCTAGAAACAAGGTTTATCACAGTGAAAGAAACTGACACTCTTCCTTCCTATAGTTTTCTGTCCCTAGAAAAAAATGTTTTTTTAAAGCACACTATAGCACAAGGAGAATTCCCTCACTGTCCTTCCCTGTCCCTAGAAACAAGGATTCGCACAGTAAAACACACTGACACTCTCCCTACCTATAGTTTTCTGTCCCTAGAAAAAATGTTTTTTTAAAGCACACTATAGCACAAGGAGAATTCCCTCACTGTCCTTCCCTGTCCCTAGAAACAAGGATTCACACAGTAAAAGACACTGACACTCTCCCTACCTATAGTTTTCTGTCCCTAGAAAAAATGTTTTTTTAAAGCACACTATAGCACAAGGAGAATTCCCTCACTGTCCTTCCCTGTCCCTAGAAACAAGGATTCGCACAGTAAAAGACACTGACACTCTCCCTACCTATAGTTTTCTGTCCCTAGAAAAAATGTTTTTTTAAAGCACACTATAGCACAAGGAGAATTCCCTCACTGTCCTTCCCTGTCCCTAGAAACAAGGATTCGCACAGTAAAAGACACTGACACTCTCCCTACCTATAGTTTTCTGTCCCTAGAAAAAATGTTTTTTTAAAGCACACTATAGCACAAGGAGAATTTCACTCACTTTCCTTCTTTGTCCCTAGAAACAAGGTTTATCACAGTGAAAGAAACTGACACTCTTCCTTCCTATAGTTTTCTGTCCCTAGAAAAAAATGTTTTTTTAAAGCACACTATAGCACAAGGAGAATTCCCTCACTGTCCTTCCCTGTCCCTAGAAACAAGGATTCACACAGTAAAACACACTGACACTCTCCCTACCTATAGTTTTCTGTCCCTAGAAAAAATGTTTTTTTAAAGCACACTATAGCACAAGGAGAATTCCCTCACTGTCCTTCCCTGTCCCTAGAAACAAGGATTCGCACAGTAAAAGACACTGACACTCTCCCTACCTATAGTTTTCTGTCCCTAGAAAAAATGTTTTTTTAAAGCACACTATAGCACAAGGAGAATTTCACTCACTTTCCTTCTTTGTCCCTAGAAACAAGGATTATCACAGTGAAAGAAACTGACACTCTTCCTTCCTATAGTTTTCTGTCCCTAGAAAAAAATGTTTTTTTAAAGCACACTATAGCACAAGGAGAATTCCCTCACTGTCCTTCCCTGTCCCTAGAAACAAGGATTCGCACAGTAAAACACACTGACACTCTCCCTACCTATAGTTTTCTGTCCCTAGAAAAAATGTTTTTTTAAAGCACACTATAGCACAAGGAGAATTCCCTCACTGTCCTTCCCTGTCCCTAGAAACAAGGATTCGCACAGTAAAAGACACTGACACTCTCCCTACCTATAGTTTTCTGTCCCTAGAAAAAATGTTTTTTTAAAGCACACTATAGCACAAGGAGAATTTCACTCACTTTCCTTCTTTGTCCCTAGAAACAAGGTTTATCACAGTGAAAGAAACTGACACTCTTCCTTCCTATAGTTTTCTGTCCCTAGAAAAAAATGTTTTTTTAAAGCACACTATAGCACAAGGAGAATTCCCTCACTGTCCTTCCCTGTCCCTAGAAACAAGGATTCGCACAGTAAAACACACTGACACTCTCCCTACCTATAGTTTTCTGTCCCTAGAAAAAATGTTTTTTTAAAGCACACTATAGCACAAGGAGAATTCCCTCACTGTCCTTCCCTGTCCCTAGAAACAAGGATTCACACAGTAAAAGACACTGACACTCTCCCTACCTATAGTTTTCTGTCCCTAGAAAAAATGTTTTTTTAAAGCACACTATAGCACAAGGAGAATTCCCTCACTGTCCTTCCCTGTCCCTAGAAACAAGGATTCGCACAGTAAAAGACACTGACACTCTCCCTACCTATAGTTTTCTGTCCCTAGAAAAAATGTTTTTTTAAAGCACACTATAGCACAAGGAGAATTCCCTCACTGTCCTTCCCTGTCCCTAGAAACAAGGATTCGCACAGTAAAAGACACTGACACTCTCCCTACCTATAGTTTTCTGTCCCTAGAAAAAATGTTTTTTTAAAGCACACTATAGCACAAGGAGAATTTCACTCACTTTCCTTCTTTGTCCCTAGAAACAAGGTTTATCACAGTGAAAGAAACTGACACTCTTCCTTCCTATAGTTTTCTGTCCCTAGAAAAAAATGTTTTTTTAAAGCACACTATAGCACAAGGAGAATTCCCTCACTGTCCTTCCCTGTCCCTAGAAACAAGGATTCACACAGTAAAACACACTGACACTCTCCCTACCTATAGTTTTCTGTCCCTAGAAAAAATGTTTTTTTAAAGCACACTATAGCACAAGGAGAATTCCCTCACTGTCCTTCCCTGTCCCTAGAAACAAGGATTCGCACAGTAAAAGACACTGACACTCTCCCTACCTATAGTTTTCTGTCCCTAGAAAAAATGTTTTTTTAAAGCACACTATAGCACAAGGAGAATTCCCTCACTGTCCTTCCCTGTCCCTAGAAACAAGGATTCGCACAGTAAAAGACACTGACACTCTCCCTACCTATAGTTTTCTGTCCCTAGAAAAAATGTTTTTTTAAAGCACACTATAGCACAAGGAGAATTTCACTCGCTTTCCTTCTTTGTCCCTAGAAACAAGGATTATCACAGTGAAAGAAACTGACACTCTCCCTACCTATAGTTTTCTGTCCCTAGAAAAAATGTTTTTTTAAAGCACACTATAGCACAAGGAGAATTCCCTCACTGTCCTTCCCTGTCCCTAGAAACAAGGATTCGCACAGTAAAAGACACTGACACTCTCCCTACCTATAGTTTTCTGTCCCTAGAATTTTTTTTTTTTAAAGCACACTATAGCACAAGGAGAATTCCCTCACTGTCCTTCCCTGTCCCTAGAAACAAGGATTCGCACAGTAAAAGACACTGACACTCTCCCTACCTATAGTTTTCTGTCCCTAGAAAAAATGTTTTTTTAAAGCACACTATAGCACAAGGAGAATTCCCTCACTGTCCTTCCCTGTCCCTAGAAACAAGGATTCGCACAGTAAAAGACACTGACACTCTCCCTACCTATAGTTTTCTGTCCCTAGAAATTTTTTTTTTTAAAGCACACTATAGCACAAGGAGAATTTCACTCACTTTCCTTCTTTGTCCCTAGAAACAAGGTTTATCACAGTGAAAGAAACTGACACTCTTCCTTCCTATAGTTTTCTGTCCCTAGAAAAAAATGTTTTTTTAAAGCACACTATAGCACAAGGAGAATTCCCTCACTGTCCTTCCCTGTCCCTAGAAACAAGGATTCACACAGTAAAACACACTGACACTCTCCCTACCTATAGTTTTCTGTCCCTAGAAAAAATGTTTTTTTAAAGCACACTATAGCACAAGGAGAATTCCCTCACTGTCCTTCCCTGTCCCTAGAAACAAGGATTCGCACAGTAAAAGACACTGACACTCTCCCTACCTATAGTTTTCTGTCCCTAGAAAAAATGTTTTTTTAAAGCACACTATAGCACAAGGAGAATTTCACTCACTTTCCTTCTTTGTCCCTAGAAACAAGGATTATCACAGTGAAAGAAACTGACACTCTCCCTACCTATAGTTTTCTGTCCCTAGAAAAAATGTTTTTTTAAAGCACACTATAGCACAAGGAGAATTCCCTCACTGTCCTTCCCTGTCCCTAGAAACAAGGATTCGCACAGTAAAAGACACTGACACTCTCCCTACCTATAGTTTTCTGTCCCTAGAAAAAATGTTTTTTTAAAGCACACTATAGCACAAGGAGAATTTCACTCACTTTCCTTCTTTGTCCCTAGAAACAAGGATTATCACAGTGAAAGAAACTGACACTCTTCCTTCCTATAGTTTTCTGTCCCTAGAAAAAAATGTTTTTTTAAAGCACACTATAGCACAAGGAGAATTCCCTCACTGTCCTTCCCTGTCCCTAGAAACAAGGATTCACACAGTAAAAGACACTGACACTCTCCCTACCTATAGTTTTCTGTCCCTAGAAAAAATGTTTTTTTAAAGCACACTATAGCACAAGGAGAATTCCCTCACTGTCCTTCCCTGTCCCTAGAAACAAGGATTCGCACAGTAAAAGACACTGACACTCTCCCTACCTATAGTTTTCTGTCCCTAGAAAAAATGTTTTTTTAAAGCACACTATAGCACAAGGAGAATTTCACTCACTTTCCTTCTTTGTCCCTAGAAACAAGCATTATCACAGTGAAAGAAACTGACACTCTCCCTACCTATAGTTTTCTGTCCCTAGAAAAAATGTTTTTTTAAAGCACACTATAGCACAAGGAGAATTTCCCTCACTGTCCTTCCCTGTCCCTAGAAACAAGGATTCGCACAGTAAAACACACTGACACTCTCCCTACCTATCCTTCTCTTTCCCTAAACTAAAGGAATCCAGGTTAAGCAAGAAAAAAATAAATGTCACTGTCCCTGCCTATGTTTCTCTTTCCCTGCTCCGGAACACACTACACTAGGCCGCCGTGCTGGCGGCCTTTTATAGTGTGGGGCGTGTACTAAACACCCTCAGCAATAATTGGCCACAGGCATCCTGCCTGTGGCCAATCATTGCTCTCCTCGCTGCCGGCGCTGTGATTGGCCAAGCATGCGGGGTCACAGTGCATGCTTGCCCAATCACAGCGCCTGGATGACACTGCGATGGCGTAGTGCATTGTGGGCAGTTCGCGTCACTCGAATTTGGCGCGAACGGCCCAAATCGTTCGATCTTCGTCGAACGATCGAACAGCCGATGTTCGAGTCGAATGTATGTTCGACTCGAACACGAAGCTCATCCCTAATGAGAAGTACAAGTTCTTTGCAGGGAGGTATTGCAATCTCTGTTCCAAAGGGAACCCTCACAACACCAGCCTTTTCATTAATGTTTGTGATACTTGCGTCAGAGTCCTTTAGTGCTGCCAAGGTAAGGAACAGCTTTCTAACTTCTTTAGGTGGTCCCAGGTGTGTAGGACATCGTTTTAACAGCTCAGGCCTCAGCCCCTGGATGATATTCATGCCCAATATCACCTGCGGCCGTCCTTTTCCGGATGCTCGTGTAACCACAACACTTTTTTGGCCAAGGTCCTGTCCCCACAGTTCTACTTTCATCCAGGTAATCCCGACCACTTCTATAGGAAGTTCATTGGCAGCTGTCAGTGAGATCCAGGGGGTATCCTGACTAATTTTCTTCTTTGGGAAGTGCCGCTGAAACAATGGTTCTGGTAGAATGGGGACTTGGGACCCAGTGTCGAAGAGACATTCGACCTCTTGGCCATCAAAGTACCCACGTACCACAGGGCAATCGACCACCACATCCTCTGTGTGTGACGGGGGAGTTGTTTTGCTGGGCCGCCCCACCTCAAGCGATTTCCCTTTTGTCGACAGCCCTAACATGGAGAGGGTGACCTCTCCCATCTTGGTCGTCTGCGGGGCGGTGAATGGTTTTTCCATGAAGGGGTGTGCTCCCTTGGCCCCCTTGGATTGTCTCGCTCACGTCTTAGCATGGCAAGTTCTGTCTGGAGCTGGGCCATTCCTTACGTCAGCTTGTGGATGGCGACCTCCCACGGAGCTGTGTGTTCAGTTTGTGGTGGTTTACAAGGTTTATCACCTGTGCTGGCCATGAGGACGTCCGTACTGGCACGTCTGGGTTCTGAATATAGGATAGCTGCTTCTAGAATTTCATGGAATTTTAAGTTTGGGTTACTTCTATCCTTTTCTTGTAACTTCTCCCTGACTTTGTCAGACAGAAGTCCATCCATGAACTGATCCTTCAGCCACCCATCTGTATCACTCCAGCCAGCACGTCGTGCTCGCCTCCTCTTCTTGCGGCGGATCTCGGCTGCTATATCCTGCAGTTCCAGGGAGTACTGCAGAACGGATTCTCCCACTCTCTGCCTTCTACTGATAATGCAAGCTCTAAGATCCCATAATGCACTAATGCAACCGTCTGGGTGTACACTGCTTCCAAGCGGCTGATTATCTTGTCTAGGGAGTCCTGGTCCTCTGCTGGAAGGTGTAGGATCAATTTTCTTGCTTCCCCTTCAAGGGCATTAATGGCCAGGTCTGCCTGCTGTGACCGGATCAAGCCCCGCAATCTTCTAATCCAATCATCTAAGTCCTGATCTGGTCCTGTGTACTTAGGCAGCTGTTGTGGCAGCAATCCTGCCAGCAATAGAGAAGCTATGGCAGACTGTTTAAATCCCTCAGTGCCCCTGCTGACTGGCTCTGCCATTGTGCTGCTCTCCTCATCACTGACATGGCTGATCCTATTCGTAACGCCAAGTGTTGTGTAATGGTTTCAGCCAAATGATCAGACCAGTGGTGATGTGCAATTTCTACTTTACTTAACAATGAACTTCAACATAAATTGTACCGGAGGTCGTGTGAACACGGGTATACTGTACAGAACATTAATATGAACCGTAAAGAAAAAAAGGATATAACAATTATACTGCCGTTCAACTAATGTCCACTAGGTGGCAGCAGCGTGTTCTGAGTTCATTCTACAGATAGAATAGAGAGCTAAGGAATCTCACGTGTCCAAGATAGTAATCGTTAGTTTAACAGACTGTGAGTTGAGTGGACCTACTAATGGCACACACTTCACGCTGGCACTGCTTTCTACTTGCTTCGGTCAGGAGGTTCTGGTGGGTGCAGATAGGACAGCTTCTGCAAATGGACTGTAACAGAGTCCTCTCCAGTGACTGGGGCTTGGAAAGATGCTGCATGCTCTTATGCTTACTGCTGGTGGCCCGCACACCAGACTTGACAGGGGAGGACCCAGCACCTGGGAACAGCTCACTTGCCCAGTCAATGCTGTCCCATCAGGCAGGATCTCTCTGAGTATCGGAAGCTGGGTGGAGCTGACATTTATATACCCTGGGCGTGTCCAGGAGCTCAGAGGATTGTGGGGAGGTGAGTTAAAGGGACCTGCACCGGAATCTGGACAAAGGGGCATCCCACTACAGTGCCATTGTCGGAAACCACCTTTCCTGGCTTAAGCTGGCATGGTGTCAGCCACCTCTGAGCCTGCCCCTGCAGAGCCGACAGAATCTCTGCCCCAGTGTGGCTCCTGTCCCCCAAGCACACCAGCTCAAGCACCGCATGGCATCTTTTTGCCTGCGTACTTGCGTGGCCCCTTGAACGCCCATGGAGCACCACTGGTTCCGAGGACAAAGCACAGGTAGAGGCTATGGAGGAAGAAGAAGAGGAGGGGGTGGAGGAGAGAGGTGTGTCAAAATCACCAATAGTAACATTTTCGAGGCGTGGTGGCGGAACAACCTCCAACACTACTGCACCTTGTCCTGCATCCTTCCCAGCTGCCAGCAGAGTCACCCAATGCGTCGTGAAAGATAGGCAACGTCCCTATCCATGCCTGCTATACCATGAGTATGCACTTTACCTCTGGCCGCCCTGTCCAGTGAGGCCAAGTCATTGCCTTCCACATGCCGGTAGAGAGCCGGAATCGCCTTCCGTTAGAAAAAGTGGCGTTTGGGAACCTGCCACTGAGGAACCGCACATTCCACAAACTCACGGAAGGAGGCAGAGTCTACCAACTGAAAAGTCAGCAGTTGAAGTACTAGCAATTTAGCCAAGCTAGCATTCAACCGCTGGGCATGTGGATGGCTGGGAGCTAACGTCTTTCGGCGGTGCAGCAGCTGGGGCAGGGAAATTTGCCTGGTACAATCGGACGTCGGTGTACTGATAGCAGATTGTCCGCAAGTACTTGGCTGTGACAAACCTAATTCTACACCTTCATTCCTCTCAATGCAGGTTTCAGAGAGGACTAAATGTATAGTGGGGTTGGAGATCCCAGCTGATGAGGAGCAAGGAGAGGTCCGCTTTGTTCTTTGGTGTGGGTCTTTTATGTAAGCTTGCTAACGGACTGCATAGCAGGTCGACATATGTCTGGTCAAGCACGTGGTGCCCAAGCGGCTGATGTTTTGGTCACGCGAGATACACTTTAGACATATGTTGCAAATGGCAACGGTGCGATCTGCTGCAGACAACAGCGCCCTGCACATGCAGAGCTCTGCGGTGTTATGCAGTCGGTGTGCTGCGCTTAAGCTGGCCCCTGGAGGGCATCCTGCCTCGTTGGAGATGTGCCTCTTCCTCCTCTTCTCTCCTACCAGGCTCCCACGTGGAGTCAGTGACCTCATCATCCCCTCCCTCCTCATCACTGGAGAAAATCTGTCAGTATGCTTCAGCTGGGGGAACATGACTGCCAGTTGGCTGTCCTTGTTGGGCACCCCCTCTTTCTGGGCTCATGTTACTACCCCCTCTCTCTGGGCTGACGTTACTGCCTTCCTCCAGCTGGGTTCCATCATCGGAGCCTTCAAAACGCTGGGCATCCTCCAGGAGCATGTACCCAACACTGTGCTAAAACAATTCGGGGGACTCCTCAAGAGGACATGGTGGGGCTAGGGAAGGAGTGACTGATGACATTGAGCCAAGGGAAGAGGCCGCTTTGGCAGCTGCTTTGCCAGACAAAGTACCCTGAGCCTGGGTGAGAGAGGACGAGGAGTATGAGGACGGCTTGGTCATCCACTCTACCAAGTCTTGGGCATGTTGCGGCTCAACATGGCCAGCTGCCGAAAAGAAGGACAAGCATGTCCCATGGCCAAGTGCTGATGAGGATGCACCGTGTCCACGACCAGCAGCACTGTTGCCTCTAGACACAGAGCCTGCTTACCCTCTTTTATTGCCTTGTGACTGTCTGCCTCTCGTTGTTTGCCTTCCAGACAAACTAATGGCCTGCAGTGAGATGTAGCTGCACAAAGGTGGGATGTATATATATATATATATATATATATATCTGTACTGATAATGCAGCTATCAGAATCAACTGCCTGCTGTGGTATTAGTATGGGGAAAGCAGCAATTGTCTTCAGTTAGTTTTAGGTGAAAACTGGGCAGAGAGGGACACAGTACACTAACTGAAAATACTTGCAGCTCTCTGCCTGTGGTTTAATTATGAGAACACCACTATTAGTCATGTTCTGTATTCAGGTAAGCTTTAGGTGAACGCTATGCAAAGCACACAGTACACTAAGTGAAACACTGACTGCCTGCAGCTAGCACAATCACCTGCCTGCCTGTCACCGTATAGAGAATAACAGGAACGGATCTAGCTAAACTGAATACAGTGTATAAATATATATATACACAACACCTAGGATGCATATATATCCTCTACACACTGTAACTGCAGTTAACTGACTTACCTGCCTGCTCTATCTAACTCAATATAAATGACACTGTCTCTGTAATCTCTCATTAAACAACTCCAACACACTACACAAGGCCGCCAAGCCGGCGGCCTTATATAGTGTGGGGCGTGTACTAAACCCCATGAGCCATAATTGGCCAAAGCCACCCTGCCTTTGGCCAATTACGGCTCTCCGTTTTTTCTGCGCTGTGATTGGCCAAAGCATGCGGGTCATAGTGCATGCTTGGCCAATCATCAGCCAGCAATGCACTGCGATGCCGCAGTGAATTATGGGCCGTGACGCGCCACTCGAATTTGGCGTGAACGGCCCATATTGTTCGCAATTCGGCAAACAGCCGATGTTCGTGTCGAACGTGGATTTGACTCAAACACGAAGCTCATCCCTATATGAAATACTTACCTTAGAGCAAATCCCTTCCAGTGGCTCCCGTTCACCGCTGAGGCAGCTGACAATTTCCCCCGGTGTTTCTTCCGGGTTGGCTCCCATGCATGCGAGTGGGATACACTGTTTCTGGCACAGGCTCTGAAGGTCCGCATTGTAAACCGGATGTTCAGAGCGCATTCGCCGATGATATCATTGGCTTCATGCACTCTGAATATCTCCTAAACTGTGCAAGTTTAGGAGATATTCACAATACCTACCGGCAAAGCCTTATTATAGGTTACCTGTAGGTATAGGTGGTTTATCAGAGTTTACAACCACTTTACGTCTTCATCCTTGCCCTGGGGAATCTCCATGGAAGTGTGCCAATCAGAAGGACTGGGGAAGTGTGCCAGTAAAGAGGACTAGAGAAGCAAGCGCCAGATGGGCTTGTATCTTCTGCAGCAGTAGAACTGGACTCAGGGTCTACAGGAAGGCAGAAGGAGATGCTGTTCACTCCCTAATGTGCTACTTTTATCCACAAAGGGAAGGGATATTCCTAGCCTGTAATGGGCTAATGATGAATTAACATTGGAGACTTTTAGTTTCCCTGTAGTGCTCAGCAGGTGCTGTGTATGTAAACCAGGTTTGAGCAGGAAGAAGGAAGGAGAGGATCTTCTGTGTAAATAGTGAAGTTGTCTTCTTGTTAATAGTTCTGGACATTTTTTCAAGTTGTGCAACCCATAACTCCCTTCCCCATCCAAGTTATCAACCACTAATTAAACATCAAAAACAAGCCAAGGACTGTTTTCTGTGATTGAATGCATGAAGGAAATGCTGCGTGCCTGGCCGTGTGGCAGTGGGGAATCCTAACTTCTGCAGCTCCTACGAGGGGTGTGCTACAGAGGGATATCTCACCACTTCCTGCTCTTACAGGAAGTTAGATGTAAGCTCTCTAAAAGGAACATCTAATAGATAGCAATAAAAACCAGGCAGAGGTTCTACCTTTCCCTGCGCTATCCAAAACAAAAACAAAATGTGCTGCAGTTAGGCTTTAAGAAATCTTCCAGTTGCTTCAGGAACCCCAAAATCTGGGAACCTCAAATGTGCAAGCAGCTCAGTAGTTGGTGTTCCATCCTGCCACCTCCCGCACGTCAACATTTGTTCCTTACAGTGAAGTACAGTTGTCAGGAGGTAGGCTAGGGCTCTGATTTCACACTATTTGTATAATGTTAATTTATATATACTTGACTATTGTATAACCGATGTATTACAGGTCTGCCCACCACATTCTACCCCCATACCTTACTTATACTTAATTAAGAGACCACACATTGATGTTTGGAGTAAAACATGGCCGTAGCAGCCTCCTTTATTTTTTTTTTTAACTGTTCCATCAGTTATCAAAAACTTTAACCATCAAAACACATAAACCCAGAACATATCCGAAATATTGCCTCCTAGTGTTGGTCTTTGCAGGAACCTCAAAATTGCCATAATCATATTAACCCGATATTAGTCACCATACTAATATCGTATTACCACGTGACACTGCGGTACCTTAAAAATGGTCATAGGCCTCAAGCCGATCAGCTACTCAGAGACGACCACTGACCGCAGTGCCCCCATTATCCAACTCATCCAGCTAAACTCCTGTTAGCTGGAATCCACCCTCAGAACCCATACCACCGATAGGTCCTGACCACTTGCTTTTTTGAGGTACTTCCTTCTCCCGTAAAGACCAAACACCCGCCACTGCCACGACAATCCGACCACCTGTAAAGAAAAAATAGACAACAGAAAAACCATACTTTGACTTAAATTAAAAATCATCCTTCCAACTATTCCACATTAGGGAGGGTGGGTGGGAAACTTTCCCCTGCGCTGTGTTAACTCAGAGGGGCGGGGACTCCCTTTTATCTATCCTTCTCCCCATCCCTCCATATTTCCATTAGCCAATCATTAATCCTCTCTCATTTCATACCCTGTTCACTCAGTCATGCCCAGCCCTTCGCCTATGGCATTCTGTCTTTTTGCTCCGGGCTTTTCTTGACTATTGTATAACCGATGTATTACAGGTCTGCCCACCACATTCTACCCCCATACCTTACTTATACTTAATCAAGAGACCACACATTGATGTTTGGAGTAAAACATGGCCGTAGCAGCCTCCTTTATTTATTTTTTAACTGTTCCATCAGTTATCAAAAACTTTAACCATCAAAACTCATAAACCCAGAACATATCCAAAATATTGCCTCCTAGTGTTGGTCTTTGCAGGAACCTCAAAATTGCCATAATCATATTAACCCGATATTAGTCACCATACTAATATATCGTATTACCACGTGACACTGCGGTACCTTAAAAATGGTCATAGGCCTCAAGCCGATCAGCTACTCAGAGACGACCACTGACCGCAGTGCCCCCATTATTCAACTCAACCAGCTAAACTCCTGTTAGCTGGAATCCACCCTCAGAACCCATACCACCGATAGGTCCTGACCACTTGCTTTTTTGAGGTACTTCCTTCTCCCGCAAAGACCAAACACCCGCCACAGCACCCAAGGGAAAACACCTTTACCCTTTGGTGCCCCTCCAAACCCTAAGGGCTCGTTGGATCCCATCCTGCAAACCCAAAGTCCATAAGTCAGTCCCCACATCGTTCAGGTGGACCCCATCCCTCCGTAGATACCGCCATGTATCCACCTCCAGTTCGAAATGTCGAACCACCAACCCCCCATTCCGTACCACAAACCTGCCCATGTCCCGGTTAATTTTTCTCCTAGCCCTATTAATGCCATCCACGGACCTCGCTCCCCTCCACTCTGACCTTGCCACCATGTCTGACCAGACAATGATCATGTCCGGGAATGACATCCTGAGCCAAATTAAATCAAATTTCATATCTTTTAGAACTTCTAACATGGACCTAAAGCCCAGGTCATTGCCACCTATGTGCAGTACCAAAACATCAGGTGGCTTGTCCAAACGAGCAAAACTGTGCACCTCCGGAACCATCTTACTCCATAACATTCCTGGAACTCCCAGCCAGCGGACACACGCCTCCGGTCTTGGGAATCCCAACTGCCAACCCTCATGTCGAACATCGGCTCTCTTAGCCCCCCAGAATACAAACGAATGGCCCATTATCCAGACCAACGCCTGCATTTGACCTGTAAGTGAAATAAGAACAAAATCCCCCATGAGAATCTCCCAGCTTCCTTATACATATACACACAGCAGCCCGAAAAGAACCCCAAACACCACCTAACAACACCCCATGGCTTGTATACCCACATTATTCCAGACCCCTCCTGGATTCCCACCGGCCTATCTTCTTAACCGCCTCGTCATCCATCCCACATCTGGCCGCCTCCGTAGCTGCCCCTATCCTAAACGAGTGCGAGGAAAACTCTTTTTCCCGGAGTCCCAAAGCCCAAAGGGACCTCCGGAACACCGCAATCAACTGATACCTTGAAAGTGGGATCCCGTCCTCATGTACCAAAAAGGAACCCTCACAGGACGGGCGAACCTCCAAGTACCCTTTAACAGCCTTTACCGGGCACAACAGGGAACCCGGGACCGAAAAGACCTGGACCAAATTACCTCTGCCCATCTGGTCTGTCTTAGACCTCCTCAGTACCAGAGACACCCCTTGCTCCGACCAGCCCACCTCGCTAGCCCGCAATCCCCCGTGCACTGTTCTGGACGGGCTAACCAACTCACCTATCCTGAATGCTCCAAAGAATGCCAGTGAGAATGCCACTGTGAACAACTGAACTTCTTATGGGGATGAACATAGGCCCTGCAACTGCCCCATGATCCCGCCCAATAGAGTAAACGATACAGGTCGCCTGCCATCCGGTTTCTGACCCCCCCGACCGTATCCCTTCAGTGCCTGACGCACCCAAAAATCTTTTGTAAAATCAGGACAACCCTGCCATTTGAACAGAAAGGCCAGTCCTGCCATCTTCTTACCCAAACTGGACCTGGACACGCGGGCCTCCATGTTCCTAGCCAGGAAATACAGCACCAATAACCTGACATTGGGACCCACCGTGTCAGCTCCAGCTTCGCGAACCATCTCTTTCCATTCCAGCCACACCTTCTCATACGCCACCCATGTGCCTGTACTTACCGATTTTCTGATCCAACCTGACACTATTCCAACGGAATCTTCCACAGCCAGCCTGGACCAGGGACCCCACGTTGCTCCGCCTCCAGTGCCAACTCTCGGAACCTGTCCCACTGAAAGCGAGACAGTGCATCAGCTATGACATTGTCCACCCCCGGAAGGTGCACTGCATATACAAACACATTGAGCTGCAAGCATCTCAACACCAGATGGCGCACTAGCCGCACCCCCGGGTGGGAGGATTCCGAAACACTGTTGATGACTTGTACTACCCCCAGGTTGTCCCCATGAAAACGCACTTTCAGATCCCTGAAAGACGCCCCCAACAACTCCACCGCCAGCACCACCGGGAACAGTTCCAACAGGACCAAATTCTTGGTGAAACCAGCCGCAATCCAAGACTGCGGCCATGGGCCCGCACTCCACCTGCCCTGAAAGAAAGCCCCAAAACCAGACCCCCCAGCCGCATCTGTGTACAGTTCTAAATCAAAATTGCTAATAGGGCCAGACATCCATAACGCTCTCCCATTGAAAGACTCCAGGAATGAATGCCAAACCCGCAAGTCCACCTTGTGTTCTCTACCCAAACTCACAAAGTGCGTGGGGGACCATACCCCAGCCGTGCTAGCCGACAGCCGTCTGCAAAACACCCTGCCCATTGGCAGAATGCGACGTGCAAATTGAGCTTTCCCAGTAGCGACTGTAACACCCTAAGCTGCACCTTCCTTACCCCCATCATGACCTTCAGCTCAGTCTTGAGTGACTTCAATTTGTCCAATGGTAGGTGGCACTCCATGGCCTGAGTCCAGGACAATGCCCAAAAACGTGATAACCGTGCGAGGTCTCTCCGTTTTGTCAGGTGCCAATGGTATCCCAAACCGCTCTGCAATGTGCTCCAATGTGGCCAGGAGCACAGAGCAGATTCTGGATGAGGCCGGGCCCACGCAAAGGAAATCGTCCAAGTAGTGAATGATTGAATTCACCCCTGAATCATCCCTGACCACCCATTCCACAAACGAGCTGAACTGTTCGAACAATGCGCACGATATGGAGCATCCCATAGGCAAGCACTTATCCACATAGAACTCATTGTCCCACTGACATCCCAGGAGGTGAAAACTATCCGGGTGAACCGGCAACAATCTAAAAGTCGCCTCTATGTCGGTTTTTGCCATCAGCGCCCCCTGGCCATATCGTCGAACCCATCCTACCGCAGCATCAAAGGAAGTGTAACTGACTGTACATGCTTCCGGATCAATCGCGTCATTGACCGACCTGCCCTTCGGGAAAGACAGGTGATGAGTGAGGCGGAACTTGTTGGGCTCCTTCTTGGGTACCACCCTGAGCGGGGAGACCACCAAGTTCTCCAGGAGAGGGGACTGGAAAGGACCACCCATCCGGCACAAAGCAACCTCCTTGCGCAGCTTTTCTGCGACCACCGCAGGCTGCTACAAGGCCGATCGCAGATTGCGCGCGATCGGGGGAATAACCTGCAAGGAACACGGAATGCGAAACCCTTCTGAAAACCCTTGCTCCAACAACCTTGCCGCCCCCTTGTCCGGATACCTACCGAGAAACAGCTGCATCCTTTCCACCATCACCGGAGTCCTCCCTTTTTTGCCCAGCATCCCCGGCCCGACCCTTACCTCGCTTAAAGCATCTAGCCTGTGTATGGGAGCCACCGCAACCGGAGCACTCATGCTTGAATCGACATTTAATGTCTGCAGCCTTCAGCCCCTGTATTGTTGGCTGCTGGTGGCTAGCATTCATATTTGTCCTAGAAACTCTTAGAGTACTGATATTACTTTTGGCTATTTCTAGATCTTCCTTGAGAGAAATGGTTTGCAATAATAACGACCTATAATTATTAGCTAACCAACAGGCCGCAAAAATTAGTGCAGTCTTACCCTCACGTTTGCTGTATTTTTTCTCTGTAAGTTTTATATTCACATACTCTTGTGCATGGTGCCATGGGTTTTTAGATTCCTCCATTGCTCTTATTATCTCCGCGCTATTTTTAACTTTAGCAGTCCTGGCCATCAATTTCTCCATGATTTACAAGTTCAGTGATGATACAATAATACACCACAGAAAAGACTGGACACAGTAGTCTAGCCCTAAGAATATGCACCCGAGTGGAGATACCAGCCTTAAAATAACACTACTATCTTCACTGAATGAAGTCTAAACCCAAAAGTGCTGAGATCCGCACAAAAGGAACCATAGGTATACCGCTCTAGGTAGGCAATGGAAATGTAAACACAGCCATGTATACACCTATATTTGCTACACCCAATTCAGTTTACCAAAGAAGAAGAAAAAAAATCAAGGTATAAAATACAGTATGCTAATTGCACCTTTATTTTACACTAATAATAATCTCAGATATTAGCTTCAGTAGTAAAACTTCCACAGTTTTGTACTTTCTGACATCAATAAGAATATTACTGCTTGTAAATTCCCACTGTTAAAAAAAACACAACAAAAGCCAAAATCTTTTGTAGGTTTTAATGCATCATGCAAACTCACACTGGTTAGAGCTAGCAATGAAGCTTAGTGAGGCAGAAAAACAATAATTAAAAACAAAAATTTTCCCGCCATGTAAAATTATTATTTTTTTCCACAAAACCAAGGACTCCTATTTTAGTGTCCTCTTTCCAATAAAACAATCAAATATCAAAACAAAAATCCCTATACCTCCTCTCCATTAAATTAACCGGTTTTTAATGGTACATCCAAAGTATTTATATCAATTATGATTTACGGGATATTAAAAAAAATAATGTGGTGTATCCTCCCTCATATTAGAGTTAATCTAATACCCACTAATAAAACACAAACATTTACCTATATTTTCCCAAATAGATTGGATAAGCTGACTCAGCTTAAATTCCTTCTATGTCTCATTTTTTACTAGATAGGTTGGATAAGCTGACTCAGCTTAAATTCCTCCTATCTTTAATACACAAATTTTGTTATTATATTAAATACTTTCAGTCCTGTATACTTCGTTGGTCGCCACTGTTGCGGTTTAAATATTAATATTTAAGATTTAATATCTCACAGATATGATATAGGTTTAATAAGAGTTCTTTTTGACAAGATTTGAAAGCTTTAACATAATGAACATATTTATTATGTATTTGGTAAAGTCTAAACTAACACAAAGAAGCTATCTATACAGTCTTAGACAAGCAGGAAATAGTAGGTTAAAATATACAAAGTATTTACATGGAGGAACATAGAGCATATTCCACTGAAACATTAAAGTACTAACATGTAAGTTATAGGTCAAACAGACCTTTGGCATAGTTACCCCTTTAGACCCATCCTTCCATCAAGTACTGAGCTCCCATCTCCCTTTCTCTGAGTATATCTCTCTATACTGATACCCCATTGGTTGGCCTAGCTTGGGTCATGATTGGAGGGCTTACTAAATAAGTCAGCCCCCCTTTCATGCAAATCCAGGTGACTCTATGTGATCAGGAGATGTGCTTGAAGTTTTCCCAGGGTTATAGGCGAGGCTCTGTCCATTGTATTAGCCCAGCATGGGACTCATTGACGAGAGTGGGTTTAACACAATGGCATTGTCTCCCCAAGCTTGGGGCTCCGCAAGGTCTAGCGTTTAACAAAGGACCTCGCAAGGGTGAAGAAAGGGAATATATTCCAAAAGCTAAATGAACTATATCTACAGCAAGCTAATTGAAATACATGTACAGCAAGCTAATTGAAATATATTCATATTTACAATATTTTACTGCTCTTCAATGCAGTTTATACATGTCCCCTAAGGCAACAGATGGCCCCTTGTGGCCAGTTGAGAATATGAGACTCGGCCACACCTAAAATAATGGGTCATGTATAATCTGCTTTGAAATTTGGAACTTTTTGGCTTTGCCCTCTGAAGTGAAATAAAACTCTTAAACTTTCCGTCTCTACAGTTCATATGTCTGGATCCCAGTATTGGTAGTCATCACTTGTTCTGGATGTAATAAGTCCATAATAAAAATCATAAGATACCAAAACACAATAGAAAACGAAGGGGAAAAAAAATAAAAAAATAAACATGAGGCTCCTTGTTCTCAACCGTCCAATAATAATAATTTGTGCGAAAGTCAATAATGTTCATCTGGTCATGTTGCCCTTGCTTCTGGGACAGACTTCCATGGTGATTCCACTTGGATACAGCATACAGTAATGGCCTTTGGACCCACTTTCCTGGCTTTCTGTGATTGTACTTTATTAATGTGGGCAAAGTTAGAGAAGGAAAAACACGAGTACCTTTAAGACATATGCCTTCAAATTAATGCGTATCTTGTCATTCTGAGTATTAAGGACCTTTGATTAAAATTGTTATAGATATACTGCGACCTAATATGAGTACCTTTCCCATTGACAGGTGTAAAAATTTAAATGGTTGCTCCTTAAGCCAGGTTGTCTGATTTCCATCCCCCATCTTTCTTCCTCCATTGTCATATGCCTGCCAGGAACTCTGCCCCGCCTTCTGCTGGATACCCCTGTGTGTGTGTATGACCCTTTGAGTGTCCAGGGGATCTTGTTGCCATGGCAACTCACCACAAACTCCTTTTACTGCAGCTGTGTTCAGTTATACCAACCCTGATGAGTTAACGCCTTGGTGGGTGCCAAACTTTTGTGCATATAGCTCCCTCCTTGGCTACCATGTGTAGCTACTGTATGAGTCCTGCCTTTAGCGGGCTAGGGGAGCGGTCATAACTTTAAGAGGTCTCTGTGCAGATTTAGGCAGTGTCATCTAAGCAGCCAAAAATAACATGATTTCAGAATTCGGATAAGTGTGATGTCACCAGGTACTTGTGGCTTCAGGGATGATTAGACTAAATTACTTCTTAAGTACAATTGTACTATACTTTCTGCTATTTGCCAATCATTATGAGTCTCACCAGTCCCAGTATATCTATATGATCTTCAAGCAACGCTCTTTGCACTTAGTTATGGCACAAAAAGAAAACTGACCAATCATTAAAAAAAATACCAATGACCACCTATGATGACTGCCAAATATTAGAACTGTAGAGAGGACACTATGTCACATATACAAGGAAACGAGTCACATGACTGTTGCTAAACCCAGGTGTTACTGTTACTATTGTCATAGTTGGTAATAGCTACAATGACATACATTTATATAAAACCATTATCCCATGCTGAACGAGAGAAAAAAACTGTCGGAACTTTGTTCCATCCCCCAAAATGCTATAGGGAAGTTTTATTATTCTATATCAACATTTTTAACTGTTTATAAATGTTGCCATATAAGGTTCCCCCCTACTCCCCTCTTTTTTTTATTTTATTTCACCCCAGCGGAGCCAAACTCCAGAATCACCCAGCAAAAAAAAAAAATAAGGTGATATAGGACAGAAAGAAAAATAGTTTCCTTAACAGGAAAGAGAAAAGATAAGAAAAAAAAACTGATCCAAAAAAAAAGGTAAAAACCCAAAATTCTGATTGAATGCTTCCCCAACCTTTAACTTGTTAAAGAGCATTGAATCTTTACTTGTGTTAAAAATTGAAGCTGCCTTAAACATTACAGCTGTACAAAAAGCAACTCCCTTTCTCAGTAGTGAAAAAACTACACCAAAAAAGGTAAAAAAAAAAAAAAAGAAAAATTAAAAAAATGTTAAAAAAGTAAAAGTAACACAAAAATTCAGATTTAATGCTGCCCCAACCTTTAAATTGTTAAAAAGAGCGTTGAATCTGTATTTTGTTAAACAATTATTTTTTTATTGAAACTGCCTTTAAACATTGCAGCTATACAAAAGGCAATGCCCTCTCACAGTAGTGATTAACATATTAATTGATTCTCAGTGAAAATCAATTTGCAAGTTCCCCAGGCCACACGACTGGCCAGACACTGTTTAATGAAACAGACCACAAACTACAAAATTTTTTTTAGAATTTGGTTGCCTGACTAATTTATATCATTGCAGGATTTTCCTTAAAACAAGACATAAAAAAAAAATGTTTTAAGGTCCTCTGTGTTTTTAAAGAAATTTGACCAGTCTTGGTCCATTCATCCGTCCTTGTGTGTGTATTTCTTCCTAAAACACAAAACTCAAAATCATTAATAACACCTCACTGTACCTCTTCTGAGAGGTTCTAATGGGCTACCTGGCAGTATATGCTTGGAACAGAGGTACTGAGTCCCTCAACAGTAAGTACAGTGAAACATGCACCGAATCCCCCACATATCTGTACTCAAAAACAAAAAGTTATAGGAAAACATGGTGGGGTTTGTAAGTACTTACCGTCTAAGAAGACCCCATGTTAACATTAAACCTTTACACATATTAACAACACATGCGTCAATTCGGAAGGAAAAAAAAAAACAAGACACAACCTATAGACCTACTGAATCCATGAGATGCCATAAGGTAATGTATTATGTAGTTTCCACGTGTCAGAGTGAATGACGCTTCACTCTAACCACAGGAAAGTGAGAAAAAACAAAACAAATTCCTATATACTATAGGACTCGAGATCTCGTATCTGTGCACAGGTTATTTATTCGCGAATACATTTCAATTTGTAAAAAAAAAAGTATAAATTTAAACTGGTACCAGTATTGAGCTCATTACAAACGAGAGAGAGGAGAATACTAAGGGACTGAATAAGAAAACAAAACAACACTCTGGAATACTATACTTACCTTTTTGTTAGGCGCGTATTTACGCATATGAACAGCTTTATATGTTCATATACTTCCAGGACTCACTTACCCTGAAAAAAAAATAACTTGCATCCAAACAGATATTACTTATTTAAAGCAAACAATACAATGATCTAGTGAAACTAAATGCCCCAGATCTCTTAAAAAAAAAAAAAAACTTCTAGCTTGCAATTCATCCCGTTTTAGTGTACTGGTTTGGTTCCCAATGGACAAATTTACTCCCATTTTTCAAATTCCAGGAGTCCCTAATGCTTCTTTTAAAGGATTGGAATTCTTTCACAAACTCATCCCGTTCCTGTTTCATTTGCCTAATCTCATACTGTAAAGCCTCATTTTTGGCCTTAATAGTTGAGGAAGGGATGTATGAATTTGTATTTTCATATTTCTTAGGCTTTTCACCCCAGCGAGGTGAGTACATTTCCACGTCACGCCTCTTTGTTGTATTTGGCTTTAATATCGTTTCACCAGAAGATGAACAAAACTGGGAAATGTGGCCGAATAAACCACACGTGAAGCATTTTATCTTCTGTAAAGTATTAACGCGTCTCTTAATAACTGGTGTGGTTTTAGGCTTAGAATATTCAATGGCTAAAACCTGATTAACCACTTTTGCTGTATGAGAAATGGGGGCCCTTTCAAAAGAGCTCTCACCTTTCAATAAACTGTTGGAACTAACACATACTCCAGACTGGGATAATTTCCTCAAACTGGTTGCATTTCCCTCTGTGGTATGTGTAGGTTGTACCCGCTGCCCTGTGCTGGAAGATGGCGATAATTTTTCACATTTAATGTCTGCAGCCTTCAGCCCCTGTATTGTTGGCTGCTGGTGGCTAGTAGGGATGAGCTTCGAGTTCGAGTGAACTCATGTTCGACTCGAACATTGCCTGTTCGCCCGTTCGCCGAACAGCGAACAAATTGGGGTGTTCGCGGCAAATTCGAAAAATCTATGGGAGAAATCTAAAGTGCTAATTATAAAGGCTGATATGCAAGTTATTGTCCTAAAAAGTGTTTGGGGACCGGGGTCCTGCCCCAGGGGACATGTATCAATGCAAAAAGAAGTTTTAAAAACGGCCGTTTTTTCGGGAGCAGCGATTTTAATAATGCTTAAAATAAAAAAATAAAAGTGAAATATTCCTTTAAATTTCGTACCTGGGGGGTGTGTATGATATGCATGTAAAGTGGCGCATGTTTCCCTTGCTTAGAACTGTCCCTGCAAAAAATGACATTTTTGAAAGAAAAAAATGCATTTAAAACTGACTCGCAGCTATTAATGAATTGTCGGCTCCCGGCAATACATACAAAAGTCATTGATAAAAAAAAAAAAAAAAGCGTGGGGGTTCCCCAGAATTCAATTACCAGGCCCTTCAGGTCTGGAATGAATATTAAGGGGAACCCTGCCGCAAATTTAAAAAAAAATTGACGTGGGGTTCCCCCAAATATCCATTCCAGGCCCTTCAGATCTGGCATGGATTTTAAGGGGAACTCCACCCCAAATTTTTAAAAAAAATGGCGTGGAGTCCCCCTAAAAATCCATACCAGACCCCTTATCTGAGCACGCAACCTGGCCGGCCGCAGGGGAAAAGGGGGGGACGAGAGAGCGGCCCCCCCTCCCTCCTGAACCGTACCAAGCCACATGCCCTCAACATGGGGAGGATGTCCCCATGTTGATGGGGACAAGGGCCTCATCCCCACAACCCTTGCCCGGTGGTTGTGGGGGTCTGCGGGCGGGGGGCTTATCGGAATCTGGAAGACCCCATTTAACAAAGGGGACCCCCAGATCCCGCCCCCCCTATGTGAATTGGTAAGGGGTACATTGTACCCCTACCATTTCACGAAGAAAGCGTAAAAAAATGTTTAAAAAAACACACAAACACCTTGAAAAAGTCCTTTATTTAAAAAAAAACATTCCAGCGGTGAAATCCAGTGTCCCGCGGCGATCCCGATGTGCAGCGCTGTCCTTCATTGGTTGTGCCTGAGCGGACCTGATGGGGAACTCCCTCCCAGTATTTTAAATGTATAGACCCGCCCCTTCTAAAGTTCCCCATCAGGTCCGCTCAGCGGACCAGATGCGGAACATGAGAAGGGGCGGGTCTATACATGTATTACCAAAGTGAGAGCAATTCCCCATCAGGTCCGCCACCTCGGTATGTCGGACCCCGCCTACGTCACTGGCTTGAGCGGGGAACTTCCTTCACTGTGTAATTTAAATTTACATAGTGAAGGAAGTTCCCCGCTCAAGCCAATGACGTAGGCGGGTCCGACATACCGAGGGGGCGGACCTGATGGGGAACTGCTCTCACTTTGGTAATACATGTATAGACCCGCCCCTTCTCATGTTCCGCATCTGGTCCGCTGAGCGGACCTGATGGGGAACTTTAGAAGGGGCGGGTCTATACATTTAAAATACTGAGAGGGAGTTCCCCATCAGGTCCGCTCAGGCACAACCAATGAAGGACAGCGCTGGACATCGGGATCGCCGCGGGACACTGGATTTCACCGCTGGAATGTTTTTTTTTTTTTAAATAAAGGACTTTTTCAAGGTGTTTGTGTGTTTTTTTAAAACATTTTTTTACGCTTTCTTCGTGAAATGGTAGGGGTACAATATACCCCTTACCAATTCACATAGGGGGGCGGGATCTGGGGGTCCCCTTTGTTAAAGGGGTCTTCCAGATTCCGATAAGCCCCCCGCCCGCAGACCCCCACAACCACCGGGCAAGGGTTGTGGGGATGAGGCCCTTGTCCCCATCAACATGGGGACATCCTCCCCTTGTTGAGGGCATGTGGCTTGGTACGTTCAGGAGGGGGGGGCGCTCTCTCGTCCCCCCCTTTTCCCCTGCGGCCGGCCAGGTTGCGTGCTCGGATAAGGGGTCTGGTATGGATTTTTAGGGGGACTCCACGCCATTTTTTTTTTAAATTTGGGGTGGAGTTCCCCTTAAAATCCATGCCAGATCTGAAGGGCCTGGAATGGATATTTGGGGGAACCCCACGTCAATTTTTTTTTTAATTTGCGGCGGGGTTCCCCTTAATATCCATTCCAGACCTGAAGGGCCTGGTAATTGAATTCTGGGGAACCCCCACGCTTTTTTTTTTTTTTTTTTTATCAATGACTTTTGTATGTATTGCCGGGAGCCGACAATTCATTAATAGCCGCGAGTCAGTTTTAAATGCATTTTTTTCTTTTAAATATGACATTTTTTGCAGGGACTGTTCTAAGCACGGGAAACATGCGCCACTTCACATGCATATCATACACACCCCCCAGGTACGAAATTTAAAGGAATATTTCACTTTTATTTTTTCATTTTAAGCATTATTAAAATCACTGCTCCCGAAAAAACGGACGTTTTTAAAACTTCTTTTTGCATTGATACATGTCCCCTGGGGCAGGACCCCGGTCCCCAAACACTTTTTAGGACAATAACTTGCATATTAGCCTTTATAATTAACACTTTAGATTTCGAACGTTCGAGTCCATTGTATTTAATAGGGTTCTAAAGTTTACACGAACATTTTGTCTGTTCGCAGGTTCTGGTGCGAACCGAACAGGGGGGTGTTCGGCTCATCCCTGGTGGCTAGCATTCATATTTGTCCTAGAAACTCTTAGAGTACTGATATTACTTTTGGCTATTTCTAGATCTTCCTTGAGAGAAATGGTTTGCAATAATAACGACCTATAATTATTAGCTAACCAACAGGCCGCAAAAATTAGTGCAGTCTTACCCTCACGTTTGCTGTATTTTTTCTCTGTAAGTTTTATATTCACATACTCTTGTGCATGGTGCCATGGGTTTTTAGATTCCTCCATTGCTCTTATTATCTCTGCGCTATTTTTAACTTTAGCAGTCCTGGCCATCAATTTCTCCATGATTTACAAGTTCAGTGATGATACAATAATACACCACAGAACAGACTGGACACAGTAGTCTAGCCCTAAGAATATGCACCCGAGTGGAGATACCAGCCTTAAAATGACACTACTATCTTCACTGAATGAAGTCTAAACCCAAAAGTGCTGAGATCCGCACAAAAGGAACCATAGGTATACCGCTCTAGGTAGGCAATAGAAATGTAAACACAGCCATGTATACACCTATATTTGCTACACCCAATTCAGTTTACCAAAGAAGAAGAAGAAAAAAAAAATCAAGGTATAAAATACAGTATGCTAATTGCACCTTTATTTTACACTAATAATAATCTCAGATATTAGCTTCAGTAGTAAAACTTCCACAGTTGTGTACTTTCTGACATCAATGAGAATATTACTGCTTGTAAATTCCCACTGTTAAAAAAAACACAACAAAAGCCAAAATCTTTTGTAGGTTTTAATGCATCACGCAAACTCACACTGGTTAGAGCTAGCAATGAAGCTAAGTAAGGCAGAAAAACAATAATTAAAAACAAAATTTTTCCCGCCATGTAAAATTATTTTTTTTTTCCACAAAATCAAGGACTCCTATTTTAGTGTCCTCTTTCCAATAAAACAATCAAAAATCAAAACAAAAATCCCTATACCTCCTCCCCATTAAATTAACCGGTTTTTAATGGTACATCCAAAGTATTTATTTCAATTATGATTTACGGGATATTAAAAAAAATAATGTGGTGTATCCTCCCTCATATTAGAGTTAATCTAATACCTACTAATAAAACACAAACATTTACCTATATTTTCCCAAATAGATTGGATAAGCTGACTCAGCTTAAATTCCTTCTATGTCTAATTTTTTCCTAGATAGGTTGGATAAGCTGACTCAGCTTAAATTCCTCCTATCTTTAATACACAAATTTTGTTATTATATTAAATACTTTCAGTCCTGTATACTTCGTTGGTCGCCACTGTTGCGGTTTAAATATTAATATTTAAGATTTAATATCTCACAGATATGATATAGGTTTAATAAGAGTTCTTTTTGACAAGATTTGAAAGCTTTAACATAATGAACATATTTATTATGTATTTGGTAAAGTCTAAACTAACACAAAGAAGCTATCTATACAGTCTTAGACAAGCAGGAAATAGTAGGTTAAAATATACAAAGTATTTACATGGAGGAACATAGAGCATATTCCTCTGAAACATTAAAGTACTAACATGTAAGTTATAGGTCAAACAGACCTTTGGCATAGTTACCCCTTTAGACCCATCCTTCCATCAAGTACTGAGCTCCCATTTCCCTTTCTCTGAGTATATCTCTCTATACTGATACCCCATTGGTTGGCCTAGCTTGGGTCATGATTGTAGGGCTTACTAAATAAGTCAGCCCCCCTTTCATGCAAATCCAGGTGACTCTATGTGATCAGGAGATGTGCTTGAAGTTTTCCCAGGGTTATAGGCGAGGCTCTGTCCATTGTATTAGCACAGCATGGGACTCATTGACGAGAGTGGGTTTAACACAATGGCATTGTCTCCCCAAGCTTGGGGCTCCGCAAGGTCTAGCGTTTAACAAAGGACCTCGCAAGGGTGAAGAAAGGGAATATATTCCGAAAGCTAAATGAACTATATCTACAGCAAGCTAATTGAAATACATGTACAGCAAGCTAATTGAAATATATTCATATTTACAATATTTTACTGCTCTTCAATGCAGTTTATACATGTCCCCTAAGGCAACACAGGCCGATTGTCCTGGGGAAGAGGTTCCACCGGCCCCCCCCCCTGAAAAAACTGACTAGCCGCCCTCGGCGCAGTCATTAACCGCATCCATAAGCTGATGTCCTTATTATCCCACCGCAGATCTGGCCTCACCGCTCTCCTCTGCCTGAATTGTTCATCATATCTGAGCCACCCCGTGCCCCCATACACTCTGTATGCCTCCCCAATAGAGTCCTGATATCCAAATAGCGCTGAACAATGCTCTAGGTTCTTTTGACCTATGACACTAGCCATTATAGAGAATGCTTGCAACCAGTTTGCAAACGTCCGAGGGATCAGCCTATACCTCCTCTTTTCCTCATCCTCCTTTTTTGAATCATGACGGTTTTACCCTGTCCAGGTTAAACTTCTCCAATGGCAGAAGTGAGAACATCTCCACATACTCACCCTTCCATATCTTTTCCCTCACTTCAGGTTTCAGGTGAGATCCCAACGGTGCCTCATAACACACATACATCTCACATTTTGCAGCATCATCCAACCTAATAATGTCCTGCCTTGCTGCCTGCTCCACCGCACCACCCTCCTTTGTGGCTAAAGCTACAGCAACCACCCCTGCGGCTTCACCCACCCCGGTATTCCCCGCAGGTAAAACTGGTGCCCCCACCGCCGCCGCGGGCCCCGCCGTTCCTGTCGGCGGAACCCACGCCGCAGCTGGGCTGACTCCCCCGCCATCCCCCTTCTCAAACTGGCTGACCAAGGACTTGATGCCCGCAAGAAACCCCTGCAGCCCATCCATCCGAGCACCTCCCCATCCGGGAACGTACCCCCCCCCGCCCGCCCATCATCTTGACCCAACACTTGTACCGCTAGACCCACACCCGCAGCAGGCCTAACCACCTGGCCACCATTCCTAGCATGGCTCCCAGCATAATCAATTAAAAGGGTTTTACCGGGCTGCCTGGAAGTAATCCCACCAGCCGATCCACTCGAATCCACCGCTGCCACTGACCGTCCGGGTCTCCGATCTTCCTCCGAGCTGGAAACCTCCCCCTCTGACAGCATACCAGCCTGCTCTTCACCACTGGACGACAGCTCACCTGGTGACTTGTCCCTGGAAGCCGAGGGGCCAGGACCCGATCGGTCCCACCTCCGCGCACCTGACCCGCACGCCGATTTTTTAGCCGACTTGCCTCCACGCTGTCTCAGCTCACCCGCACCGCCGTCATCCCTCACTGGCTCCACACCTCGCTCAGCCTCCTGCACCAGATGTCCGACCGAGGGGGGGATGCCCGGACACCGCGGCCACCGAAAACCCACGCGGGAGCCCCAAACCCGCCGGGGGCCCCCGGGGGGCTGGGCCCGCCTGTTCTGACTCCACGTGCTGCGCAGGACTGTCGGCCGCTCCGGAACTCCCGGTGCGGCCCCCCGCCGAGCTCCGAACCTGAGGGGGATTCCTTCCGGTACCCCCCGCCCTGGGCAATGCGGTGCGCTTGGCCAGGGGGCCCTGAAGGGGCCCTAGGGGGACTCCCAACCTGCCGCTGAGCTCTAGGGGAGGGGCCTGGTGAGAAGCGCTCCGGGGGCCTGGACCTCCGAGCTCGCACAGCCTCTCTCCCCGCGGTACCTTGCGATCCGACCGGACTAGAAAGCATCTGCCCCAGGGTCTCCTGGAGCCAATCCTCGCCCCGTGTCGCAGCCTCTGCCCGAAGCTGGGCCAGAAGTTTGTCTACAGAAGACATGCTGCTGCTAGCTGACATGCTGCTGGAAACTTTCCCCTGCGCTGTGTTAACTCAGAGGGGCGGGGACTCCCTTTTATCTAGCCTTCTCCCCTCCCCTCCATATTTCCATTAGCCAATCATTAATCCCCTCTCATTTCATACCCTGTTCACTCAGTCATGCCCGGCCCTTCGCCTATGGCATTCTGTCTTTTTGCTCCGGGCTTTTCTTGATTGTTGCATTTTGGGGTATGCAAGGCTCTATGGAAGATTTTATAGACTTGAAGGTACAGGAATCTCTATCTGCCTGTTTCTTACCCCACTAGCAGTACACAGCTTTTAATGACAACACAAGTTCACTTTAATGGTGTACTTTGCTGGAGTTTTCTGTAAAGTCAAAGTAGGTTATGTACAAATTAATATAAATGCAAACACAACTTTGAAATATTCCCAAATGACAATTATATAACATAATAAATTGTAGATGTAATATTACAAATCCTTTTCTGGTTTTACTTTTTTATCTGGACGCATCAATTACTTTTAACTGAAGTTATATTAAATATTAAAACAAGTAATCCTCTACAGACTTCCTTCCAGCAGTATTATAGCTGTTCATTAAACAATTACCTTCATAGATAATGAATAAAAACCCAGCAGTTTTGTGTAGCTACAAATTATGTCGACAATGTACTTAGTTTCAGTGATGATGAAGACTTTTTCAATTTTCCGGCAAGAAAAAACCAGCATTATGCATCAGGGACAAATGCCATTTTTGCCAAGTTAGTTTTGCCATTCCACAAAAAAAAAAAAAACCTGCCAATGATCATATAAATGTGCAATGTATACAGTATGTAAAGCCTAACAATGTACTTTTTTTTGGTCTGTTAAATTTACCATTGAGAGCGTTTTGTTATATCTGTTCAATAGGCACACAAAAATAAAAAGGTTGATTCTGCTAGAAATCTTGTGAACTGATAATCTACTGGGCTCTCTGCGTGTGCTGCGCAGTTATAATTTAGCATTGTCCTAAGCATTCTATGTTGATATCTCCCCATATTATGGAGAAGAGGAGGAGGGAAATTTTCTGTAGTCCTCAAGCACTTCCTGTCCATGGGTGACAATTTCCTCCATGGATATGATACAGCAGAACTTTAATTAAAAAGCAAAATTTTCAGTATATGAATAAAAAGTATAATTAACTGATAATACTGTATGTATGTATTTCTACAGAAATGCTGATGTCTACAGAGCTGTGCTTTATCCTTTTGAGTCTCCTCCGCATGCACAATTAACAGAATCTGGTTGATACCAAGGAGTGAATTTCTAGTTCCTGTGTAGGCAGGTAAAATTTTACGCTGCCCCAGCCGGGAAGGTTAGTGTTAATTGTGTTTCCCAGTTCCTTTTTGGTGGACTTTCTTAAGTCTTACCCACTGGTTCTGTGTATTATAAAAAGGATGTGGTCCATACCCACGGGGCTCAGGGACTCACACGAGACGCTGTTGGTACCGCTGCTGGACTCCTGTCGGAATGCTGAACATGCCATGTCTGGAATGACAAGTTATGCACATCTGCCCCAAGGACCCTGTTACAGCCTGAAGGAGCTGCTGGGACTTGCAATCCATCCCATAGGTGCCAATCCTGGATACTACTATTAAGGACTCTGCCAAGAATGGACTCTTTTCTGTGCAGGTACACTGGGGAAGCTACATGCCTGAGTTAGGGACAATGGATATGAGGGAAAAACTGCACTATTCTTCAGTAAAGCTTTTGAAACATTGCCTTTACCTGGTCTGAAGTTACTCAAGGAATGTAATGCAAGTAACCGGCACATATAGTCCACAGCTCGGGTCATTAGGCACGTTGGGATATGAAGATAATGGTACAAGATTTAATACAGTGTGAAGATAAAAGCAAGAGTAACAAAGGTTTCTCTAGCAGTCTGTCGCAAAAGTGTGCACGTGTCACAGGTGGGATAGCTTCTTGTAATGCCGTGTACACACGACCGTTTTTTTAATGACGAGAAAAATGCAATTTTTTTAAAATGGTCATTAAAAATGATCGTGTGTGGGCTTCAGAGCATTTTTCACGACGTGAAAAATGGCCATGAAAAAAATTGAAACATGCTCTAATTTTTCTCGTCGTGAAAAAAAATGCGCATGCTCAGAATCAAGTATGAGACGGGAGCGCTCGTTCTGGTAAAACTAGCGTTCGTAATGGAGATAGCACATTTGTCACGCTGTAACAGACTGAAAAGCACGAGGCTGAAAAGCACGAATCGTCTCTCAACAAACTTTACTAACACAAGGATCAGCAAAAGCAGCCCAAAGGGTGGCGCCATCCAAATGGAACTTCCCCTTTATAGTACCGTGGTACGTGTTGTACGTCACCGCGCTTTACTCGAGCATTTTTTTCCACGATAGTGTGTAGGCAAGGCAGGCTTGAGAAGAATCATGTCGAGAAAAACACAGTTTTTTTCAATGACATTAAAAACGGTCGTGTGTACGCGGCATAAGAGTTGTCGGCACTCTCTCTGTGAGCAGGTTCAGCTTTCATAGAAAGGTTTGGAGTTAAGTGAAGTACATGCATGGAATCAGCACTAGATGCATGGCTGGGCTCCATACCATTACTGGGAGTAAGGTAGTAGTGATACTCTGGACAGGCGAAGAGGGCATGGGCTCTGTGTGTCCTTCCTAATTGCACAAGTGACCATGGTGATGTACATTTACATCAACAGAGTTTATTAGAGTTCAATCGTCTTTTCAAGTAAAGGTACCCCATGTGTAAGGCAGTGACCCTATCCAAAGTGCCTAGCGTAGCCCAGAAGCCCCAGAGTAGGCCTCTTATGTAACCCTTGCTTGGTGTCCAACATGGAGGGAAACATGGAGGAAGTTACTTCCAACACACAACCCTATCCTACCTACATGTGTGATTTAATTAGTCAACTGACACACAATGCAAGTCACATATGCGTGTGACAGCATAGTAGAGATGAGGACTCCTCTTTAAGGGGATTGTAGGGGGCCTAGTAGGCCTCTACTGTCCCCTATGGACCACAATGAAGCTGATCATGTTATTCCCTGGTCAGAATGTCAGCTGTGAACCCAGAAGTGACATAATGCTTGTTGTTCCTTGGTTCATTCACTAGAGAGGAGATTACCTAATGCAAAATCACTTATCGCTCTCTGTTACACCCACCATGCCCATGCCATGCCTGCAGCAGGGGCAGCAGAGTTGCATTGCAGGGGTGGTCAGGTGCCTTTAATGGGTTGTGGAAGTATTTACTTCCACCATAAAGCAGACAGTCTGCTTGACTTTTGTAAACACATAGCTATCACAGCAGGAGCGTATTTAACTACTTGCCGACCAGCTGCCGCAGTTTTACTGCGGCAGCATGGCACGGCTGGGCGAAACAACGTTATGTTACATTGCTTCTCCCTGTGGCCACTAGGGGCACACGTGCATGCCCGCTGCTCGCCCCCCGGAGCTGATGTGAGTGCCTGGCTAGTGCAATGACCGCCAGGCACAGGCGTTTGCTCGTGACACAACGAGACGGGATCTGTGTGTGTAAACACACAGATCCCGATTCTTTCAGGGGAGAAATGACTGATCGTGTGTTCATACAAAGTATGAACAGCAATCTGTCATTTCCCCTAGTAAGTCCCATCCCCCCTTCAGTTACAACACAGTGAGGGAACACAGTTAACCCCTTGATCACCCCCTAGTGTTAACCCCTTTACTGCCAGTGACATTTTTACAGTAACAGTGCATTTTTATAACACTGATCGCTGTAAAATTGTCAATGGTCCCAAAAATGTGTCAAAAGTGTCATTAGTAGTAAAAAAAAAAAATAATAATAATAAAAATACCATAATTGTATTTCCTATTTTGTATACGCTATAACTAACCAATCAATATATGCTTATTGCGATTTTTTTACCAAAAATATGTAGAGGAATACATATCGTCCTAAACTGAGGAAAACATTTATTTTTTGGAAAAAAAATGTGGGATATTTATTATAGCAAAAAGTAAAAGATAGTGGGGGTTATTTATGAAAGGCAAATCCACTTTGCACTACAAGTGTACTGTAATTGCACCCGAAAGTGCAATGAAAGTGCACTTGGGATTGCAGTCTCTGTAGATCTGAGGGGAAGATCTTAAATGAGGGGAAGCTCTGCTGATTTTATCATCCAATCATGTGCAAGCTAAAATTTTTTTCCTTGCATGTCCCCCTTAGATCTATAGCGACTGAACTTTCAAGTGCACTTACTAGTGCCCTTGCAGGGCACTTGTAGTGCAAAGTGGATTTTCCTTTCGTAAATAACCCTCATTGTGTTTTTTTTCAAAATTGTAGCTGTTCTTTTGTTTATAGCCCAAAAAATAAAAAACGCACAGATGATCAAATACCACCAAAAGAAAGCTCTATTTGTGGGAAAAAAAGGACGCAAATTTTGTTTGCGTACAGCTTTGCACGACCGCGCAATTGTCAGTTAAAGTGACGCAGTGCCAAATTGTAAAAAGTGCTCTGGTCAGGAGGGGGTAAAATCTTCCGGGGCTGAAGCGGTTAAAAGCCCTTGCTACTGTAGCGCTACCCACACTTAAGAGAGCCGCTTGGTTTGATTTCTGTATACAGCACCGCCAACCCCCGGCAATCTTACTCGACCCACTCTGGCACAGTTAGTCTAGGGTTATATTTGTATCACATTCAATAGTATTGCAAGGGGTAATCTCTTAGCAGTAAGACAACACACTGAGGCGAGGGATTAAATATAACAGTTTACTCTTATCTCAAAGGTAGCATAGGCAGAACACAACACATGCAACTGGCTTGCAGAGCCCTGCAGAAATCAATACAGCACACAATAATGGCGCTGCGCGGTACTCCACCACGCGTAGCTATTATGGTATGCGCGCCCTATGGCGCACTAAACAATATCTTAACTCCCCACCCCGGTCAGGCCTGACATGGAGTAAATCTCAATCACTTCCTATAGGGATTTCTTCGCATGCCAGCTTTCGGTGGTGCACTTGATGAATAGTACTTTGTAATCCACAAACAGGCAATGAACTTGGAACACTATACTGGGGGGGGGGCGACACTTCAACTCTGTCCTGCTACCGGTCCCCCCGGAGAACAGCAGATAAACGAAACTGTGGGCCTATGCAGTCTATAGGCCTGAAAACGACACAGTCTATAGGTCTGGGCAGGTGCCCGCTCACCACTCCGGACGCGATCCCAGTCCGGAACGTCCACCCTGCTGTGTATCCGCACACAGCGTCTGCAACGATCGGGTCCCCGATCCAACTGATGTCCTCACTCGACAAGTCAGGTGCCACCCAGGCTCCGCAGTAGGGGGTGGAAGGCTCTTCGAAAGTTATGCAAGGCCCCAGGCTTCAGGCCTTGCACCGCAGTAGATCCGCACAGGAAGAAACTGTTGCTTGCAGCGCGGTGTCCCAAAGAGGCCGAGCTCCGCCTCTCCTCTTCCTTAAATAGCCCCTCCCATGAGTCTCTGCGGTGGCCAACGGGGTTCTGGGTAATGTAGTCCCGGGGCCTTAAAGGAGACCCCGCTACACTACCATTCTCTATTTTTAAATGGCACTGATTGCATTTATATACGCAGAACTGAGACTCTTCATCTATCCTTCTGCTGTGATTATTTAAATTCCTGTAAATTTTAGAATTTACTTACAGCTTTACAGTATTTAATTGACAAGATAATGTAATTGACAGAGTACTCTTCAGATTACTCTTTAATTTTTTTTATTGAGGTAAAGTGAGAGTTTCAAACCTCAGTATTGCTCTGTTAAAATTATAATTTCGGCATCTGTACCTGTAAAGGGAATAGCCAATATAAAAGCATTAAAGCTAGGGTGTACTTAAAGAGGAACTACCACAGGTTTATTTTGTTGTAAACCCCTCTTACCTGGTTTGGAGAATCATCCTTAATGGACACGATATACAGGGATATGGGAAATGATTATCGATACAAACACACACACCCACACAGGTTGAACTGGATGTACTAGTGTCCTTATTCAACCTTACCAACTACGAAACAGCATTAACATTGCCTTCTTGTTAACCACTTACATTTGAACACCAGGTCCTGTGCCACCATTTTTTTCCCTGATGTCAACAGGAGCAAGCTGTCTCATTTGGGTTCAGAAAACCAGCCCCCAAATGATGACCCATTGGGGAGTGCAAAATCTGGTGCAGCTGTGCATGGTAGCCAATCAGCTTCTAACGTCAGCTTGTTCAATTAAGCTTTGACAAAAAAAAACCTGGAAGCTGATTTGTTTCTATGGACAGATGCACCAGATTTTGCACTCCATAGTTTTAGTAAATCAACCCCATTAGGTCCACCCTCCTTCAGCAGCAGTGTAAACCCATTCCTTCTGAGAATTCTAGTGTATATATCCCATAAGATTGCTGGAGCAGGACTGATGTAGTCTTCATCTAAGCGAGAAAGGAGGTTTGGGCTGGACCAAGAATCTAAAAATAAAAATAACAAATAAATAAAGAAAAATGGTTTTAACACGTAGTACCACAATTGAGCCAAGCTCAAAAGATGCCCCTTTCACACGGGTGTTCCATTTTCTTCATCCGTTCAGTCACGTTTTTTTGTTAGATGATGAAAAACAGATCCAAACTTAAAAGTTGTTGCATCCATTGTGTACATCCAAATTTTACATCCATTTTCTAACAAATTTCTAATTTTTGGAATGATTTGAATCGGTTGAAAATTGATCAACCACTCTGAATTCTATTTTACACCCGGTGACAGACGAGTGTAAAAAAAAACCAAAAAAAAAACCATTGTCAGCAATAAAAAAAAAAAAAATGTAAAAAAAACAGCGTATGGGGTCCCTCCAATCCATACCAGGGACTCCGGGTCTGGTATGGATTTTAAGGGAGTCCTCTTGCCAAAATTAAAAAAAAAAACATTAAAGGGACCCCCCAAAATATCCATACCAGACCCTTATCTGCCCCCCCATACCATACCAAGCCACATGCCCTTAACATAGAGGGGTGCTTTGGGGCAGGTTGGGGTCTGTCCCCCCCCCAAGCACCTTGTCTCCATGTTGTGGGGAGCTGTGGGTGGGGGCTTTTTGGAATCTAGAAGCCCCCTTTAACAAGTGTTAAATGGGTACTCATTTACCAAAAAAAGTGTAGTTTAAAATAAGACAGTAGTCAGTTTTTGACAAATCCTTTATTAAAAAAAAAAAAAAAAAAAAGTCCCCCCATCATCAATCACGATGCCTGCTGCTAACTCCAACCAAAAAAGAGTTCTGCACTCGACAAAGGCTTCTGCTGTCTGACAGTTCTTAAATAACTAAGGGGCAGGGCCAACCGATGATGCCCCTGGATGACCCCGCCCACTTGTGACATCATTAACCACTTGCCGCCCGTCCTATAGCAAATTGATGGCGGCAAAGTGGTTTCAATACCCTGACTGGACGTCATATGACGTCTTCAGGATATTGAGCCGCTGCGCGCCCCCGGGGGCACTCATCGCGGCGATCGTTGTTGTGGAATAGTCTGACACCCCGCAACACCGATCTAGGTAAAGAGTCTGCGTCGGAGATGCCCACACTGGACCACCAGGGATGCCACCAGACCACCAGGGATGCCCACCTTAAGGTGTGCCACCCTAGACCACCAGGGATACCAATTAGAAATGCCTAATGGATGCCAATCAGTGCCCACAATGGATGGCAATCAGTGCCCACAATGGGCACCACTGTTTGGCAGGCATTATTGTTTGGGCAGGATACGAGCTTTGTGCTGACGTCACCCTCCACTGCTCGACTTCCACGGACGTATGTGTGTGACTAGCGCCTTTGACCGGTCGGCGCTGTCACACTTCTAAGGCTGTTTTTAAACTGCATTTTTGTAAGTATGTTTTCTTCTTTTAAATAAACATCCACCAAGGATTTTACACTATGTAGTGTCCTCCCTTCCTTTCATGTTCCGCATCGAGTACTGCATGATGGTATATGAGCGTTTTGGCTACCAAATCAATTGAGGCTCAACATATACTGAAGCTTGGAGTCCTATTGATTACCATTTGAGGCTGTTTGGGGTCCTCCGTCATAGGGGACCATCGCTTTTTGGTAAGCAGGAATTTTTACTGGTGGTGGTGAAAGTCACGAATACAAGAAGATTTGGAATCGTTTTTGTTTTGTTTTCTTTCTTTTTTCCTTTTTTATTTTTTATCTAGTATGGACACTTGATCACGGGTGTGTTTTTTTGTATGGACTTTAGACTTGATCATTTAAGGGTCCTATACAAGCATGTAATAATATTATTAATTAAGTTTGTATTATTATTAATTTATATGCTTTGTTTACATTGTTTAGTTATTGTTCTTCACTGAGCACTCACATAATTTATCACTGTGGTGATTTGGAAACAATTTTTTCAATTACTCAGTGGTGGGCTTATGTTTATATTCATAAGTTAGCGCGACTATATATATTTTTTCTTATTATTGTTTGGCACTGATTGGCATCCATTAGTACAAAACATTACAGTACAGTGCCACCTATCAGTGCCCATCCATGCCACCTATCAGTGCCCATCTATGCCCATCTGTGCCACCTATCAGTGCCCATCCGTGTCGCCTATCCGTGCCGCCTATCTGTGCCCATCCATGCCGCCTATCTGTGCCCATCCGTGCCGCCTATCTGTGCCCATCCATGCCGCCTATCTGTGCCCATCCATGCCGCCTATCTGTGCCCATCCATGCCACCCACCAGTGCCCATCCGTGCCGCCTATCAGTGCCCATCCGTGCCGCCTATCGGTGCCCATCAGTGCCACCTTATCGGTGCCCATCAGTGCCGCATTATCAGTGCCCGTCAGTGCAGCCCCATCAGTGCCCATCAGTGAAGGAGAAAACTTACTTATTTACAAAGTTTTGTAACTGAAACAAAAAAAAAGTTTTCTTTTCAAAATTTTCGGTCTTTTTAAAAAAAAAATAGCAGAAAATAAAAATCGCAGAGGTGATCAAATACCACCAAAAGAAAGCTCTATTTGTGGGGGAAAAAATTATCAAAATTTTATTTGGGTACAACGTCGCATGACCCCGCAATTCTCATTCAAATTGTGACAGCGCTGAAAGCTGAAAATTGGCCTGCGCAGGAAGGGGGTGAAAATGCCTGGTATTGAAGTGGTTAAAGGGGGCTTCCAAATTCCGATAAGCCCCCGCCCGCAGACCCCCAAAACTACCGGCCCTGGGGACAAGGCGCTTTTGGGGCAAGTGATGTGACCTGGTATGGTTCAGGAGGGGGGGGGGGGGGCGCTCGCTTGTCCCCTCTCCTGGATGGCCAGGCTTCATGCTTGGATAAAGGTCTAGTGTGGATTTTGGGGGGGACCCCACGCCAATTTAACAAATTGCTGACCACCGCACGCACTTATACGTTGACAGAATGGCACTTCTGGGCAAAAGGACGTACCTTTAAGGAAGCGGCATTGTGGATACCCACGCGCCGCCTGCGGCACAAACGTGGGCACGCGCAGCCGGATTCGCAAGCGCGCCGCAAGCTCCGTGAGCCCGACCACGGGTCCCGCGGACTCGATCGCCGTGGGGATACCCGCGATCGTCCCACGGTGAGGAAGAACGGGGAGATGCTGATGTAAACAAGCATCTCCCGCTCTGCCTAGTGACAATGACACTAATCACCGCTTCCTGTAATCAGAAGTGGTGATCACTGTCTTGTCACACACAGCCCATCCCCCCTACAGTAAGAATCACTCCCTAGAGCACACTTAGCCCTTACAGCGCCACCTAGTGGTTAACCCCTTCACTGCCAGTGTAATTTTCACAGTAATCAGTGCATTTTTATAGCACTGGTCACTGTAAAAATGACAATGGTCCCAAAAATGTGTCAAAAGTGTCTGATGTGTCTGCCATAATGTCACAGTCACGATAAAAAAAATTAAAAAATCACTGATCGCCGCCATTAGTAGTAAAAAAATTTTTTTTATAAAAATGCCATAGAACTATCCCCTATTTTGTAGACGCTATAACTTTTGCGCAAACCGATCAATAAACGCTTATTGCGTTTTTTTTTACCAAAATTATGTAGAAGAATACGTATCGGCCTAAACTGAGGAAAAAAATGTTTTTTATATATTTTTTGGGGTTATTTATTATAGCAAAAAGTAAAAAATATTGCATTTTTTTTTTAATTGTCGCTCTATTTTTGTTTATAGCGCAAAAAATAAAAACCACAGAGGTGATGCCACCAAAAGAAATCTCTATTTGTGGGAAAAAAGGATGTCAATTTTGTTTGGGAGCCACGTTGCACGACCGCGCAATTGTCAGTTAAAGCGACGCAATAATGAATCGCAAAAAGTGGCCCGGTCTTTGACCAGAAAAATGGTCCGGGGCTTAAGTGGTTAAAAAAGAAAATTGGCATGGGGCTCCCCTTAAGATCCATACCAGACCCGAAGGGTCAAATCGTATGCCAAATCAGAGGCAATTGCAGGCAATGGCACATTCTGAATCGGTGCGACACTGCATTTGCCGCGATGCACCGATTACCAAAAGTCGTTTCTGTACTACTTTTGGCGACTTCGGGGTGATATGTCTCTGAAATCGCCCCTGAAGTCGGGACTGACGTGCAGGAATGAAATCGCATGATTTAATTCCCGCTGTCTGTGTAAACCTACACTGAACGGAAGAAAAAAAGGTCTGATGTTAACGAAGGTGGATGTCAGCAGATGTCAATGGATGATCATCCGCTAACATCCACTTGCCAATAGAAATACATGGGTGTCCGTCAACAGACAAAGAAAAAACTGACAAATGGAATGCCTATTGCCCACGGACAAACCAGTGTTTCTCAACTCTAGTTCTCAAGGCACCCCAACAGGTCATGTTTTCAGACTTTCCATTATTTTGCACAAGTGATTTAATTAGTTTCACTGCCTTAGTAATTACCACAGCTGTTTCATCTGAGGGAAATCCTTAAAACATGACCTGTTTGTTTGCCTTGTCCGTAATCTACCTGTGTACAATGTACAATGCAAAACTGACATTTACAAAACAAAATGACATTTAAATAGCTGATAAATGAAACTTTGGGCCACTTACTCTTGTTTGTAAGAAAAAGCAGCTGGGGATTCCCTTCATCTATTCCAGACCCTTATCCTAGATGAGGGTCTGGTATAGATGTTAATGGGAGACCGCATACAAAAAATAATGGCAAGGGGTTCCCTCTAAAAATACATAACAGACCCTTATCCTTGATGAGGGTCTTGTATGGATATTAAGGGGGACATGGGCGTAAAAAAATGTTTTCATGGGGTTCTGTCTGATTATGCATGTGATTACAGAACCTCAGTGGGCAGGCAGTCTGCATCCAGTGCCGAACACTCACATGTGATCGCAGCATAATTGATCACATTGCTTTCAATGGGGCTGCTTCCTGCAGCTAATCACAGGAATCCCTGCTGGAATTCTCACATCATCGCACAAAACAAATCCATCTGCATGATCCACTCACTTGTGCTGAATGACATCTGCCTGGCCTGCTAAAGGTAAACAGAGGGGGTTGACCTCCCTGATAATATATTTTCTGAAATATGGCCATGTGGACATATTTAGTGTAGCACCCTAATTCTAAAAAGGGCTGCTAATAAATCTAGTTGTGCTAGGTGGTAACTAGCCTGGCTAATTGATAGGTTGAACCACTGATTCCTGTCCTAAGTCTGAGTTTGCGGTAGTCTCTCTTTTCTGTCTGTAGCGTCCTCCTCACCTCCCCTCTCTGCATCAGCTCATTTCTCTTCTTGTCTAGGGGTACCTTAGAGGGGAGGAAGCGGGGACACCACGCCTGGCCTTCACCACAGGTGTCAGTGCGGTATAAGCAAAGTTCTTTCTCTACCTTCGGGTCAGTGTTGTGCACCTAAAACCTCCACATGAGATTACCTTGATGTCCACCAGAAAAGAGCCCCACACCATTAAAGTCCAACACTCCTTTATTCTTCTCGAGTGAACAGCATATTCAGTTAGACTCCCTTGGCTTTACAGAACAGAAAAGGAGGTGTGGATGCGAGTAGGCCCAGACACAATGAACTCTCCACTTTCCTCCCTGAAAATGGGCTGCGGTCTCCGAGCGAGGGGGGATTTCCTTCCAGGCGGTCTCCGGTGGGAGGCTCACCTGTCACTGGCAATCTGTTGCACCCGGTCTTCAAGTGAGGAGCTCCCCCCGGTCCATTACGCCTTCCGGATTCGGGTACCCAATCCCTGGGTTCCCTAGGACCTCCTTCCCTCGCGGAACTCAGTGTTGGGCACTGGGCTCCAGACCTCCATCCGAGTACCTCACCCCAGGCCAAAGGTGCCTGGGATGGAACACGACCTCCGGCTGTCCTCTAGGCCTAGGCCGCCTAGAGGACTGACACGAACCACCGCCCTCAGGCTGAAGGTGCCTGGGACTCGACCCCGTGACAAAGATGGCCGGCCCCTTTATACCCTCTCCCAGCAAGCACGGCGGGTTCCCCACCCCACCATACCACTGCCGAGAGAGGACAAAAAGGAGGCCCGGCACGCAGCAATGGCACAACCCCCAGCCCATGGTGACAGTGCCACCTGCAGGGCTGCAGGGAATTACACATCACTGGTGTCTCTGCCAGTTAAATTTACACCCGGGAAAGTACATACCCGCTACATGTCATTAGGTTGCTTTTGACATTGGAATGATTACCATAGATTCAGGTAATGGGTAACTAGGTTGTCTGAGCCAATCAGCAGGAGTTTCTTTAACCGCTGTGTATGCTGGGATAGGCTATTTATTTGTGAGGAGTCAGGGGATGGGCTGCGGCCTGTGTGTGTGTGTGTGTGTGTGTGTGTGTGTGTTGAGAAGCTCCTAGTTGCTAGGCCCAAAGCCTGAGGCCTATAGAGGAGGCATGCTGGCTGCTAGGTCCACTTAAGGTAGGGTGACCAGACATCCCCGGTTTCCGGGGACAGTCCCCGGATTGAGGACGCTGTCCCTGGTTTTGTCCTCGGATTGGATTTAAACAGGGGCTGGGGCAATTTAAAGACAGTTAGTGCAGAATATCTGAATTACACACCCCCGCTCTGCCGCTCCTACTAGCTTGAGGGGTGTATTTTTTTCATTATCTGTGCCCCTTTGTGATGATCATGTGCTGGTCGGAGCGGAGGGAATATTTCTTAAGTTTCGGGTGCATGCCTGTTCTTATGCCTTGGCTCAAGTCCCAGCCAGCCGCCTGCCTATCTCCTTGCCTTACCTGGCGGAGTGATCTTCCTCCACTCCCCACCCAATAGTAACCGGGGCCTGGAGAGTAAGACTTGACAGGTTGTGAGGCGGGCGGCGGTGGTGACGGGCAGAGAGTCGCTGATTGCCGTCATTACTAGTAAAACAAAAATATATGACCCCGGATTTCATTTTAAAAATCTGGTCACCTTAACTTAAGGCCTATCCAGCAGTTTGAGGTTCCGCAAAGGAGGAGCAGCCAAGGTTAAGCCCAAAGCCTGGAGCGGAACCGCATGTGTTAGAGGCCCGGCCTGAGGGGAGCCTGATCAATGTCAGAGGTAAAGGAGAAGCAGTTGCAACAAAGGGACGACCGCTCCTGTTACTAGAGGAAAGTTTTGAAAGGATGAAGATCTGAAGGAGTACCAGAGCAGATGCTTCACTAGCCAGGGACAGTGAAGTGGTGGGAAAGCTTCAGTAGAGACACATCCAGGAAGGCAGTGGGTAGCTGTGAGTAAGGCTTGAAGGAGTATGGCAGGTAGCTGTAAGTAAAGCTTGAAGGTAAGGTACAGCGGTTAGCTGTGAGGGAAGCTCTGGGAATCCAGCGGGTGGCTGAGAGTCCAAGAAGTCTAGTGAGAGAGACGGCGAGCTGAGCTTAAAAATCTACAGTGCGTTACTGTGAGTTAAACTGGAAGATCTACTGTAGGATACTGTGAGGGAATTTGTTGCCATTAGAGACAACGGTTGTTATAAGATACAGATTGCTGCATTCAGGTTAAAGGCCCTTGTTCTGTATCGCTGTCTTCCTAGTTCTATTTTGTCTGCGGAGTTTGCCTTAATTGGTTTTGCATTTGCCTAAGAGTGTCCTGTGCCCTCACCCTCTCTCCCCAACGTTCCTGTTAAGAGAAATAAAACTCTCTCTTTGTTAATTTTTTCAATCTTTTCACCTTGCGCCACACCCACTATGCCTGGTAACCTGCACCCTAAGAAGTAATGTCAGTTCTCCCTGGCTCTGGGGGTCACCATCAGGCGCTTGGAAGTCGGGAAGACTGATACATTAGTTTGCAATGTCAGCACTATAAGACCCTTTGTTTACATGGCCAGGGGATTCCTAACATATGATAGCTTCCTTCCTGTCAATGGTTGTTAAAAAAGCCGCAGGTGCCAGCACCTACCACTTTGAACCAACCATTAGAATGAAGGGAGGATAATAGTCATATATAGTAGCGATAGAAATACTGCTACTATGTATGACATTTGGCTCTCACCTAACATTCAAAAACGTCTGGTGTATGGGAGACAAAGGCGTGCACACGGGGTGTGCCGGGTGTGCCTGGGCACACCCTAATCGCATCCTGCCAGCCAGAACTCTTTTCTGCCCTGCTCTGCCAATAGACACTCACTGGCAGCGAGAGAGCTACCAGTGAAACTATTTTGGTAATTATACTTCACTCCAAGACTGACCTATGAGAAGGACTACAGCAGCGGAGTAAGCTGGCAGCCGGCCGCATTTTCCGATGCTGCCTCTATAGTTCCGGCAGCAGATCCCTTACTGTAGGCGGCAGAGTGATATAGCTGCACTCCGCCTGCCATCCTGTGCCTCTTCTGCTTTCACCAGAGCCAAGGTCAGCAAAACCTAGCGGGTAGCATGGTCGAATCTCAGAGGGTGGATTTCACATGTGCCTCTCTGGCAGCCTCCCTCCAGCAGAGTTTGCCAACCATCCATATCTGGAGAAGCTGGAGCTGCTGTCTGCACTCCTGCACCTGTGTTAATGCATTTGTGACACAATGCCGTCTGCTGAGCAATCAAAATCCGACTTTCTCCCCTCCACTAACAGAAGAGGAGAGAGGGCACTATCCGGTCCACCTCCTCCCACCCCCATCCCCTGTGTCTACCCCGCCCACACTGCAATCCTAGTGTGCAGCTGCCTGTTACCTGAGAAAAGGGATGTGTGGGGGGGGGGGAAGATTCGAGGTGCAGCAGCTGGAAGATCCGCGGTGGCTGCAAGATATGTCTCCAGTGAGTGAGCAGTCCCCCATCTCCCTGCCCCTCTCCCTCATCTGTCCCCTTCCATCCCCCTTCCAGGAGCTGTCCAGTCGATTTCTTCTCCAGCTAGCACTTAGGGAAAACTTGGCTTCTGGTGTAGGGGGACTCTGCCAGGGCTTATGGTGTAAGGGGGGACTCCGCCAGGGATTCCGGTGTAAGGGGGGACTCTGCCAGGTATTCTGGTGTGGGGGGGACTCCACCAGGGATTCTGGTGTAAGGGGGGACTCCGCCAGGGATTCTGGTGTAAGGGGGGACTCCGCCAGGGATTCTGGTGTAAGGGGGAACTCCGCCAGGGATTCTGGTGTAAGGGGGGACTCTGCCAGGGCTTATGGTGTAAGGGGGACTCTGCCAGGGCTTATGGTGTAAGGGGGGACTCTGCCAGGGCTTATGGTGTAAGGGGGGACTCTGCCAGGGCTTATGGTGTAAGGGGGGACTCCGCCAGGGCTTATGGTGTAAGGGGGGACTCCGCCAGGGATTCTGGTGTAAGGGGGGAATCCGACAGGGATTCTGGTGTAAGGGGGACTCCGCCGGGGATTCTGGTGTAAGGGGGGACTCTGCCAGGGCTTATGGTGTAAGGGGCGACTCTGCCAGGGCTTATGGTGTAAGGGGCGACTCTGCCAGGGATTCTGGTGTAAGGGGGGACTCTGCCAGGGCTTATGGTGTAAGGGGGGACTCTGCCAGGGCTTATGGTGTAAGGGGGGACTCTGCCAGGGCTTATGGTGTAAGGGGGGACTCTGCCAGGGCTTATGGTGTAAGGGGGGACTCTGCCAGGGCTTATGGTGTAAGGGGGGACTCTGCCAGGGATTCTGGTGTAAAGGGGACTCCGCTGGGGATTCTGGTGTAAGGGGGGACTCCGCCAGGGATTCTGGTGTAAGGGGGGACTCTGCCAGGGCTTATGGTGTAAGGGGGGGACTCTGCCAGGGCTTATGGTGTAAGGGGGGGACTCTGCCAGGGCTTATGGTGTAAGGGGGGACTCTGCCAGGGCTTATGGTGTAAGGCAGTGTTGCCAACCCCCCCAAGTTAAATTTACTGACAAGATGCCTAAAAATTACAAACAACACCAATTTTTCACTGCCACTTCCAAAAAGCACCTAAAATGCCTGTTTTCAGTGCTAAACTGTGCAACTTTTAGTACTTAAACTATAAACATGTAGCTAAAGCTATTAGCAATGTGTTTAAGTTAAACAAAAGTCAAAAACTGAACCATCAGCCCCTGTCACCATCAGCCCCTGTCACCATCAGCCCCTGTCACCATCAGCCCCTGCCTCCATCACCCCCTGCCTCCATCATCCCCTGCCTCCGTCACCCCCTGTCACCCCCTGTCACCATCAGCCCCTGTCACCATCAGCCCCTGTCACCATCAGCCCCTGTCACCATCAGCCCCTGCCTCCATCAGCCCCTGCCTCCATCAGCCCCTGCCTCCATCACCCCTGCCTCCATCACCCCCTGCCTCCATCCATCACCCCCTGCCTCCATCACCCCCTGTCACCATCATCATCCCCTCCCCTGTCACCATCATCATCCCCTCCCCTGTCACCATCATCATCCCCTCCCCTGTCACCATCATCATCCCCTCCCCATGTCACCATCATCATCCCCTCCCCATGTCACCATCATCATCCCCTGTCACCATCATCATCCCCTCCCCTGTTACCATCATCAACCCCTGTCACCATCTTCATCCCCTCCCCTGTCACCATCTTCATCCCCTCCCCTGTCACCATCTTCATCCCCTCCCCTGTCACCATCTTCATCCCCTCCCCTGTCACCATCATCATCCCCTCCCCTGTCACCATCATCATCCCCTCCCCTGTCACCATCATCATCCCCTCCCCTGTCACCATCATCATCCCCTGTCACCATCATCATCCCCTGTCGCCATCATCATCCCCTCCCCTGTCACCATCATCATCCCCTGTCACCATCAACACCAACTGCCTCCAACACCTCCTGCTGCCTCGAGTCCATCCCCCTCTGCCACCATCATTCACCCCCCTCTGCGGCCTGCTACCATCACCTGCAGTCATCTGTCACCGTCGTTGGCTGGGCTGTCACTCCATGCCCGAAGCTGGATGCAGGGCTCCTCCGTTCCGCGTGCTGTAGTGCTTAGCCTTCTGGCTGCTCCAGTGCTCCTGGTTACAATTTTAAAAACTGGCGCTGTGGCGGGATGTGTTATTACATCACTCGCCTCGTCAGCATAGCGCGCCGCACAGCCCCTGTGAGATCCGCCCCCCTGCCGGGCCCGGCCGAATACAGGATCGGCTCGGCAAGTTCCGGAACTGCGCATGCGCAGTTCCAAGTCGGAACAGTCGGGGCTATTTTTTACTGGCACTTCCCCGCTAGCACGGACAATTACGGACGGGTGAAAAAGTGCCCGTTTTTACGTAATGTCCATAAAAATACGTACGGTTGGCAACACTGGTGTAAGGGGGGACTCTGCCAGGGATTCTGGTGTAAGGGGGGACTCTGCCAGGGATTCTGGTGTAAGGGGGGACTCTGCCAGGGATTCTGGTGTAAGGGGGGACTCCGCCAGGGATTCTGGTGTAAGGGGGGACTCCGCCAGGGATTCTGGTGTAAGGGGGGACTCCGCCAGGGATTCTGGTGTAAGGGGGGACTCCGCCAGGGATTCTGGTGTAAGGGGGGACTCTGCCAGGGATTCTGGTGTAAGGGGGGACTCTGCCAGGGAATATATATAAAATATTTTTTAAAGTATGAAAAAAGACCAAAACGTTGGAAAAAACCCCCCCATAAATTTCTTCATATAATTAGACCAAACTGTATTTTGCTACATGTCTTTGGTAAAAAAAATCCTGATAAGTATATTTGAATTGGTTTGTGTGAAAGTTATAGTGTCTACAAACTATGGTATATATACTGGAATTTACACAGCTATGACGCTATACTGGCAATGGCGGTGACCAGCGACTTATAATGGGACTGTTATAGGGTGGCAGGCAATTTGGTGATGACACTGGCTGGGAGGGTCGCGAACTGACACTGACGCCATTAGTGACTAGGGATGAGCTCCGCGTTCGAGTCGAACATACATTCGACTCGAACATCGTGTGTTCGATCGTTCGACGAAGATCGAACGTTTTGGGTCGTTCGCGCCAAATTCGAGTGACGCGAATGGCCCAAAATCCCGGCGCTGTGATTGGCCAAGCATGCACTGTGACCCCGCATGCTTGGCCAATCACAGCGCCGGCAGCGAGGAGAGCCATAATTGGCCACAGGCAGGATGCCTGTGGCCAATTATAGCTCAGGGGTGTTTAGTACACGCCCCACACTATAAAAGGCCACCAGCGCGGCGGCCTTGTGTAGTGTGTTGGCGTGCAGGGAAAGACGTACATAGGCAGGGACAGTGTTAGTGATATTGTGCGTAGGGAGAGAGAAGGATAGGTAGGGACAGTGTCAGTGATATTGTGTGCAGGGAGAGAGAAGGATAGGTAGGGACAGTGTCAGTGATATTTTTGCTAAGCCTCCTGCACAGTATACAACTGAAGCTAGCCCTTAGTGCTGTGATTTCCTGTTGTGTAACACAGGCAGGCATCTGCAGCACTTAAAGCAGGCTTAGTGTGATTCCTGCAAAATATACACCTGAAGCTAGCCCTTATTGCTCGTGGTTTTTTTCTTTTGTGTTACACTAACCGGCATCTGCAGTGGCATGTAATTACAATTATTGATCTAATAATTCACAGCAGGGCCCATTCCTGCGCTCACCAAGAGTAACTGTGAGGGCTTAAAGTGTTGTGGCAACACCACCACCACCACCACCAAAGGCCCAATTTTTCAGCCCCTGTTCAACAGGGGCATGCAATTACAATTCTTGATCTAATAATTCACAGCAGGGCCCATTCATGCGCCCACCAAGAGTAACTGTGAGGGCTTACAGTGTTGTGGCACCAGCACCACCACCAAAGGCCCAATTTTTCCTACCACTGTTCAACAATTGCATGTAAATATAATTCCTGATATAATAGTTCACAGCAGGGCGTTCCAGCGCCCACCAAGAGTAACTGTGAGGGCTTACAGTGTTGTGGCAACACCAACATGTAAGGGGCAAATTTCAGCAGAGTACCGTATATACGGCAGGCCCCTACTTTCAAACATCCAACTTACAAACGACTCCTACTTGCAAACGGAAGGAGACAACAGGAAGTGAGAGGAAATCTACCCCTGGGAAGGGAAATTCTCTCCTGTAAGAGTTAATATGGGAAAAAGGTGTCTCCTCTCTACTGATGCTTTATCACCAATCCTTGTTTTAATAAAAACCCACTTTTCAAAAACATTTGTCATTGGAACGGAAAGTGAAGTGAAATGTTCTGAACAGGGGCACAGACAGCAAAACAAATGTTACAGGGGTGATAACCCTTCCCTATGTTTTCCAAAAAGCTTAAAAATAGATTTGATTTTTTGGCTGGAGCTACACTTAAACAATGTACCTGTTCAAAATTAAAAAACAGATTCTACATAAGAACAAACCTACAGTCCCTGTCTTGTTTGTGCCGCCTGTATACGGCTGTTCAGAGTATATAGGGCCTTTTTTATTTTGTGTGCGGGGTTCCCCTTAATATCCATACAAGACCCAAAGGGGCTGGTAATGGGCTAGGGTAGGGGGGGGGGGGTGATATGGGGTAGCTATGCCATTTTTCTCAAAGATTTTCATCCATATTACCGGTACCAGACATTACATTAAAGCCGCAAGCAGTTTTAAATGTTTTTTTTTTTCCTTTAGAAATGTCATTTTGTGCAGGGACAGTTCTAAACACGGGAAACACGTGCCACTTCACAGGCATACTTTAGACACCCCCCAGGTACGATATTTAAAGGAATATTTCACTTTTTTTTTTCCCACTTTATGCATCATTAAAATGACTGCTCCCGAAAAACGGCAGTTTTTAAAACTTCGTTTTGCATTGATACATGTCCCCTGGTGCAGAACCCGGGTTCCCAAACCCTTTTTAGGACAATAACATGCATATTAGTCGTTAAAATTAGCACTTTAGATTTCGAACGTTCGCATCCATTGTATTTAATCGGGTTCTAACGTTCGTGCGAACTTTCGGTCCGTTCACGGGTTCTGGTGCGAACCGAACCCGGGGGTGTTCGGCTCATCCCTATTAGTGACACCAATATAGTAAATGGTTATAATGCTGTACACCATACTAATGATACTGGCTGGAAAGGGGCTAACTGTCCGCCTAACAATGTGTAATGTGGGGGGGCGTGGCCTGGCGTTACATGGAGTAGGACGCAAGCAGAAGAGCTCCGCTCATTAATCCTACTATCCACGGCATCCTTCATCCCACAAACGCTGTTTCGCCTCAGGAACCATCCCCGGGGTCACCCCAGATCCCACATTACATGTCGCCGACGAAAGCGCAAAAATCGGCAGCTGCCAGGCTCGAGCAATACCGCCGACAGGAGAAGGCAGCGATGGAGGAAGATGGCGGACAGGATAAGGTCAGTGAGGAGCGCGCGGTGGGAGACACTGACAAACTCCTAGAAGCAATAACGCTATGTCGCACCTCGCTCACAGCTCAAATAGAGGAGGTGAAGGTGGACATATCCCTCATCAGGCAGGACTTTCAGAAGCTGCGCGGCAGGGTTAAGGAGACGGAAACCCGGGTAGGCCTCATGGAGGATGCACTACCACCACTCCAGGCCTGCACGGACCGCATGCAGCGGCAGATACATCAGCTTTTTACTAAGCAGGACGATATGGAGAACAGGATCAGACGATGTAATTTGCGCCTGATCGGTCTCCCAGAAGGGGCAGAGGGGAAGGATCCAACTACGTTCCTGGAGCAATTGCTCATCACTACATATGGCAGGGAAGCCTTCTCCCCCATGCTAGCTGTTGAACGCGCACACCGCATGCCAGCCAGACTTCTGCCGCAGGGTGCACCCCCTCGCACCTTTATTGCCAAGTTACTTAATTATAAAGATCGAGACGCGGTGTTGAGGCTATCCAGAGAAAGAGGCAATATTCCCTTTGGAAATGTCAGGATTGCCATATTCCCAGACTTCTCGGCTGAAGTACAGCGCCGACGACAGAATTTTATGGAGGCTAAAAAGAGATTGCGCCTGCTACACATAAAATACGCCATGTTATTCCCAGCAAAACTGCGAGTGGAGCATGATGGTAAAGTCTCCTTCTTTGAAGACCCGGAGGAGCTGATAGCATGGATTGAACGCAGAGCGGCCCCAGAAGAGGCGGACTGACCAAGCTGTGAGTACATTACTATTGCCACGGATGCAGCTCCTATCGCATGTTAATACTGACATTCTAACCCTGTCCACATTGCCGTATGTGAGCGGCCTGCAAGTCTGGCTAATTTCACCTATTGATGCATCTGTGTAACTCTCACAACAGACCCCCTGAATGCGTTGAGCCTACATCTAGACTGTTATTACCTGAAAGAATGCATCTCTGACACACTCCTGACAATGTGGGTTAACACCCCTATCTTCTTGATTAACCTATCTTCGTCCCCCAATGGGAGACGCGATACGCATAGCTACAATGGTAGCTGGAGCTCGGGACTGTAGGAGTCCTACTTTCCAAATGTAAAGTGCAGCGGGAGTTGCCCCCGCGCATTGTTGTGACATGCAGCCCTTGGTCTTTAGGTCTGAGCGAATCCATATCTACGTATGGTCTAAAGAATCTGCACACCCGTATACGCAGCGTGAGGATCGTGTTGAGGTCGGGAGAACATTCTGAGTATGACAAGGGAGTACTCAAGCTGTCAAAATACCCTGAAGACAAGTTCGACCCACGATATGGTTTTTGCTGGGCTGCAGGTCAAGTTTTGGTTTGGGAAAATGCCCGCGCCAGTTGGGGAGGGTGCAGGGCGGGGAGGGGGGGGGGAAGTTAACGGTTTTTATGCACTCAAAAGCTCAGAGTACAGAGGACTCACAGGTAATCCAGAACTGTTTCCTTGATACACGTTATGACTATACTGTATTTTTGATATTCATCCTTCAATATTTATTTAGTTCTTGTTTAAATGGCATCACTTAAGTTTCTTACCTGGAACGTGAGGGGTCTCCGAGACAACATTAAACGCTCGGCGGCCCTCACGTTCCTGAAAAATCAGAGGGCGGATGTTGTTGCCCTGGTTGAAACCCACATCGAGGGTTCACTACAACGGACACTTAGGAGGCCATGGGTGGGATGGATTTACCACTCTGTGTATTCATCCCACTCTAGGGGGGTGTCTGTGCTGATTGCTAAATCAGTCCACTTTGAGTTGAGTGAGGTCTGCACAGACCCTATGGGGCGGTATGTATTTGTTTCTGCAAAAATATATGGGGAACCCTTCCTTATTCTGGCCTTGTATGTCCCTCCCCCATTCTCCACCACTACCATTACAGAAGGCCTCAAATTCATAACTAGATACCCGACTGCCCAGGTGGTATGGATGGGAGACTTTAACACCACGTTAAACGACGACTGGGATAGGCTAAGGACTACCCCGACTACATCAGGGGCAAGGGGCGACTCCAGACTCTCCAAGATTATCTCCTCATTCAACCTAACAGATTCATGGAGATTTAGATACCCGCAGAAGCGCTGTTACTCTTGTTTCTCCTCCACACACAACTCAATGTCGAGGATAGACTTTATTTTTGTATCACAGAGGCTTGCCCCACGCCTCGAGGAGGCATCTTTTGGTCCCAGACTGCTATCAGACCATAACCCATACACCATTACTATTAGTATGCCTTTAGACAAACCGATTAGGACGTGGCGCTTGAATCCCTTTTGGTTATCCTTACTGCCAGAGGACAGTACACTGGACGGAGAGCTAGGCAGATTTTTCATAGAAAACATGAATTCGGCGTCCTTTGCTGCAGTGTGGGACTCTTTCAAGCTATTTGCTCGCTCCGCCCTACAAACACATATAAACCAAATTAAATCTACCTCCTCGGCAGCTCACGACAAGGCAATCTTAGAACTAGCCCAGTCAGAACAGAAATATAGGGAAAACCCATCCATTCACCACGCTGACATAATAAAACTACAAAACAGAGTAGTGACACAATTACAGTATGAGAAAGCTAAACAGAAGCTGTTTTTCGGCAAACAGAAGTATTTTGAAAATGGGGAAAAGGCAGGTAAACTCTTGGCCTATCTCGCTCATGGTGAGGATAGGCCACCAGTGGTCATCACATTACAGGATCCACAGGATGGGCCGGTCTCTGACCCCAACATTGTCGCCTCTAAATTCAGAGAGTTCTACAAAGAATTATACACATCCACGACCCAGGGGGATTTGTCTTCGATGTTCCAGTTCTTGGAATCGGTCCAATTCCCTCAAGTGTCCCAGGAACAGAGAGATATGCTAGAAGCCCCCCTCACCCTGAAGGAAATAGTAGGAGCGATAGCGAGTTTCGCCAACTCTAAGGCCCCGGGCTCGGATGGCCTACCCATAGAGTTCTACTCACACTTCTCCGACACGATCTCGCCCAAACTACTCTCCCTATACAATGATATGTTTGAAGCATTCACTCTCCCCCTCTCTATGACAGAAGCCACGATAGTTCTTATACCTAAACCCGGTAAAGACCCAGGTATCCCAGACTCTTATCGCCCCATTTCTCTTCTCCAGGCGGATGCAAAAATTTTGGCCAAAATACTCGCGCTCCGCCTTAACCAGGTAGTCCTCTCTCTAGTACATGTAGACCAAGCAGGCTTCATGCCAGGCCGCAATACTTCATTCAACCTTCGGAAATTGTTTATCAACCTCCAAGCTCCCCATGACAATGCTGGATCCAGGGTGGTAGTCACCCTGGATACAGCCAAGGCGTTCGACTCCTTGGAATGGACTTATCTCTGGAAATGCCTGGAGGGATATGGCTTTGGCCCGAGATTTGTTCGGTGGATACAGCTCTTATACCAAAACCCGAAAGCCAGGGTGGTGGCTAATGGATGGCCCTCCTCGCAGTTTGACCTCGGCAGAGGTACGAGACAGGGCTGCCCGTTGTCCCCTCTTTTGTATGCCCTGGCTGCAGAGCCCTTGGCCATATCTATCAGGGCAGACGAGGAAATCGAGGGCCTTCAAATGGGTCCTCTTATTGAAAAAATAAGTATGTACGCGGATGACACGCTTCTATATTTGGCGGATTCTGGCCCCTCACTATCCAATGCCCTCACCACGATTGAAAGATTCGGACAATTCTCGGGACTTAAAATCAATTGGGGTAAGTCCCAAATTCTTCCAATTGACAGTTCCCCCCCCCCCCCCCTGAATCCCAAGCTAATTTACAGTTGCAAAGGGTTGAGACAATCAAATATCTAGGAGTACATACCTCTAAATACCCGGCGGACTACATTAAGCTTAATGTAGAACCACTGTTTCCCTTAATTAAAAATAAGATACAGGTGTGGTCCCGCTTACCACTGGGGGTCTGGGGTCGTATCAACCTTATAAAAATGATTTTACTTCCAAAAATCCTTTATGCACTTTGGCATGCCCCGATTTATATACCGCTTAAGTACTTTAAAATAATCGAAACACTTCTTAAACCCTTCGTGTGGGGGAAGAGTAGACATAAGCTCACTTGGCATACACTCATAAACCCCACGGATATGGGGGGCACGGCACTACCTGACCTGAATAGATACTACATAGCATCCCAACTTTCCCAACTCTATCATATTGACAAAGTAGATAAGGACAGGTTTCTCCAACTTTTGAACTCCAAAAAGACCCAACCGACAAACGACCCGATATACTCCGTCATCATTGGGGGAGGAACGAAACCAGACAGGGATTCCCTCACCGGTCACTGTAAACGAATATGGGACTTAGCAATGTCCAAACTGAACGTCCCCCTCCTCAACGACTACACTCCATTATGGTACAATAGGACATTGCAACATTTTTTTGATTTTCATGAGGCTAGCCTTTGGATTAAACGGAATTTTTTACGTACACACCTTATTGAAAATGGGTTGATTAAATCATTTGACATGCTAAAAACTGATTTTGCATTACAAGACCACATGCTATTCAGATATGTTCAACTACGACATGTGACACGGGCACAGTTCCAGCAGTCTCTTCCGACACCTACCCCTAATCCTATCATTGCTGTGGTTAAAGGAAAGGATCCCAAAAAACTAATTTCTTGCTTCTACAGCATGCTCGGCGCACTACCCTCAGCTAAAATAGCATATGGATTGAAACCTAGATGGGAAAGGGATCTGGGTCCACTTGAGGATGAGGAGTGGGAGGAGGGCATGGAAACTAGTAAGCAAGTGTCCCCCAAGCTTTCTGACAGATTGTCTCAATTATACATCTTACATCGGGCCTACCTCACCCCACTTAGGGTAGCTAAATACAAAAAAGAACAAACTTTCACCTGCCCCATGTGTAATGCGGCCAATGGAACCTTCTTTCATCTCATTTGGGCTTGCCCAAAATCACAGGGATACTGGCAACAGCTGGTGATGTTCCTCCATGACAATATGGGCTCCCCGCTGGCATTGGACTCTAAACAATGCCTCCTGGGGATTTTCCCAGTCGGGATTGATAGACACACCAGGACATTCCTGCAGGAGACTTTGTTTTCAGGCAGGAAGGTGCTGGCGAAGAGGTGGATGAGGCCTCAACCACCTACCTTTTCAGAATGGCTGAGGGAGGTGAATGCTTCCCTCCCATACAAAAAAATCCTATATATAAACAGGGGTTGCCCGGAAAAGTATTACAAGATCTGGGATCGGTGGCTCCAGGATTCGGGTACATGCACCTGAGGTGGTGAAAAAGTTAATAAAAATGTAATATCCCCCTTTTTTTTTTTTTTTGTTGATTATATGAAGGGGGGGAAAGGAATAGAATGACGTTATTCATCCTTCTGTGTATGATGTATACCTGTGATTTAGTCCCAATAACGTGTACATTCATGTTGTAACTATTATGTACCTGTACTCAATAAAAACCAATTTTTTTGAGTGAAAAAAAAAACAATGTGTAATGTGTGCTGCTTTTACTTACTATTCTGGCTATTTTCTCTCCCTGATTTTCAGGGAGAAGAGCCAGATTGCTGTCCCTTTGGACACAGAGGTCTGTGTGTTTTGTGTGTGTGTGTGTGTATGTATATATGTACACACACACACACGTGTATTTGAGGTTCTGTTTGGGGTGCACACCCTAATGCAATAGGCTGTGCACGCCTATGTTGGGAGAAAGCCTAAAAAGTCAAAGTTTGTTCTGAACTTGTATTTATACTGAACATTGAGCTCATCCCTACTTGAGATATGTGTGATTTATACAGATTTAGATTGAAGAGTGGAGCTCATTACTGCCATTAGTCAATGCTGGCAAGGTCTCACAGACACTATCAGCCTACTTGTTGGTTTAATACGGTAATCCATTTAGAACATTTGGAACTCTTTAGGCTGGGTTCACACTCTATCTCCACAGCGGCTCTAGTGTGAATTGCATAGGAGTCCTGTGCGTCTTTTGGTCTGTTTCAGGTCTGAATTCAGCCCAAAATTTGAATGGAGACGCACCAGAATCCTGCTGTGAGCCACTGTGTTCTCTAGTGTTCTCTAGTGTGAACCCAGCCTTAATCTCTGTAAGCAGAAAAATTATGGCTCATGGGCCATTATCTAAAAATCTTCTGCTCTGATAAGAATACTACATGTAGCGGGCAGTTCCTCCCCTCTCCCCGTCCCCTCTATTAAAGTTCTGCTCGCAATGTCTCTGGTCTAGGGGTATGATAGGGGAGGGAGAGGGTGCGCTACACCTGGCTTCCACCACAGGTGTACAAGTGGTATCAGCAATGCCTTCCTTTACCTTCGGGCCTGTGTTGTGCATCGGATCCTCCCTCCAAGAGTCTCCGAGAACCTCGTCTGCCAGGAACTTGAGCCACACACCATTAAAGTCCAACACTCCTTTATTTAGAACATAACATGGACTCCCTTGGCTATAGAACAGAAAAGGAGGTGTGTGTACGAATAGGCCCAGACACAAGTTCGATCCTCCACTCTCCTCCAAAGAGTGGGTTATGGTCTCCGCACGAGGGAAATTCACCTTCCGGACGGTCTCCGACAAGAGACTCACCCGTCACCGGCAGTATGCTGCACCGGGTCTTCAGATGAGGAGCTCTTCCCGGTCCATTACGTCCACCTCGGATTCAGGCATCCATCTCCGGAGTACCTTTTAGGATCCTTCCCTCGCGGAACTCAGTGTTGGACACTGAGCTCCGGACCGCCGTCCGAGTACCTCACCCCAGGCTAAAGGTGCCTGAGATGGAACACGATTCTCCGGTGGTCCTCTAGGCCTAGTCCACCTAGAGGAAAAACACGAACTCCGTCCGCAGGCTAAAGGTGCCAGGGACCAACCACCCCGTGACCAAGATGGCCGGCCCCTTTTATCCCCTCTCCCAGCAAGCACGGCGGGTTCCCTGCCCCACCATACCGCTGCCCAGAGAGGACAAAAGTAAGCTCAGCACACAGCGGTATCCATCCGTCGGCCCATAGTGACAGCGCCACCCAGTGGACCGCCGGAGACACACCACTGGTGTCAATGAAAATTTCAAAAACTTACGGCGGGAAAGTAAGTACCCGCTACATACTCCCCCCTGTTATTTGACACTGGTCCCCAGTGTCTGGAGTAAACCACATCCTCAACAACTGACATGATCCAGTCCAGAAACCACTAACAATTGAAAAACAGAAAAACTTTTGGAAAACTCTCCTAACGAAGAAGTTGTGTCTGAGCCCCTGTAATAAAAGAGGAGTGAAAGACAACACACTCAACATGAAATCACATTTCAACATTTTACTTTTCCCCCCCCATCCTAACTAAAGACCTCCTCAGAGTATGTAATTTTGCTGGGATGTCCTCCTGTAGAGGGAAAAGAAATAAAATTTAACATGTAAAACCCTGACACATGTATCCGTGTGTATGAGGAAAATAAATTTCTCCTAAAAGAAATTCCTGTTTCTCCAAAGAGTGAATGCGTGAGAAGTGTTTGTAACGTTGCACGACACTGCCACCTGGTGACAGCCTCGCGGTAACTGCACCCGTGGAACTTCTTCTCCTTTCTCTCAAACCCTATCTACCCCAGAGTCTGTGGTCTCCTTGCAGGAAGATAGAAACAAACAGGAACAGACCCTTTTTTTTTTCTTCTGTGGGCACACAAAACACAATTTCCCCAGAAAGTTCAGCAGCATGATAATATTGGAGTCTTTCTCTCCTAAAGGTAGAAACGGGGATGTGGTAGAATCAGTGGCTTCAAGTGCTGATCCATAGTCTCTAGATGGTACTCTACATCTTCGCCTTCTTTGCGTCTGATCACTACTTTGTCTGCGTGGATGTGTCTTCCCACCATCCATTCTGCCTTGCAGTCTTTGAAGCGCTGTGAAGCCTTTGGAGAACATGTTAGGTATCTGCGGGCGTGTGGAACTTTGAGGTGGGTCCACACAAAGTCATTGTACCAGCGCTCCCGGTACACTTCCACCTCATATAGCAAGTCCTTCGATAAGTAAGGGTACTCCCAGCCGTACTCTGCTGCAACCTTTTGACTGAATAAAGGCTGTAATCTTGCCAAGGGAGGCATAATAGCTTTGTCCCCTTCACCAGGCAAAACAACTGAATCTGGATGACGAGGTGCCTTGACCACCTCCATTCTGGGCATTGGGGGCCGCAGCAACAGTCTCTTGACCCCAGTGTCAGATACAGATGGTGCCGGGGATGCAGGGATAAGTTGAGGAAGGGATTCTCCTTCAGGCGCTGACGCCTCCACCCTGGGTGTGCTCTCTCCTATGGACATAGGTGAATTCCCACTTCCACGGAATGAAGCAAGCGGTATCTTGTCCCAGCCCTTCTTGGCAAACATGTCATCTATCAATGCATCATCTCCCGTATCAGAAAGAGATTCCAGGTCAGAGGTGTCACACTCCTCCGCGGGTATGTAGCCCTGTGTGGAAGCAGAACATCCACACTCCGGGACTGGCCAGGCCATGCCGTCTCGACACCTCCTCCCTCACACCAAGTCTTCTCTGCCGGCTTACCTTGACCTTTTCTGGGGCGTCCGGAACTCCCGTCAACGGATCCCTCTGGGTCTGGCGTAAGCATGCGAGACGGTCCACCACCACCGCTGGTCGGGGCTACCACGCTGGTTCTTTTCTTCGGTGGCGGACGCTGTGAGACAGTGGTGACCGAGTCAGCATCCTCGGATTTCTCCCGTTGATGTTTCATGACCTCCTCCGCGGTCGCTGCAGTGTGCGCAGGGGTGACTCTCACAGCCGCGATTCCTCCCTTCTGAGTGACGGTACCTGAAGCCCGGCCTGGGTAGATGGTCTTCGGCCTCTCAACCTCCGGATCCACTTCAAACGTGAACTCCCCACAGGCCTCACAACGTCCGAACGGTTTTAACAGGCATACCAGTCCCGAACACTCAGGGCAAATCATACCCAGGGCCTCAACGTCCATACATGAGTATAGGGCGAATCGACCCCTCGGCTTCAATCGGATCCCCGTATCCGTTATCGGAGCAGCAGCAGTCAATGTTGTAGTCGCCGGGTGAACCGGAATCCATGAGGCGGGTCCAAACATGGTGACCTGTTGCTGTTCCATCTCACACTGCAGAGTTTTTCGCGCCAATGTCCCACGTGTAGTCCGTCACACGTATTGGACTCCTCCCCTTTTGCTCCAGTTTGCGGGCTTTTACACTTTGCTTGGTTGAGACACGCCCACGAACTAAGCGGTGGGGGTTGTGTCTGGTGGCACAGTGCAATTAAAAACCCCCACGTGTAGTCCGTCACACGGCTGGGTTTTCCCCCTTTCACCACTCTTCCTGCGCGGGCCTTTCCCCTTCTGAGGTCATGTCCACGACTTTCGAGCAGGGCTGCACTTTGGCCTATTCGCTTAACTCGGTCTGGCAGACACCTTCTACAAAGTGATGCACAACACATATCCCGGACGAGCCCCCACGTGTAGCGGGCAGTTCCTCCCCTCTCCCCGTCCCCTCTATTAAAGTTCTGCTCGCAATGTTTCTGGTCTAGGGGTATGATAGGGGAGGGAGAGGGTGCGCTACGCCTGGCTTCCACCACAGGTGTACAAGTGGTATCAGCAATGCCTTCCTTTACATTCGGGCCTGTGTTGTGCATCGGATCCTCCCTCCAAGAGTCTCCGAGAACCTCGTCTGCCAGGAACTTGAGCCACACACCATTAAAGTCCAACACTTCTTTATTTTAAAACATAACATGGACTCCCTTGGCTATAGAACAGAAAAGGAGGTGTGTGTACGAATAGGCCCAGACACAAGTTCGATCCTCCACTCTCCTCCAAAGAGTGGGTTATGGTCTCTGCAGGAGGGAAATTCACCTTCCGGACGGTCTCGGACAAGAGACTCACCCGTCACCGGCAGTATGCTGCACCGGGTCTTCAGATGAGGAGCTCTTCCCGGTCCATTACGTCCACCTCGGATTCAGGCATCCATCTCCGGAGTACCTTTTAGGATCCTTCCCTCGCGGAACTCAGTGTTGGGCACTGAGCTCCGGACCGCCGTCCGAGTACCTCACCCCAGGCTAAAGGTGCCTGAGATGGAACACGATTCTCCGGTGGTCCTCTAGGCCTAGTCCGCCTAGAGGACAAACACGAACTCCGTCCGCAGGCTAAAGGTGCCAGGGACCAACCACCCCGTGACCAAGATGGCCGGCCCCTTTTATCCCCTCTCCCAGCAAGCACGGCGGGTTCCCCGCCCCACCATACCGCTGCCCAGAGAGGACAAAAGTAAGCTCAGCACACAGCGGTATCCATCCGTCAGCCCATAGTGACAGCGCCACTCAGTGGACCGCCGGAGACACACCACTGGTGTCACTGAAAATTTCAAAAACTTACGGCGGGAAAGTAAGTACCCGCTACATACAGATGGAAATTTTAAAAGGAAAACATGAAAAACTGAGGACCAGAAACCCGGCACTTGGCACAATTCAAAAAACTTTAACATAAGGATGAGAAGTTTTATTTTAGACGTGACTGAAATTTTGCAAAAATGTTGGACTCATTGACTGAAAATAAATATCCTTATCCTGGTGTGTTAGCTTTATGAAATAAGCCTGTTTATGCCTCAGGTTTTTTTTTAACTGCAAGCCCTACTTTTTGATGTGCTCCTAACAAAAATTATGATGTAATTCTAAATGTGAGGGGGTTAGCTCGGCAGCGGGTGTGTGTGACCCCCGGGATGGGCTCCCCACACAAAACAGGCCCAGCAAACGGAGGTTGTGGTTTTCAAAATCAAAAAAGGTGCGGTTTATTTTCTATTTACAGTGACAAAACACAGCAAAGCAAAAGAAACATAACCAAAATAAATCCTGGTCAAGTTGACCTCTGACTAAACATACAGGTTTCCTAACTAACAACTGGGATCAGCCTAGTGCTGTCCTAGTCCCTAAGTCCCTGGTTTAGTAAAAGTCCAAACAAATAGCCACACAGGCTTTGCCTCACCGCACAGGGGTTCACTCTCCCTAGACAGTCCACACAGGTCTGGTTCCAGGCATGAGCTAACATCTAATGAAGCTGGGAGTTCTTATAGAGGCCTAAATGAGCTGACAAGCTTCAGCTGGCCTCATCAACTCCCTGTCTGTACGACGCCCAGCCCTCTCCCTAGAGGTATGAGTCATCCATGAGCCCACTAGCCTTATACAACTCTCCACCTAGTTGTATAAGTCGGCGTAAAGCCTGAATCTGGGCGAAATATATCTACCCCCCTGGATGCAACCAGGTGACTTTACCTTCCTGCTGTCACATACCCCCCCCTCTTGTTTTAACCTCGGGGTTGGAACACCAGCAATCAGGCATTCATGTACTCGAGACAAAGCATCCACATTCCCCATTTGAACGCCAGGGCGATGCTTTACTGTGAAGTTGAATTCCTGGAGGGCCAGGAACCACCTATTCACTCTTCTATTTGTTTCCTTGTTTTGAGCCATCCACTTTAACGGAGCGTGATCCGTAACCATGTCAAAGTGCCTACCTAGCAGGTAGTACCGAAGGGAATCTAGAGCCCACTTCACCGCTAAACACTCCTTTTCAACGGTGGCGTAATTTACCTCATGGGACTTCAACTTCCTGCTGAGGTAAATGACTGGGTGCTCTTCCCCGTTCCAGACCTGGGACAATACTGCTCCTAACCCCACATCTGACGCATCACTTTGTACGACAAAGTCTTTAGAGAAGTCGGGTGAGTACAACACTGGCTGGCTACATAAGGCTTGTTTCAAGAACTGGAATGCTGCCTCAGCCTCGGGGGTCCATTTAATCATGACCGACCCTTTCCCCTTCGTTAGGTTGGTTAGGGGCACAGCCTTAGAAGCAAAGTGGGGAATGAATCGCCGATAATACCCAGCGATTCCCAGAAAGGCTCGTACCTGCTTCTTGCTGTTGGGACGTGGCCAACTCTGGATGGCCTCGACTTTGTTGAGTTGGGGTTTTATTACTCCCCTCCCAATGGTGTACCCAAGATATTTGGCCTCCTCCTGCCCAATGGTACACTTCTTGGGGTTAGCCGTAAACCCCGCTTCCCGAACAGAGTCCGGGACTGCTTGCACTTTTGGCAGATGTGAGGCCCAATCTGTGCTATGGACAATTACGTCATCCAGGTAAGCCGCAGCATACTTCCGATGGGGCCTCAGCATCTGGTCCATTTTCCGCTGGAATGTGGCCGGCGCATTCTGTAACCCGAACGGCATTCTTTTATATTGGAACGCCCCGTCTGGGGTTACAAATGCGTTTTTCTCTTTGGCCGACTTGGCCAGGGGGATTTGCCAATACCCTTTTGTGAGGTCAAGAGTCGTCATGTATCGGGCTGTTCCCAGCCGGTCGATCAACTCATCTATACGTGGCATGGGGTAGGTGTCAAATTTTGTAACTTTGTTCAACTGACGAAAATCGTTACAAAATCGCCAGCTCCCATCCGGTTTAGGCACCAACACGATGGGACTAGACCAATCACTTTGGGACTCCTCTATCACCCCTAAGTTCAGCATTTTCTGTACTTCCTCCCGTATTGCCTCCCGTCGAGCCTCTGGGATCCGATAGGGTTTTAACTTCACCCTTTCACCGGGCGGGGTAATGATGTCATGCTCTACCCCAGATGTTTGTCCCGGCAGCTCAGAGAATACCTCCTTGTTGCGAAGCACAAACTCCTTAACCTCCTGTTGTTGGGGTTGTGACAAGGTGGCTGCTATTCCAACCTCAGGAATCACGCAACCAGTTTGAGCTGGTGACCAAGTGTCTGCGACTAGGGACTCTCTATCCCTCCAGGCTTTCAACAGATTAACGTGATATATCTGTTCGGGCTTTCGCCTTCCTGGTTGTCTGACCTTGTAATTCACTTCGCTCACTTTTTCCATTATCTCGTAGGGGCCTTGCCATTTGGCAAGGAATTTACTTTCAACCGTAGGGACAAGTACCAATATCCTATCCCCCGGGGAAAAGGTACGGGTCTTGGCTCCACGGTTGTACACTCTCTGCTGTGCCAACTGCGCTTGGGCCAAATGTTCCTTCACGATGGGCATTACCTGTGCAATTCGATCTTGCATCAGGGCGACATGCTCAATCACACTCCTGTGGGGAGAACTCTCACTTTCCCAAGTTTCCTTGGCAATATCCAACAGCCCTCTTGGGTGTCTCCCATACAGTAACTCAAAGGGGGAGAATCCCGTAGAGGATTGGGGCACCTCCCTAATAGCAAACATCAAATAAGGAAGTAAACAGTCCCAATCCTTTCCATCTCTATCCACCACTTTCTTCAACATTTGTTTTAGGGTTTTGTTGAATCTTTCAACCAGCCCATCGGTTTGGGGGTGATACACAGACGTACGCAATTGCGTCACTTTGAACAATTTACACAGCTCTTTCATAACCCGGGACATAAAGGGTGTACCTTGGTCCGTAAGCAGTTCTTTACAAATACCCACCCGGCTAAAAACAAGAGATAGCTCTTTGGCTATGGTTTTGGCCGAGGTATTTCGGAGAGGGATCGCTTCTGGATAACGGGTGGCATAGTCCATTATAACTAATATGTACTGGTGCCCCCTAGCGGACTTGATTATAGGACCTACCAAATCCATGGCGATCCTCTCAAACGGGACCTCAATGATGGGTAGAGGGACCAGCGGGCTACGGAAATGTGGCATCGGGGCCAACCTCTGACACACAGGGCAGGAGGAACAATAATTTTCTACGTCCTTCATCACCCCCGGCCAATAGAATCTCTGTAATACCCTCTCTCGGGTTTTCTCTGTCCCCAGATGACCTCCAAGAATGTGCCCATGGGCCAACTCCAACACCAACTTCCTGTAAGGTTTGGGCACCACAAGCTGCTCAACGGTTTCTTCTGCCCTTTTTGCCACCCGATACAGTAGGTCCTTCTCTACGCTGAAGTATGGGTAAGTGCAGGTATTATCTGGGTTCACTAACTCGCCATCTATTTTCACTACGTTTTCCCGTGCCTTTATTAGGGCGGGGTCTTTCAACTGTTCTGTGGCAAAGTTTTTCCTGTGAACCTCAAGATCAGAAAACTCCACAGACGGTAGGTTTTCGTCTGAGGAGGTGGGCTCCTCTCCAGTTTCTTGAGTCTCCCCTGCCAATACTGATAAGGGAAATTCCGGAGAGTCCTCACCACTCTCAGGGGAGTTCTGGCTATCACATTCCTGGTACATAGGGGCACCAGTGAGGGGCTCAGGATCATCCCACAGTTCCCAGAACTTCGGAAAATCCCTTCCCACAATGGCGTCATGCGGTAACTGAGATACTAAGCCCACTGGATGAGAGAGGGTACCTTTGGGGGTCTCGAAACACACTGTAGTTACTGGATACTCTCGGGTGTCCCCATGCACACAAATAACAGCTACCTTGCTATTCCCAGAGACCTCTGTTTTAACTAACTCAGCCTTTATCAGGGTCACAAGGCTACCTGAATCCAGCAATACCACAACATTTCTACCATTAACACACATTTTGCATAAATGTTTCTCAGTTCCTCGAATGGCAGTGCATGCGACTGTCGCACACAGCGACTGACGTCTGCCCGTCAGAAAGTCACACTGCATGGGTTCCTCCACAACCGGGCAATTGGCTGCAATATGTCCCGCTTGCCGGCAGCGGTAGCAAACGATCCTTCTTGCCGCCTCTTGAGCCGCTGATTTTCCAGGCTGTTCTCGCCAAACTTGGGGTAGAGCTCCCACCCTCTCACTCTCTCCACCCTCACCCCTTGGAATCCTCTTATCCGCCCCTGGGGATGGTCTGGTCTTAGGGTGGAAAGTCCGAGTGTCTCTGGAAGAGGCCGTCAGGTTCTCTGTAGCCAAGTATTTCTCCACACGATCCACAAGACCATCGGCCGTCTCTGGGTCTCCATGGCTTACCCACTTTTGGATGGCAGTAGGAAGAGCTCTCAAAAACCGATCCATTACAACACGTTCCACAATCTTTGGTGCGGACAAAGTCTCTGGCTGTAGCCACTTTCTGCTCAGGTGAATGAGATCATACATTTGAGACCTGGGGGGTTTTCCAAGCTGGAAAGTCCAGTTATGCACACGCTGAGCCCGGACAGCCTGGGTGACACCCAGCCTTGCCAATATTTCAGCTTTTAGCATCACATAGTCTTTTGCTTGGTTAGGCTCTAGGTCATAGTAAGCTTTCTGCGATTCACCAGTTAACAGAGGAGCCACCAGTCCAGCCCACTGCTCCTCAGGCCACTTTTCTCTTTCAGCGGTCCTTTCAAATGTGGTCAAAAATACCTCTGGATCATCCTCTCCAGTCATTTTTGTCAATAAACGACTCACCCCAAAGGACGCGGTATTAGTGGGACGGCTTTCCTCACTGGTCTGCGGACGTTGCTGCATTACTGCTTCCATCTGTTGTTGTAGTCTCTGCTCTTGCTTCTGCAACAGGTCTATGAAGCGGGCCTCAGATTGCTGCTGGGCTCGTTGCTGAGCCTCCAGACTCTGTTGCAAAGTTGCGTTTGTCTGCTGCTGGGCTGTAAGGCTCCTTTGCAAACCTGCATTTGTCTGCTGTTGATTGGCATTTGCTAGAGCCAGCTGCTTCAGTATCTCCTCCATGCTGGCTTAAAAAAAACTGCCACTGGTTCTCCACCAACTGTGAGGGGGTTAGCTCGGCAGCGGGTGTGTGTGACCCCCGGGATGGGCTCCCCACACAAAACAGGCCCAGCAAACGGAGGTTGTGGTTTTCAAAATCAAAAAAGGTGCGGTTTATTTTCTATTTACAGTGACAAAACACAGCAAAGCAAAAGAAACATAACCAAAATAAATCCTGGTCAAGTTGACCTCTGACTAAACATACAGGTTTCCTAACTAACAACTGAGATCAGCCTAGTGCTGTCCTAGTCCCTAAGTCCCTGGTTTAGTAAAAGTCCAAACAAATAGCCACACAGGCTTTGCCTCACCGCACAGGGGTTCACTCTCCCTAGACAGTCCACACAGGTCTGGTTCCAGGCATGAGCTAACATCTAATGAAGCTGGGAGTTCTTATAGAGGCCTAAATGAGCTGACAAGCTTCAGCTGGCCTCATCAACTCCCTGTCTGTACGACGCCCAGCCCTCTCCCTAGAGGTATGAGTCATCCATGAGCCCACTAGCCTTATACAACTCTCCACCTAGTTGTATAAGTCGGCGTAAAGCCTGAATCTGGGCGAAATATATCTACCCCCCTGGATGCAACCAGGTGACTTTACCTTCCTGCTGTCACATAAACTTCAAACATTTTGGCTAGATCATTGCCCTAATAAGTACCACATAGGAATGAGTATCTCATAGATCCTTCTGTGTGGCTCACAATAGCAGTGCTCCTGCTGCTGTGATACATTTTGTTTACAGCAGTGTTGTTGATTAGCAACCAAGAGAAAGTGATATGGTTGTATGCTACACCCCATTCCCATGTTTAACATTGTTGTCCCATGCATGGATTCTTCCCAGGGCACTTTATGACCAATGTGTAACTATTAGAAATATTATTGGGGACCAACCGGTACAAGGCCTTTTTACTGTAAATGTGGATCCCCCTAACCATGATTGCTCTTTGTGGTTCTCATTAGGCTCACCAGTCATGTCAACCATGGATTTGCAGTGTCACCAATCAAAGAGGAGCTCCAGTCTAGAAAAAAAAAAAAAATGAAAGTCAGTAGTTACAAATACTATAGCTGCTGACTTTTAATATAAGGACACTTACCTGTCCAGGGATCCCGCAATGTCACGACCACGAGCCGATTTACCACTGTGATTTGGGAAACCGGAAGTAAAGCCTTCAGGCTTCACAGCTGGTCTCATACTGCACATGTGCGCGTCACGCTGCACTCTCTGAATGATCCCACTGTCTTCTGGGACTTCTGAGGGGGAGGGGCTGAAAATGCACGTAGATCGTCAATGCGCTATTTTACCCGGAGTGATAGGATGGCTCCCCTACCCCCTCAAAAGGTGCCAAATGTGGCAGTGGAGGGGGAAGGGTGCAAACAAGCTGAGCTTCCCTTTTTGGGTGGAGCTCCACTGTAATTGACTGAATCTAAAGAGTTAAAGATTTTTTCTGACAGGATATCTATTTAAAGAAAATTCTTACTAACAGGCATGCTTAATCCACCCAGTGTTCCACCAGGGGTTCTCTCTGTACTTTCTGTATGGGGACCCTTATATGTCCTCTTGTGCACTTAGTCTCTGAACTACAGCAGAGCAGGCTTCTCAGGTCATATATATCACTACCCTTGCTGCTAGAACCAGCTGGGCAGACCTCCCAGCTATTATAGCTGAGTAGTTCTGAATCTCAGACTCCAAAGGGATAAGATTACTAAAAATGTATTTGGCTCAACTAAAATTCAGTCAGATCTTGAAGAATATACTAGGCTTAAAGTGGATTTTTTTTTTTTTTTTGGGTAGAGTAGGGAAGGGTTATAACCCCTGGCACTTTTTTGCCACTTGTGTTCTATTACGAAGATTTTCATTCACTTCCTGTCCCAAAGCCACAAAAGGAAGTGAGAGGTAATACCTCCAAAGTGAGGGAAATCTCTGGTTGTTACCAAGGTCAACAGAACTAGTGTCCTACATCCTTTCTATTCCTGTTCTGGGGAACACTTGAAATTTGGGATTTTCTTTCACTTTCGGTGGTAATGGTCACCGAGACAAAAAGAGAAGGTTAATCTCCAAAACAGGAGCACAGACAGTAATAAATATCTGACAGGTGTTCTGATCCCTCTCCATGCTATCTAAAACGAAAAAAAAAAAAAAAAAGTTTTGCCTTTCATTGTACCTCTTAAGCCCTGTACACCCGATCAGATTTCCAATGGAATCAAATCCGATGGATTTTTCCATCGGAATTCCGATGAAGCTGACTTCCATCAGTCTTGCCTACACACCATCAGACAAAATTCTGACCCTCCCAAACGCCGTGATGTACAACACGTACGACGGCACTATAAATGGGAAGTTCAAATCTAATGGCGCCACCCTTTTGGCTGCTTTTGCTGATTTCGTGTTACCGCGCGTTAGTAAAAGTTTGGTGAGAGCCGATTCGTGCTTTTCAGTCTCCGTGCTTTTCTGTCCGTTATAGCATGACGAATGTGCTATCTACATTACGAACGCTAGTTTTACCAGAACGAGCACTCCCGTCTCCTAATTCAGTCTGAGCATGCGTGGGTTTTTTCTCAGATGGAGTTCCACACAGACGATCGGAATTTCCTATCGTTTTTTTTCCATCGGAAAAATGTAAAACATGTTCTATTTTTTTCACCGATGGAAAAAAGTCAGATGGGGCCCACACACGATCGTTTTGTCCAATGAAAACAGTCCATTGGACTGTTTTCATTGGTAAAACCGATCGCGTGTACAGAGCTTTAAAGTTTCCCAGTCTGTAAATGCTGAAATACTTGGAATTACAGGCAAGATTGCTAAAATAGTCTTTGTTGAACTTCAAGGTTATACCTTTTATCAGTTATGACTGATGACAAGTTCTGTTTCCTAAAATTCTTGTTTTAGATGGAAATCCCATTTGATTTAATTGGTTGTAGGGATATCTTTTAATTGGTGTTTACAGTTTAACAGCTTGATCCCATTACTTCTGTTTTCAAACATCAAAGATTATGTAAATGTTGGCTACATAAGATAATGATTTGCTGTAGTCCAAGTACAGAAAGGGTTTTGTTGCTATTCTCACACAACATATTACGTCTACATTTACAGTACATACTTCCCCTTACCAACCATAGTATTTCTGGTTTCCTCTTATTCCCTGGTCACACCGTTCTGCTTTAAAATGCATGCAGTTTCAATAAAACATCATGAGAGACATACTGTATGTAGGATGTCATTGCTGACTCTTGTGAAGATGCTGATGTTTTGGCTTTGATATTGATTATGTCCCTTACCCAGGACAGAACAGAGACAAGGAATTCAGAATATCTTTTATTTTTATTTATTTATGTAGCGGGGTCTCCTTTAAGGCCCCGGGACTACGTTACCCAGAAAACCGTTCGGCACCCAGGGTGCCTTCAGCCACCGCAGAGACTCATGGGAGGGGCTATATAAGAAGAGGGTGAGGCTGAGCTCGGCCTCTTTGGACACCGCGCTGCAATCAACAGGTCTTCCTGTGCGGATCTGCTGCAGTGCAGGGCCTGAAGCCAGGGCCTTGCACAACTTCCAGAGAGCCTTCCACCCCACTGCGGAACCTGGGTGACACCTGACTTCGGTGACTACTTACATCAGTTGGATCAGAGACCCGACCGTTGCAGACGCTGTGTGTGTAGACACAGCAGGTGGAAGTCCCGGACTGGGATCGTGTCCGGAGTGGTGAGTGAGCACTTGCTCAATCCTATAGGCTGTACTGTTGTTAGGCCTAGAGACTGCCTTGGCCCATCGGCCTTTATTTACTGTTCCACTGGAGACTAGTGGCGGAACTGAGTTGAGTTAGTCTCCGGTGAAGTGGTCTTTATTGTAGACATGTGCAAAAGGAAAAAAATTGTTTAGTTTCGTTTCATTTTAATTCGTTAATTAACCACTTAACGACCGCCCACCGCCGATTTACGTCGGCAGAATGGCACCGACAGGCAGAATCACGTAGATCTACGTGATCGCCTTTGTGCAGTTGGGGGGTCCATCCGGACCCCCCTTCACTGCAGTGAGCGGCCGTTAAGTGTTCGGAAGCGATCAGGCATGAGGGGGCGGCCGCTCGATTCCGCCCCCCCCCCCTCGCGATCGCTCCCGGCGAATGAAATTGCTTCCTCCTGCCTGAAATGTAAACACAGGCTGGAGGAAGTGATGTCATCTCCCTCGCCGCGGTCTTTTCGTTCCCGGCGCCGAGGAGAGAAGAAGCAGGTTAGTGCACCAACAGTCCACTGACACGTAGGTACACATAGGCACACAAATCACCCCCCAGTCACCCCCAGATCACCCCCCAGGTCACCCCAAAGCCCCCAATCACAGTGTCACTGATTGCAGTGATCATTTATTTTACTGATCACTGCATTTAGTGTCATCTGTGATTGTAAAAAGTTGCAGGGCAGTTAGGATTAGGCCCCTTTAGGTCCAGGGTAGCCCCCTAACCCCCCCTAATAAAGGTTTAACCCCTTGATCACCCCCCAGGTAACCCTTTCACCCCCTAACTTCAGCGTCACTAAGCGATTGTTTTTCCGATCGCTGTATTCGTGTCGCTGGTGTTTTAGATAGGCAGTTATTTTTTGTTAGGTTCGCCGCAGGTTTTTATTAGTGTCAGGTACCCCCATATATTATTTTAACCCCCTGATTGCCCCTAGAGTTAACCCTTTCACCAGTGATCGCCGTATAAGCGTCACTGGTGTCACTGGTTAGCCAGTAAGTTATTTAGTTATTTAGGTTACCCGTCAGGTTTTTATATAGTGTCAGGTACCCCCATATTTAACCTAATAAAGGTTTTAACCCCCTGATTGCCCCTAGTTAACCCTTTCACCAGTGATCACCATATAAAGGTTACGGGTGACGCTGGTTGATTAGTTTGCTTTTTATAGCATCAGGGCACCCGCCGTATATAACCCAATAAAGGTTTAACCCCCCTGATCGCCCGGCGGGTGAGATCAATTAGGTTTTAGCGCCAGAGAGGGTCTGCGTCGCCCCAGGCAGTGTTAGGTTAGTGCCAGTAACGCTAACACCCACGCGCAAAGCATACACCCCCCTTAGTGGTATAGTATCTGATCAGATCTATACTAGCATCCCCAGCGGTTTAGGGTTCCCAAAAACGCAGTGTTAGCGGGATCAGCCCAGATACCTGCTAGCGCCTGCGTTTAGCCCCTCTGCCCAGCCCAGCCCACCCAAGTGCAGTATCGATCGATCACTGTCACTTACCAAACACAACACACATAACTGCAGCGTTCGCAGAGACAGGCCTGATCCCTGCGATCGCTAACAGTTTTTTTGTAGCGTTTGATATATTTGCTGACGACAGTCAGGTGCTTTTTTTCCTGTGAATCTTACTAGTGTACCCCTAAATTTAGAGCCCAAAATGGCAAGACGAAGGTACACTAGTAAAGAGCGCTACGAGATTCTGAGCATGACAGATAGTGAAGAGGAGGTCACGTATCTGTCAGATTCAGGCTCAGAATATCTTCCCGTAGAAGACAGTGACGTCAGCGGCCCCACGTCAGATAGCTCTGACGACGAAGTTGAGGTCCCTGCTAAGGTCAGGTGTACCCGATCCCGATCTTCTGAGGTTGTTGAGGAGCAAGAACCGCAGGGCTCTCGTATCATTGAGCAGAGTAGTACTAGCGCCGCTATTCCTTCTGGTGAACTGGCAAGCACCAGCGGCCTAGTACAGCCTGGACGTACATCCAGCACTGCAGTAACACTTGGTGACGTGGCGAGTCCCATAAGTGCAGTTCAAGCTGGCGAGGTGGCAAGCACAAGTAGTGTCCCGCTGCCACCAAGAAGACAAAGGCAGGCCCGTCGTGCCCATACTGCCCTTCCTGCAGAATTCGCCTATCCTGATTGGGTCCCCACCACTTCTGCAGAACCCGTACTTCCCCCATTCACTGCCCAACCCGGTATTCAGGTGGAAACAGCTGATTTTATTCCAATTGATTTTTATTCGCTGTTTTTCACGGAAGATCTCTATAGATCTATTGTGGACCAGAGTAATTTATATGCTGGTCAATTTATCGCCGCTAACCCCCAGTTGCCTAAAATTGCCAGAAATTGGAAACCAATTACGGTTTCCGAATTTAAGACCTTTCTGGGCCTTTCCCTCAACATGGGCACACATAAATTTCCGTCATTGCGTGCTTATTGGTCCACGCACCCAATTGACCACATGCCCGTGTTCTCTGCCTCCATGTCCAGGGCACGATACAAGCAGATTTTGCGGTTCATGCACTTCAACGACAATGAACTTTGTCGTCCACGTGGGGACCCTGAATACGACCGGCTCTATAAAATTCGGCCCCTCATAAACCACTTCAACGAACGTTTTGCAGCCTTGTTTACTCCCGATCAAGTTGTCTGCGTTGATGAGTCCCTGATTAAATTTTCTGTCCGCTTGTCTTTCAAGCAGTACCTTCCCAGCAAGCGTGCCAGATACGGGGTCAAGCTCTACAAGTTCTGTGACAGGGCAACAGGCTATGTAGTGAACTTTACGGTTTATGAGGGAAAAGATAGTCAAGTCAGATTGAGTCGGTCAACTGCCCGGATTACATAGGGAGCACTGGCAAGATAGTGTGGCACTTGGTGTCACCCTTATTCGGAAAGGGGTACCACTTGTATGTGGACAATTATTACACGAGCGTGCCACTGTTTAGTCACTTGTTTGATCATCAGATTGGAGCATGTGGCACCGTGCGCCCTAATCGCCGGGGCTTTCCCCAGCGGCTTGTAGATGCCCGTCTTAGGCTGGGGGAGAGAGCCTGCTTGAAGTGTAATAACTTGCTCGCTATGAAGTGGAGGGACAATAAGAATGTTTTCCTTCTTACCTCCCTTCATGCAGACACGACAGTCCAAATTCGTACGGCGACTGGTGTTGTGGAGAAACCCCTCTGTGTCCACGAATATAACCAAAATATGGGAGGGGTGGACCTCAACGACCAGTTGATGGCGCCGTATCTAATTGACCGTAAGGCGAGACGCTGGTACAAAAAAGTGTCTATCATTATTCCAATTGGCTTTGCTGAACGCTCATGTGCTATACAGAGCTTCAGGCGGGACGTTATCTCTTCTAAAATTCCAGAATGAGATAGTCACAGAACTCCTGTATCCAGGCGGTTCTGCACCTCACCATCCCCTACCAAATGCAGTAAGCCGGCTGCATGAGAGGCATTATTCGTATGTCCTCCCGAGTACCCCTACCCAAAGCCACCCTCAAAAAAGATGTCGTGTCTGTAGCAAGCGCGGATTTAGGCGTGACACCCATAGTTTTTGTCCACTCTGTCCTGACAAGCCTGGTCTTTGCCAAGGTGAATGTTTTGAACGCTACCACTCAAAAGTGAAGTTTTAGCGTAGGGTACAGCATTTCACAGACAAGGACACACTTACACAGGGTCTCCCAAGATGCCATTACATTTTGAGAGACCCGAACCATTACAGTTGTAAAGTTACAAAAAAAAGTGTAAAAAATAAAAAAAAAAACGTAAAAAACAAAACACAAAAAAATATAAAATAAAAAAAACAAAAATAGTTGTCGTTTTATTGTTCTCTCTCTCTCTATTTTCTCTCTATTGTTCTGCTCTTTTTTACTGTATTCTATTCTGCAATGTTTTATCATGCTTGCTTTTCAGGTATGTAATTTTTTGTTTTCAGGTGCGCCATTCAACTGCAGCGCGGAATTATTTATCTTGACAGCAACAGCGTTTGCTCCCACGATACATAAAGCCATGACTCCAGTGCTGTAGGAGGTGATTTCACCACCACAGTTAAAAAAAAGAGCATATATGCCGAAGCATGGGGGCAACAGGGGCGGAGGAGCGATTTTGCTCCTAATGCCGCGTACATACGGTCGAAATTCCGACGGAGGCCTGCCCGTGGAAAATTCCGACCGTGTGTACGCGGCATAACTTTTTTGCGGGAGGATGCCCCCATGCTTCGGCATATATATATTTTAGGCACAGGTTGCGTTAAAACATTTTTTTATTTTTTACTAGGTTTTGTTTTGGTATTTGCTTTGCAGGTATGGCATGGTAAGGTCTTACTGTTGTACTGTAATGTTACTTTGTTTTAATGTTAACCACCATTTGCTTAGCAGGTACGCCATTCAGTTGCAGCGCGGATCTATTTATCTTGACAGCAACAGCGTTTGCTCCCACGATACATAAAGCTGTGACTCCAACGCTGTAGGAGGTGATTTCACCACCACAGTTAAAAAAAAAGAGCATATATGCCGAAGCATGGGGGCAGCAGGGGCGGAGGAGCGATTTTGCTCCTAATGCCGCGTATATACGGTCGAAATTCCAACGGAGGCTTGACCGTGTGTACGCGGCATAACTTTTTTGCGGGAGGATGCCCCCATGCTTCGGCATATATGCCCATCATTAGAAGTGGGTGGATGAAGGGAGGTATTCTAATGGTGGGCATACCCACCAATCAATCTCTTTTTTTCGTTCAGCCAATAGGCTGTATGAAAAAAAAGATTACAATACATGTCCAACAAGGACCAGCAACGTACTGGTATGTTGCTGGACTTTGAATGTTTATACCAGAATGATGCCTGCGGGTTTAGGTATCATCTTGGTATCATTCTTTTCAGCCAGCAGCCGGCTTTCATGTAAAAGCAATTCTAGCAGATAATTAGCCTCTAGACTGCTTTTACAAGCAGTGGGAGGGAATGTCCCCCCCCCCGGATATAAAATGCGCCATTGGGAAATTGGGAAAGCATTTTATCACACCGATCTTGGTGTGGTCAGATGCTTTGAGGGCAGAGGAAAGATCTAGGGTCTAACCCCCCAATTTTTTTCAAAAAAAGAGTACCTGTCACTACTTATTGCTATCATAGGGGATATTTACATTCCCTGAGATAACGATAAAAATGGTAAAAAAATAAAATATGGAAGGCACAGTTTAAAAATAAAATAAAAAAGCCAAATAAATAATAAAAAAAAAAAAAAAAAGCACCGCTGTCCCCCCCTGCTCTTGCGCAAAGGCGAACGCAAGCGTCGGTCTAGCGTCATATGTAAACAGCAATTGCATCATGCATGTGAGGTATCACCGCGAAGGTCAGATCGAGGGCAGTCATTTTAGCAGTAGACCTCCTCTGTAAATCTAACGTGGTAACCTGTAAAGGCTTTTAAATGCTTTTAAAAATGAATGTAGTTTGTCGCCGCTGCGCGTTTGTGCGCAATTTTAAAGCATGTCGTGTTTGGTATCCATGTACTCGGCCTATGATCATCTTTTTTATTTCATCAAACATTTGGGCAATATAGTGTTTTTTAGTGCATTAAAAATAAAAAAAGTGTGTTTTTCCCCCAAAAAATGCGTTTGAAAAATCGCTGCGCAAATACTGTGTGGAAAAAAAATGCAACACCCACTATTTTAATCTGTAGGGCTTTTGCTTTAAAAAAATATATAATGTTTGGGGGTTCAACATAATTTTCTTGCAAAAAATTTTTTTTTTTCATGTAAACAAAAAGTGTCAGAAAGGGCTTTGTCTTCAAGTGGTTAGAAGAGTGGATGATGTGTGACATAAGCTTCCTAATGTTGTGCATAAAATGCCAGGACAGTTCAAAACCCCCCCAAATGACCCCATTTTGTAAAGTAGACACCTCAAGCTATTTGCTGAGAGGCATGTTGAGCCCATTGAATTTTTTTTTTTTTTGTCCCAAGTGATTGAATAATGACCAAAAAAAAAAAAATGTACAAAAAGTTGTCACTAAATTATATATTGCTCAAACATGCCATGGGCATATGTGGAATTACACCCCAAAATACATTCTGTTGCTTCTCCTGAGTACGGGGATACCACATGTGTGGGACTTTTTGGGAGCCTAGTCACGTACGGGACCCCAAAAACCAAGCACCGCCTTCAGGATTTCTATGGGTGTAAATTTTTGATTTCACTCCTCACTGCCTATCACAGTTTCGGAGGCCATGGAATGCCCAGATGGCACAAAACCCCCCCAAATGACCCCATTTTGGAAAGTAGACACCCCAAGCTATTTGCTGAGAGGTATGTTGAGTATTTTGCAGATCTCGCTTTTTGTCACAAAGTTTTGAAAATGTAAAAAAAGAAAAAAAAAAGAAAAAAAAATGTCTTTCTTAATTTTCAAAAACAAATGAGAGCTGTAAAATACTCACCATGCCTCTCAGCAAATAGCTTGGGGTGTCTACTTTCCAAAATGGGGTCATTTGTGGGGGTTTTGGGCTATTTTGACATTTTATGGCCTTCAAAACTGTGATAGGTAGTGAGGAGTGAAATCAAAAATTTATGCCCTTAGAAACCTTGAAGGCGGTGCTTGGTTTTTGGGGTCCCGTACGCGGCTAGGCTCCCAAAAAGTCCCACACATGTGGTATCCCCGTACTCAGGAGAAGCAGCAGAATGTATTTTGGGGTGTAATTTCACATATAACCATGGCATGTGTGAGCAATATATCATTTAGTGACAACTTTGTGCAAAAAAAAAAAAAGTTTGTCATATTCCCGCAACCTGTGGCAAAATATAAAATATTCCATGGACTCAACATGCCTCTCAGCAAATAGCTTGGGGTGTCTACTTTCCAAAATGGGGTAATTTGGGGGGGTTTTGTGCTATTTTGGCATTTTATGGCCTTCGAAACTGTGATAGGTAGTGAGGAGTGAAATCAAAAATTTGCGCCCTTAGAAATCCTGAAGGCGGTGCTTGGTTTCCGGGGTCCCGTACGTGGCTAGGCTCCTAAAAAGTCCCACACATGTGGTATCCCCGTACTCAGGAGAAGCAGCAGAATGTATTTTGGGGTGCAATTCCACATATAACCATGGCATGTGTGAGCAATATATCATTTAGTGACAACTTTTTGTATTTTTTTTTTTGTCATCATTATTCAATCACTTGGGACAAAAAAAAAAATATTCAATAGGCTCAACATGCCTCTCAGCAATTTCCTTGGGGTGTCTACTTTCCAAAATGGGGTCATTTGGGAGGGTTTTGTACTGCCCTGCCATTTTAGCACCTCAAGAAATGAGATAGGCAGTCATAAATTTAAAGCTGTGTAAATTTCAGAAAATGTACCCTAGTTTGTAAACGCTATAACTTTTGCGCAAACCAATAAATATACGCTTATTGACATTTTTTTTACTAAAGACATGTGGCTGAATACATTTTGGCCTAAATGTATGACTAAAATTGAGTTTATTCGATTTTTCTTATAACAAAAAGTAGAAAATATCATTTTTTTTTCAAAATTTTCGGTCTTTTTCTGTTTATATCGCAAAAAATAAAAATCGCAGAGGCAATCAAATACCATTAAAAGAAAGCTCTATTTGTGGGAAGAAAAGGACGCAAATTTCATTTGGGTACAACATTGCATGTCCGCACAATTTACAGTTAAATCAGCGCAGTGCCGAATCCCAAAAACAGGCCTGGTCCTAATGGCCCGAAATGGTCCGGGGCTTAAGTGGTTAATGAATTTCGTTTAGTTAGATTCGTTAAATCCGTTAAATTCGTTTTTGGATTTCGTTCCGTTTTCGACCGAATTCGTAAAAACGCTCGGAATCGAAAATATTTCGACCGGATTCAAAATCATTTCAACATGATTCAAAATCATTTCAACCGCATTCGAAAACAATTAGAATAGAATCGAAAATATTGGAAATAATCAAATAGAAAAACAATAGAACAGAATAGAATAAAATACAATATATATATATTATATTTTATTCTATTCTGTTCTATTTTTTTTCTAGTCTATTTTCTATTTCTATTCTAATCTTTTCTAATTGGAATTCGAAAAATCGGTCGCATTCGAAAATATTTCAACCAAATTCGAAAATATATCTACCGGATTCTATAATATTTCAACCAAATTCGATAATATTTCAACCGGATTTGAAATTATTTCAACCAAATAGAAAAGATTATAATAAAATAGAAAAACAGATAATAGACTAGAAAAACAATAGGACAGAATATATTATATTTTATTCTATTCTGTTCTATTTTTTTTCTAGTCTATTCTTTTATATTCTATTCAAATCTTTTCTGATAAAATCAAAATCATTATACACTGAATTCGAATTTCGGAAGATGGTTTTATATATATATATATATATATATATATATATATATATATATATATATATATATATATATATATATATATATATAATATATATATTTTTCCCACATTCTAATTTCGTATAGAATGAATTCTAATTTGAATAGAAAAGATTAGAATAGAAATAGAAAATAGACTAGAAAAACAATATAGTTTGCAGGAGATCTTATGGAAACAAATAGTAATCTGCAAAAAAATTTAAAATTAAATAGTATCTATACTCTATTCTGTTCTATTGTTTTTCTAGTCTATTTTCTATTTCTATTCTAATCTTTTCTATTCAAATTAGAATTCATTCTATACGAAATTAGAATGTCGGAAAAAAAATTATATATATATATATATATATATATATATATATATATATATATATATATATATATATATATATATATATAACCATCTTCTGAAATTCGAATTTAGTATATAATGATTTTGATTTTAATAGAAAAGATTTGAATAGGATATAAAAGAATAGACTAGAAAAAAATAGAACAGAATAGAATAAAATATAATATATTCTGTCCTATTGTTTTTCTAGTCTGTTATCTGTTTTTCTATTTTATTATAATCTTTTCTTTTCGGTTGAAATAATTTCAAATCCGGTTGAAATATCGAATTTGGTTGAAATATTAACGAATACGGATGAAATATTATCGAATTCGGTAGATATATTTTCGAATTTGGTTGAAATATTTTCGAATGCGACCGTTTTTTTCGAATTCCAATTAGAAAAGATTAGAATAGAAATAGAAAATAGAGTAGAAAAAAAATAGAACAGAATAGAATAAAATATAATATATATATATTGTATTTTATTCTATTCTGTTCTATTGTTTTTCTATTTGATTATTTCCAATATTTTCTATTCTATTCTATTCTATTCTAATTGTTTTTCAAATTCGATTCGACTAGAATTCTTTTCGAATTCTATTAGAATTTCGTCCGTGGTTTTTCGATTTGAAACGTTCGGATTCGGTTGAATTCGTTAGCATTGTAATTCGTTAATTCGGATGTATCCGAACGTCCGAATAATGAAAATTCGTCCGAATTTCGATTCGGAATGAAACAAAATGCACATGCCTAGTAAAGAGGGGAAGAAAGAGAAAGGGTTGAAGAGGGGGAAATGAAGGGGGGGGGTCTGCAGGGAGAGCCTGGGATGGAAAGACAGTAAATTAGTAATTGAGGGGTATCCCTACATCTTTAGGGAAAGGTACACACAAAATAGTTTAACCACTTGTCTACCGCCCACCATCAATTGACGGCGGGCGGAAGACTCTCTCGTTCTGACAGGACGTCATACGACGTCCTGCCTTTAAATAGAGCTAGGGGGCACGAGCGCGCTGCCGGCGCCGCACGAGCGCACCCGCCGCATTGCTGGGGACTCGATGCGCGCGCCCGGCGGCCGCGATGGCCGCCGGGCACCTGCGATTGCCCAGCACCCGAGCAGGAAAGTGGATCTGTGTGTGTAAACACACAGATCCACGTCCTGTCAGGGAGAGGGGACCAATGGTGTGTCCCTTGTACATAGGGACAACCATCGGTCACCTACCCCAGTCACTCCCCTCCCCCCACAGTTAGAACACATATAGGAAACATATTTAACCTCTTCCTCGCCCCCTAGTGTTAACCCCTTCCCTGCCAGTCACATTTATATAGTAATCAATGCATTTTTATAGCAGGGATCGCTGTATAAATGTTAATGGTCCCAAAAATGTGTCAAAAGTGTCCGATCTGTCCGCCGCAATATCGCAGTCACAATAAAAATCGCAGATCGCCGCCATTACTAGTAAAAAAAAAAAAATGCTATAAATCTATCCCCTATTTTGTAGACGCTATAACTTTTGCGCAAACCATTCAATAAACGCTTTTTGCGATTTTTTTTTTTTTTACCAAAAATATGTAGAAGAATACGTATCGGCCTAAACTGAGGAAATTTTTTTTTTTTTTTTTATTGGGATATTTATTATAGCAAAAAGTTAAAAATATTGTTTTTTTTTTCAAACTGGACGCTCTTCTTTTGTTTATAGCGCAAAAAATAAAAGGTGATCAAATACCACCAAAAGAAAGCTCCATTTGTGGGAAAAAACAACGCAAATTTCGTTTGGGAGCTGTTGTGGAATTCCTAGGCTGTTTGCAGAGCACACAGCCTATAATTCCTGTGCTATCTAAGCACACACTTTAGATTCATCCTTTTGCAATAATGTTATCTTTAAGTTTGCTAAAATCCACTCACCGTTCATCCCATCATTCAATCAAGGAAACCACCAACACAGGTCAAATGGTCAAGTCATCTCAGAGCAGAGTGTCCCTGGGATAGCCAGCTCTCTTTATTTATAGTAAACATGAGTAACAAAAGAAGGTGTGGCTTCACAGAACAGCCATTTTGTATATTTTCAAAAGAACCAATCACAGACATGTTTAAATTCAAATATAATCCCAGCAGTGACGTGTGCAAACGGCTGTGTACAGGGATCATGCTTTCTGTGAGACAAAGGAACAGTAGAAAGCATGGCTTTGTACAGAGCCGTGTGCAAACCAACTCACTGCTACCAATGACGGAAACTACATGACAATTATGCCTCAATGGACCACAATTATTTTATAGTTATGCTACCGTTCCTGTGGACACAGATATGTGCGCTCAGAGTCATTTAACGCCCCCCACCAGGGGCTGGCCAGTTCCCCCAACGGGGTGCAAAACAACATCTCTAAATGCAGCAAACATCGCTGTCTCCACAGGAAGATTTTCCCGCCACCGATCTTCCACCAACGTCTGTATGTGCAAATACGCTCAGATGAGCGCATTACAGCAAAACTGACACTGGGGGGACATCTGACAACATACATTAATACATTTCCATAAAAATCTCCACAACAGTCCTCCCTTTTTTGTCATATGCACCCCATGTGTCCATCGATGAGAGTTGATCTGCTTCTTACACCTGGAAATGAATCAGTCCTTAGTCCATAAAAAGGAAAACACGGCTTGACATGTAGACTCTACTCTTCAGGGGCATGACTTATAAAGGAGGACACGACATGGTGAGCTGTAGTAATCGCTGATCCGTCTGTGATCCTCTGTGTCTTGTATGTGGGTCCGGCTTCGGGGCGTCTCATCAAGGAAACTCTGGTCACGCGTCAAATCAGGCAACAGGAGCACCTCGTCACGACATAGAAAGAATAGAAATAAAAACGACATGAGTATATATATTCCCACTTCCTTTAACCACGATCCGCTGTAAAATAAAAATTAAATCCCCAAAGATCCCCAGACCCTTAAAAAGGACTCCCAACCTTCACTTAGCTACAGCTCTGGCTTCAACAATTACATGAAGAACCCTATCCTTAACGGATGAGAATTGTTCAATCGTAACTCAAGCCCGAGCCCCCCCCCCACCTTGTACATGCAGGACCCCATGCCCAGACCTGGTCGGGATTGGTGAACAAATCCCTTCTAGCTGTCCCTGCCATTCTTAATTTCCTGCGCCATCAGATCCTCGCGATCGGCTGTGACCTAAAATGTTGGGACAGCTTCACCATCGCGCATGAACCTCTTGCTTTGGGGGAATTACCTTTTATAAGCTGCAGATCCACATAAACACCAAACTAAAGTTCAAACACACTTGTGGGCTGCCTAGATACCCAAACCGACAAGAGACCGAGCCATTAAAACTAAAACCAATTTTACCCTCTAAAAATACATCGTTAGGTTCCATTGACAAGTGTCTGTCTGGAGTCTTCACTAGTTTGTCAAAACTCCTCATACCCATAATAACATCATAAATGTCATGTACCTCTGTCATCGCTGGGGACTAAAACTCCTCATACCCATAATAACATCATAACTGGCATGTACCGCTGTCATCGCTGGGGACTAAAACTCCTCATACCCATAATAACATCATAAATGGCGTGTACCGCTGTCATCGCTGGGGGACTAAAACTCCTCATACCCATAATAACAACATAAATGGCATGTACCGCTGTCATCGCTGGGGACTAAAACTCGGTGAAGACTCAGAACAGACCATCGGTCCTGTTCGCTTTCTGAGCTAGTCAGGACATACACTTTACATAATAACTTGGGATGCTTTTCACCGTTACCCTCGCTAAAATTTACTAAACAACAAAAATATAAATAAACAAAGATACTCCTCATTCTTTGGTGTGGTTGAGCCGCTTCTTGCAGTGGCTGGCGTGGTCTCATCCCTCAAGCTTCTTTACAACGACCCAGTCACCTGGTTGGAAAGAATGTAAACTGATTATTAAGTCAGGGTCCAGGAGGGACTCGTGAAAACCTTTTGGTGGACATTTTGAAGTTCATGTCACAGCGATCGCACCTCCCCCATCAGCCGAGAATATAAGTGACAGCTAATGAGGAGAGTACGACCCTGATTTTGATTGACCTCCAAACAACCCTCATATGACAATAACCCAGACATCGGGACTGTGGTCACTGCATAACCTGTGCGTGGCTTACAATACCTGGAACCACTGACAAAAGGTTCTTAGCCTCTGGGATGGGAACCTACTTCACCAGACTGCTGCTTGCCGATTCAAATTCTATCAAAGAAAGACAGTCTTGGCACAAACTTGGTTAGAATTACAGAGGTTATTATTAGTTTGAAAAAAAAACAACTGTCACTCTTACATTTATCACTTCTCCCCCCTTTTCTTCCTCATTACAGACTGAAGGAAGAAATGCGTGGTGCAGGAAAAAAGAAACAATGAAATAGCCTATGATACTTTTACCGCCTTAGACTCATATTTATCCATATGTACCGCTGTCTACATACACCTGTTCTCTGTGTACAAACTCCTTGGACCTGAAAAATACTTATAAGCAAAATCATTACTCTATTCTTCATATTTAACCTGCAAAGAATGGAAAATAATAATGACATTCCTGTACATTGGTAAATTGTCAATGACATTCTTTCAAAACTGATTCAAACAAAACCCTCTGTAACCCTTACTTTTCCCGTTCCTACAAAAATACAACAGCCGCGACGCATCGAAGGATCGCCGCGGTAAGTTCGAACATATTCACGTTACTACATATAAACACTCAGATACAAACGTGGGGGAGATACTTCATAGTTTCCAAAACCAAAAATTTAAAAAAAACAAACAGCCAGAATTCTCCCTTCACTCTTTCAGCAATAGGAAAAAATACAATGGGAATATGAGAGCAGCTCGAGAAGCTTGCATGGACCAGCCATACAAAGTTCAAACAAACGGGCATGAGACTACACCTCCATCAACACTCATCATTACAGATTTCTGAAGCCGCAGCTCAACTACATCCATTCCAGAGGGATACCCAAAATAGTATCCTTGGACCACCTATGTTAATCTTTTTGGGGTTCAAAGGCCTTTGCCCCAAAACTAGGCTTTGTGCACTGTGTGACCGTCTGACTATGGGAAGCCTCCATTCCTTCCCTTTGCACAGACCTCCTTGTGTCCATGGCGATTCGAATCGGCTTATCGTCTTAAACCTGCGTCCAGGTTAAACCGTTGCACCCATTTTCGGAGATCACCGCCCGGTGTCTTCTTATACGGTGAATTGCAGAACTACAACCACTATATGGTCAAGTCCCCCAACTAGAAACCCTAACCGAGGCATCAACTCTATGGCTTGTTGTCCCAACACTTTTGGAACTACAGCAACAACCACAGATCAACCCCCGAATTAGGCCTGTACCCCTCACAGTGCATGCATACACAAGCATTTTCCGCTATACACCCATACACTGCGTTGTCAGACTAAACCACACAGAACACTTACGCCAGTTTACCACCTGCAGAACAATGTGGCTTCTCTCTGTATCTAGATGTTACAATAATGGTGATACCCCCTGTTTTTCTCTCTACCCAAAACTGTATTACAGTACAAAACTTCACAAAACTGGAACAAAATATAAAAGACTTAACGCAAAAATGCTTTCCATTTTCCTTCCAGACACAAATCTCATTGCTCACCTTTAAAAACCCCAAGCTCCTCCCACTAACTTTCTGCTGATATATAAATGCTGAAAAGAAACTTCCGGTTATGCTCAGCTACTTAAAAAACCCAAACTGGTTTATTTACATATCAATTGTTCAGGAAGAGGGAGGGGGAGGGGAGGCGTTAGCCATAATCGCCTTGTCTATCAAGACTCCAAAAAAATCCATGGCTACACATTATATATTTCAACCATTTAAAACCTTGTCAAGGAAATGATGGAGTAAAACCCCCCTTTGCAAATGGGAGGGAATCCCCCCTGACCCACATTCCCTGGAAGTCAAACCATAAGTTGGGACTCAAAATACAAACTCCTGCCAAAAGATGGCTATACAGTACAAGTTCCAAAAAAATGAATTGCCCTCTGGGAAACTCCCAAATATTTAAACATAAAAACACATCATTGTACAAAAACTCTGTTAGTCTTACAATCTATCAAAATTCAGTGTAAAGTGAAGTTTTTCTTAAAACCAAAATCCAATGCAAAAAAAAACGCCGCGCATATACTGCAAAGTCAGCTGACCCTGCTATAGCTTACATTCACTTAAATGAAAACAGAGAAACCTTCCTCCTAACACCATCTGCATGGAGTTTGCATGTCCTCCCAGTGTCTGCATTGGCTCCTCCCACACTCCAACTGCTGGTAGGTCAGCCAGATCCCATCCATAAATAGGCCCCAGCATGTGCGTGTGTCCGCAAGCACGTTGTGGCCCCTCGGGGTAAGACCGCGCTATTTCAAGATACCTCTCTACTCAACTCAAAAGGCGATGCTTAGAAAAACAATTTAAACCAGCAAATTCATTAAACAAAAACCAGTCTCTCAGTATGTCCCCCTGGTGTCTCACTACTCTTCCCAGCAGTGCACAGGTCAAACTGTAAACGCATAAAACATAAGAAAACTGCGCCGATCAACAAATGCCAATACAGCATATTCAGGAGTCATGTTTGCTAAACTGGAACTTCCTATCTCAAACTGTAAACGTCTCTCAAAATGGCCGACAAGCCAGGACAGCAAAATGGTGGATGACCCACCACAGCACCTCATGGACAACAAGAATTGCGCCATTGACGCATGCAATTTTTCCCGCCAAAACCAGCATGGGGCGTCACAATGAACACCACATGGGTTCCCCCACACAAAGAAAAACACAAATGGCCTCCAGCAGGTTAAAAAGGCCGCACTACCCAATTCGCACTAAACATCAAAAACTGAGAAATTCTATCAGCAACATAGCTGACGAATGCCACAGCATGGTCACATGATATCACACCCAAAGGAAAGGTGGCTGTACCTTCCCTTATAGGATACCCACAGGCTAAGACAAAACTGCGCCTCAAAATGGCAGGCAGACCGCAAGGTTAACAAAAGCCAAGAATGGCGCCATTACTTTTTCCCGCCAAAACCAGGATCTCTTCACTAGAGAACCAAAAATGTTTTTCTCCACAAAGACAGACTACACCATTGAAACTTTTCTAAATTATCATCAAAATCCACTGAAAAAGGTGTCAGCTACACTCTACAAGGACCACATGTACACTTACAAACTTAGCCTCCCTTTTGCCAACTAAACAGCACATTCAATAAATGTGAGTTACATGAACAATATTAAAAACATATTCATTTCTCTAAGTTCATATACTCTGAGATATTCACCACTTTTCTCTACCTAAAGTTCACACACAGTGGCCTCAGCTTCCATAACAAGCCATTGCAGAGACATACTATGTCTGCCTTCTAGCAATGCCTGGCCACTTGGATATGCGGCGGGAACTTTCAACTCAAAAACCAAACACTTTCGTTAAAATATTTTTACATTTATGGGGACATGTGTCTTTGTCCCCTATAAAGGCAAAAATCACAATTTATCCATTTCTATTTTATCATAGAAATCACAAACACCACACACATACAGTATATTGTTGCTTGTACATCTGCTTAGAGTGTCTTTCCCTCAGGGCACAGCCCCTGCAACACAAAACAGTGGGCAAGCCCTTCCCCCATTCAAGCACATGGTTCACAAACAAACCTCTGAGAAATACAAAAAGCTCAACCAAACACACACATTGCAGACTGAATAATCCCACATCTATACCTTCATTTCATACACAATATACAGTTTATATTTCTCGCTTAGTTACACTCTTACAGCCCACAGTTTCCATCAGATCCTCTCTCAGGGCCCTCCCACTACAAAACTCCTGCATGCTATTTACAGAAAGTCACCAACTTTTACCATTGTAACTGAGATGTTGCCTGCCCCTCTCCCACTAAACCTCATGGCTCACAAGGGCCAGAACAATGCAGCAGCCATGGCTGGCAGCAGACTGCTCAATACATCGCACAAACAGCCATCTCTTACACAATTTCAATCGCACTCATGGGTACACATGTCCTACATCACACAAACAATCTAATCACACAGGCACATGCAGGCATACCCACACACAATCAAATTCACAGGCATACGATCCATGACAAAATCACACACACACATGCACACGCTGCAAACTTAAAGCATGATTTCAAAAAGACAACATTTTTTTTTGTTCGTTTCAAAGTACAGCCTCTTTAAGCATCAATCACATCTCAGGTCCACTCTCCTCCTCTGCTGATCTGATGATCAAAGAGGCCGCAATTGGTCCCAACCAGAGTCGCCATTCTGTTGTGGAATTCCTAGGCTGTTTGCAGAGCACACAGCCTATAATTCCTGTGCTATCTAAGCACACACTTTAGATTCATCCTTTTGCAATAATGTTATCTTTAAGTTTGCTAAAATCCACTCACCGTTCATCCCATCATTCAATCAAGGAAACCACCAACACAGGTCTTATGGTCAAGTCATCTCAGAGCAGAGTGTCCCTGGGATAGCCAGCTCTCTTTATTTATAGTAAACATGAGTAACAAAAGAAGGTGTGGCTTCACAGAACAGCCATTTTGTATATTTTCAAAAGAACCAATCACAGACATGTTTAAATTCAAATATAATCCCAGCAGTGACGTGTGCAAACGGCTGTGTACAGGGGTCATGCTTTCTGTGAGACAAAGGAACAGTAGAAAGCATGGCTTTGTACAGAGCCGTGTGCAAACCAACTCACTGCTACCAATGACGGAAACTACATGACAATTATGCCTCAATGGACCACAATTATTTTATAGTTATGCTACCGTTCCTGTGGACACAGATATGTGCGCTCAGAGTCATTTAACGCCCCCCGCCAGGGGCTGGCCAGTTCCCCCAACGGGGCGCAAAACAACATCTCTAAATGCAGCAAACATCGCTGTCTCCACAGGAAGATTTTCCCGCCACCGATCTTCCACCAACGTCTGTATGTGCAAATACGCTCAGATGAGCGCATTACAGCAAAACTGACACTGGGGGGACATCTGACAACATACATTAATACATTTCCATAAAAATCTCCACAACAGAGCCACGTCGCACGACCGCGCAATTGTCATTCAAAGTGTGACAGCGCTGAAAGCTGACAAAATGGCTTGGGCAGGAAGGGGGTTTTCGTGCCTGGTAGGGAAGTGGTTAATTTAAATATTATAAGTACTCTGAGGAGTGAGGAAGACTACTTACTCTAAACCCAAAAAAAATTAGGAATTCCCCCCCACCGCTGGCTACACAGACGGATAGATCCCCCCCGCCCAGACTAACAACCCACAAAACAAAATACTGACACCTCCGATTGACCCCCCATCCAACTGAAAGACCAGACTGAACCCCCGTGACATACAGACTAACCTCCCCCGTCACATACAGTCTGACCCCCCCGTGACATACAGGCTGACCCCCCCCGTAACATACAGACTGACCACCCCCCCCCTCGTGACATACAGACTGACCACCCCCCATGACATACAGACTGACCACCCCCCATCACATACAGACTGACCCCCCCGTGACATACAGACTGACCACCTCCCCGTGACATACAGACTGACCCCCCCGTCCGTGACATACAGACTTATCACCCCCCCCCCATGACATACAGGCTGCCACTTACTAGTTACTGTGCAGGACATCCGACTCCCTCCCTGCACAGATTCTTGTGTTCAGTGGAGAGGGGGAGGAGCCGCCAATGGCAATCCCTGCAGCCAATAAGCTTCAGTGTACAATAGAATTTTCTATTTGTACACTGAAGAGAGAAGCCGATTGGCTGCCCCAATCTCTGCACTGAACACAAGGGGAAATAGTAAACAATCATGGCGGCGGCAGCGGCCATTTTTGTGTAGCCGCTGCCATTTTTAGGCTAAAGCATTCCCGAATTTACCAGGACAAAACGGGACAAAAAGAATTGGGCTTGTCCTGATTCGGGACAAGGGTCCAAAAATCATGCTTGTCCTGGGAAATTCGGGACTGTTGAATAATGTCGGCAGTCACGTCGTAATAAAAATTATAAAAAGAGTAATAATAATAAAAGGTAAATCAAAAAATATAATAAAAAGAGTAATAATAATAAAAGGTAAATCAAAAAATGCTGAGATGCCCAGGGCACATATACCCGCACATGCACGTCATAGACTTAACTGGGGGACTGAACCCAGGGTCTCATGCATGCAAGGCAGGCGTTCTACCGCTGAGCTACACCATCTCCTAAGATATAGAACTGCTTCTATGAATGATAATTCTATTGCGCTTATTAAAGCGGAAGTAAACCCATCGATTTAACAGTTTCAAAAAACAGTTACATTCCCACGGAATGCCAACTGTCACATTGGTTGTGCTCTCAACCAAACTGTCAAACCATCCAATGGCTGGTGTCATAACTGACCACACGTGCAGCATCATGGTAGTTGAAGATTAAACAGAGGCCAAGATAGCAGCTTCCTTGCCTGAAAATGATAGGGGGGTTTACTTCCACTTTAAACAGACATGACTGCCGACAATATTGTTTTGTAAAAACCATTTGCTAGACCCATCTGAGCCAATCATTAGCTCTCTATCTCTTTCTGGTAAGACATGCTTCCATGGGGTGGTTCAGACACATTTTTGACCATGTAACTATGAGATTGTATTTACTTTTGTAGATGTTTATGGTTGACTCCTCCTGAAGAAGCCGCCAAAGCCACAAAACATGCAGAGGAATACGTCAGGACATACATCTCCATTCCTCACAATACCTTTGAGGTTTACCTATTCTTTGTGAACCATTTATATCAATTTTGCAACAACTGTTTATGTACTGCTGTACAAAATGTTTTTAATTATGTTTACCTTCTTAATAAATTGACATTTTATACTTACTTTGGCCTAATCATTGGGTACCGAGAAAGTCCTCAACTTTCACAATGCCGCGGGGCAAACTTGGAGCAGCCCCTGGCACACCCCCTTTCCAAAATCCTAATACAAAGGATGATAGTACCTGCCCCTATCCTTAGACGTAACTAATTGAGGCAATATTCTATATTGTACACTGAATAAGGGTCCATGTAGTACTGTACACAACAATGAAAGTGAAATGATCACCAACACACAGTTTTTAGAGTTGAAAATGTTTTTATTGGCAGAATAAACAGTACATCAGAAATACAGTTGACATATCACTTATAAGAAAGCGGTAATGAGCGCGCCAAATGGCTATCGCCTACAGCAGCGCTTGCGCCCAAAGGTTTAATAAATAGGCATGGGTTCAATTTATGTCAAACCATAGACGATCAGGAGGTAAAAAGAAAGGGGAAGAAAGAGAAAGGGTTGAAGAGGGGGAAATGAAAGGGGGGGGGGTCTGCAGGGAGTGCCTGGGATGGAAAGACAGTAAATTAGTAAATGAGGGGTATCCCTACATCTTTAGGGAAAGGTACACACAAAATAGTTTAACCACTTGTCTACCGCCCACCGTCAATTGACGGCGGGCGGAAGACTCTCTCGTTCTGACAGGACGTCATATGACGTCCTGCCTTTAAATAGAGCTAGGGGGCACGCGCGCGCCGCCGGCGCCGCACGAGCGCACCCTCCGCATTGCTGGGGACTCGATGCGCATGCCCGGCAGCCGCGATGGCCGCCGGGCACCTGCGATTGCCCAGCACCCGAGCAGGAAAGTGGATCTGTGTGTGTAAACACACAGATCCACGTCCTGTCAGGGAGAGGGGACCAATGGTGTGTCCCTTGTACATAGGGACAACCATCGGTCACCTACCCCAGTCTCTCCCCTCCCCCCACAGTTAGAACACATATAGGAAACATATTTAACCCCTTCCTCACCCCCTAGTGTTAACCCCTTCCCTGCCAGTCACATTTATATAGTAATCAATGCATTTTTATAGCAGGGATCGCTGTATAAATGTTAATGGTCCCAAAAATGTGTCAAAAGTGTCCGATCTGTCCGCCGCAATATCGCAGTCACAATAAAAATCGCAGATCGCCGCTATTACTAGTAAAAAAAAAAATGCTATAAATCCATCCCCTATTTTGTAGACGCTATAACTTTTGCGCAAACCAATCAATAAACACTTATTGCAATTTTTTTTTACCAAAAATATGTAGAAGAATACGTATCGGCCTAAACTGAGGACATTTTATTTTATTTTTTTTAATTGGGATATTTATTATAGCAAAAAGTTAAAAATATTGTGTTTTTTTTCAAACTGGACGCTCTTCTTTTGTTTATAGCGCAAAAAATATAAACCGCAGAGGTGATCAAATACCACCAAAAGAAAGCTCCATTTGTGGGAAAAAAACAACGCAAATTTCGTTTGGGAGCCACGTCGCACGACCGCGCAATTGTCATTCAAAGTGTGACAGCGCTGAAAGCTGAAAAATGGCTTGGGCAGGAAGGGGGTTTTCGTGCCTGGTAGGGAAGTGGTTAATTTAAATATTATAAGTACTCTGAGGAGTGAGGAAGACTACTTACTCTAAACCCAAAAAAAATTAGGAATTCCCCCCCACCGCTGGCTACACAGACAGATAGATCCCCCCCGCCCAGACTGACAACCCACAAAACAAAATACTGACACCTCAGATTGACCCCCCGTCCAACTGAAAGACCAGACTGAACCCCCGTGACATACAGACTAACCTCCCCCCCGTCACATACAGTCTGACCCCCCCGTGACATACAGGCTGACCCCCCCCGTGACATACAGACTAATCACTCCCCCCCGTGACATACAGACTGACCACCCCCCCGTGACATACAGACTGACCACCCCCCGTCACATACAGACTGACCCCCCCGTGACATACAGACTGACCCCCCGTCCGTGACATACAGACTTACCACCCCCCCCTGTGACATAAAGGCTGCCACTTACTAGTTACTGCGCTGACATCCGACTCCCTCACTGCACAGATCCTTGTGTTCAGTGGAGAGGGGGAGGAGCCACCAATGGCAATCCCTGCAGCCAATAAGCTTCAGTGTACAATAGAATTTTCTATTTGTACACTGAAGAGAGAAGCCGATTGGCTGCCCCAGTCTCTGCACTGAACACAAGGGGAAATAGTAAACAATCATGGTGGCGGCAGCGGCCATTTTTGTGTAGCCGCTGCCATTTTTAGGCTAAAGCATTCCCGAATTTATCAGGACAAAACGGGACAAAAAGAATTGGGCTTGTCCCGAATCGGGACAAGCCCAATTCGGGACAAGGGTCCAAAAATCGTGCTTGTCCTGGGAAATTCGGGACTGTTGGCAACTATGAATAATGTCGGCAGTCACGTCGTAATAAAAATTATAAAAAGAGTAATAATAATAAAGGGTAAATCAAAAAATATTATAAAAAGAGTAATAATAATAAAAGGTAAATCAAAAAATGCGGAGATGCCCAGGGCACATATACCCGTCATAGACTTAACTGGGGGACTGAACCCAGGGTCTCATGCATGCAAGGCAGGCGCTCTACCGCTGAGCTACACCATCTCCTAAGATGTAGAACTGCTTCTATGAATGATAATTCTATTGTGCTTATTAAAGCGGAAGTAACCCCATTGATTTAACAGTTTCAAAAAACAGTTACATTCCCAGGGAATGCCAACTGTCACATTGGTTGTGCTCTCAACCAAACTGTCAAACCATCCAATAGCTGGTGTCATAACTGACCACATGTGCAGCATCATGGTAGTTGAAGATTAAACAGAGGCCAAGATAGCAGCTTCCTTGCCTGAAAATGAGCCAAAGCCACAAAACATGCAGAGTAGGGATGAGCTTCGTGTTCGAGTCGAACATACGTTCGACTCGAACATCGGCTGTTCGATCGTTCGACGAAGATCGAACGATTTGGGCCGTTCGCGCCAAATTCGAGTGACGCGAACGGCCCACAATGCACTACGCCATCGCAGTGTCATCCAGGCGCTGTGATTGGCCAAGCATGCACTGTGACCCCGCATGCTTGGCCAATCACAGCGCCGGCAGCGAGGAGAGCAATGATTGGCCACAGGCAGGATGCCTGTGGCCAATTATTGCTGAGGGTGTTTAGTACACGCCCCACACTATAAAAGGCCGCCAGCACGGCGGCCTAGTGTAGTGTGTTCCGGAGCAGGGATAGAGCAGCATAGGCAGGGACAGTGACTTTTATTTCTTTCTTGCTTAACCTGGATTCCTTTAGTTTAGGGAAAGAGAAGGATAGGTAGGGAGAGTGTCAGTGTGTTTTGTGCTTGTGCTATAGTGTGCTTAAAAAAAACATTTTTTCTAGGGACAGAAAACTGTAGGTAGGGAGAGTGTCAGTTTCTTTCACTGTGCAAGTCCTTGTTTCTAGGGACCTGGAAGGACAGTGAGTGAATTCTCCTTGTGCTATATTGTGCTTAAAAAAAACATTTTTTCTAGGGACAGAAAACTGTAGGTAGGGAGAGTGTCAGTTTCTTTCACTGTGCAAGTCCTTGTTTCCAGGGACCTGGAAGGACAGTGAGTGAATTCTCCTTGTGCTATATTGTGCTTAAAAAAAACATTTTTTCTAGGGACAGAAAACTGTAGGTAGGGAGAGTGTCAGTTTCTTTCACTGTGCAAGTCCTTGTTTCTAGGGACCTGGAAGGACAGTGAGTGAATTCTCCTTGTGCTATATTGTGCTTAAAAAAAACATTTTTTCTAGGGACAGAAAACTGTAGGTAGGGAGAGTGTCAGTTTCTTTCACTGTGCAAGTCCTTGTTTCCAGGGACCTGGAAGGACAGTGAGTGAATTCTCCTTGTGCTATATTGTGCTTAAAAAAAACATTTTTTCTAGGGACAGAAAACTGTAGGTAGGGAGAGTGTCAGTTTCTTTCACTGTGCAAGTCCTTGTTTCCAGGGACCTGGAAGGACAGTGAGTGAATTCTCCTTGTGCTATATTGTGCTTAAAAAAAACATTTTTTCTAGGGACAGAAAACTGTAGGTAGGGAGAGTGTCAGTTTCTTTCACTGTGCAAGTCCTTGTTTCCAGGGACCTGGAAGGACAGTGAGTGAATGCTCCTTGTGCTATAGTGTGCTTAAAAAAACATTTTTTCTAGGGACAGAAAACTCTAGGTAGGGAGAGTGTCAGTTTCTTTCACTGTGCAAGTCCTTGTTTCCAGGGACCTGGAAGGACAGTGAGTGAATTCTCCTTGTGCTATATTGTGCTTAAAAAAAACATTTTTTCTAGGGACAGAAAACTGTAGGTAGGGAGAGTGTCAGTTTCTTTCACTGTGCAAGTCCTTGTTTCTAGGGACTGGGAAGGACAGTGAGTGAATTCTCCTTGTGCTATAGTGTGCTTAAAAAAAACATTTTTTCTAGGGACAGAAAACTGTAGGTAGGGAGAGTGTCAGTTTCTTTCACTGTGCAAGTCCTTGTTTCTAGGGACTGGGAAGGACAGTGAGTGAATTCTCCTTGTGCTATAGTGTGCTTAAAAAAAACATTTTTTCTAGGGACAGAAAACTGTAGGTAGGGAGAGTGTCAGTTTCTTTCACTGTGCAAGTCCTTGTTTCTAGGGACCTGGAAGGACAGTGAGTGAATTCTCCTTGTGCTATATTGTGCTTAAAAAAAAACATTTTTTCTAGGGACAGAAAACTGTAGGTAGGGAGAGTGTCAGTTTCTTTCACTGTGCAAGTCCTTGTTTCCAGGGACCTGGAAGGACAGTGAGTGAATTCTCCTTGTGCTATATTGTGCTTAAAAAAAACATTTTTTCTAGGGACAGAAAACTGTAGGTAGGGAGAGTGTCAGTTTCTTTCACTGTGCAAGTCCTTGTTTCCAGGGACCTGGAAGGACAGTGAGTGAATTCTCCTTGTGCTATATTGTGCTTAAAAAAAACATTTTTTCTAGGGACAGAAAACTGTAGGTAGGGAGAGTGTCAGTTTCTTTCACTGTGCAAGTCCTTGTTTCCAGGGACCTGGAAGGACAGTGAGTGAATTCTCCTTGTGCTATATTGTGCTTAAAAAAAACATTTTTTCTAGGGACAGAAAACTGTAGGTAGGGAGAGTGTCAGTTTCTTTCACTGTGCAAGTCCTTGTTTCTAGGGACTGGGAAGGACAGTGAGTGAATTCTCCTTGTGCTATAGTGTGCTTAAAAAAAACATTTTTTCTAGGGACAGAAAACTGTAGGTAGGGAGAGTGTCAGTTTCTTTCACTGTGCAAGTCCTTGTTTCTAGGGACTGGGAAGGACAGTGAGTGAATTCTCCTTGTGCTATAGTGTGCTTAAAAAAAACATTTTTTCTAGGGACAGAAAACTGTAGGTAGGGAGAGTGTCAGTTTCTTTCACTGTGCAAGTCCTTGTTTCTAGGGACTGGGAAGGACAGTGAGTGAATTCTCCTTGTGCTATAGTGTGCTTAAAAAAATTTTTTTTCTAGGGACAGAAAACTGTAGGTAGGGAGAGTGTCAGTTTCTTTCACTGTGCAAGTCCTTGTTTCTAGGGACCTGGAAGGACAGTGAGTGAATTCTCCTTGTGCTATATTGTGCTTAAAAAAAACATTTTTTCTAGGGACAGAAAACTGTAGGTAGGGAGAGTGTCAGTTTCTTTCACTGTGCAAGTCCTTGTTTCTAGGGACTGGGAAGGACAGTGAGCGAATTCTCCTTGTGCTATAGTGTGCTTAAAAAAAACATTTTTTCTAGGGACAGAAAACTGTAGGTAGGGAGAGTGTCAGTTTCTTTCACTGTGCAAGTCCTTGTTTCTAGGGACCTGGAAGGACAGTGAGTGAATTCTCCTTGTGCTATATTGTGCTTAAAAAAAACATTTTTTCTAGGGACAGAAAACTGTAGGTAGGGAGAGTGTCAGTTTCTTTCACTGTGCAAGTCCTTGTTTCTAGGGACTGGGAAGGACAGTGAGTGAATTCTCCTTGTGCTATAGTGTGCTTAAAAAAAACATTTTTTCTAGGGACAGAAAACTGTAGGTAGGGAGAGTGTCAGTTTCTTTCACTGTGCAAGTCCTTGTTTCAAGGGACAGAGAAGGACACCTGAAGGTAGCCCTTATTGCTTTTTTCCCATCTCCCTGCAGGCCATCTATTAGAATGTCTGGAAGGCAAACAAGGAGAGGCAGACAGTCAGGAGGCAATAAAAGAGGGCAAGCAGGCTCTGTGTCTGGGGGCAACAGTGCTGGTCGTGGACGCGGTGCATTGTCATCAGCACATGGCCATGGGACACGCTTGTCCTTCTTTTCCGCAGCTGGACATGTTGAGCCACATCATGCCGAAGACTTGGTAGAGTGGATGACCAAGCCCTCCTCCTCCTCCTCATCCTCTCTCACCCAGGCTCAGGGTACTGGCAAAGCAGCTGCCAAAGCGTCCTCTTCCCTGGTATCAATGTCAGACTCATTATCAGTCACTCCTTCCCTAGACCCACCATGTCCTCCTCCTGAGGAGTCCCCCGAACTGTTTGAGCACAGTGTTGGGTACATGCTCCAGGAGGATGCCCAGCGTTTCGAAGGGTCTGATGATGAAACCCAGCTACAGGAAGGCAGTAGGGTGAGAGCAGACAGAGGGGATGCTCAAGAAGGACACCAATCTGGCAGTCATTTTCCAGCAGCTGCAGCATACTGCCAGATTGGCTCCAGTGATGAGGAGGGAGGGGATGATGAGGTCACTGACTCCACGTGGGTGCCTAATAGGAGAGAGGAGGAGGAGGATGAGGAGGAGGCACATCTCCAACGAGACAGGATGCCCTTTGGTGGCCAGCGTAAGGGCAGTACACCGACGGAATCACACCGCAGAGCTCCGCCTGTGCAGGGCGCTGCCTCTGCCCGTCATTCAAAAAGTTCCTTGGTGTGGGCCTTTTTTGAGGCTAGTGCATCAGATCGCACAGCTGCTGTTTGCAACATATGTCTCAAGCGTATATCGCGTGGCCAAAACATCAGCCGCTTGGGTACCACATGCCTGACCAGACATATGTTGACCTGCCATGCAGCTCGTTGGCAAGCCTACCTCAAAGACCCACACCAAAGAACAAAGCGGACCTCTCCTTGCACCGCATCAGCTGGGATCTCCAACCCCACTATAACTTCAGTCCTCTCTGAAACATGCACTGAGAGGAATGAAGGTGTAGAATTAGGTGTGTCACAGCCAAGTACTTGCGGCCACTCTGCTAGCAGTACACCGACGTCCGATTCTAGCAGGCAAATTTCCCTGCCCCAGCTGCTGGACCGTCGAAAGAAGTTCACTCCCAGCCATCCACATGCCCAGTGGTTGAATGCTAGCTTGGCTAAATTGCTAGCGCTTCAACTGCTGCCTTTTCAGTTGGTAGACTCGGCCCCCTTCCGTGAGTTTGTGCAATGTGCGGTTCCTCAGTGGCAGGTTCCCAAGCGCCACTTTTTCTCACGGAAGGCTATTCCGGCTCTCTACCGGCATGTGGAAGGCAATGTCTTGGCCTCGCTGGACAGGGCGGTCAGCGGTAAGGTGCATATTACCGCTGACTCATGGTCCAGCAGGCATGGACAGGGACGTTACCTTTCTTTCACGGCCCATTGGGTCACTCTTTTGGCAGCTGGGAAGGATGCAGGACAAGGTGCAGTAGTGTTGGAGGTTGTCCCACCGCCACGCCTCCAAAATGCTACTACTGGTTGTGACACACCTCTCTCCTCCACCCCCTCCTCTTCTTCTTCCTCCATGGCCTCTTCCTGTGGTTTGTCCTATGAACCAGCGGTGCTCCGTAGCCGTTCACGGGGCTACGCAAGTACGCAGGCAAAAAGATGCCATGCCGTGCTTGCGCTGGTGTGTTTGGGGGACAGAAGCCACACTGGGGCAGAGGTCCTGTCTGCTCTGCAGGGCCAGGCCGAGAGGTGGTTGACGCCACGCCAGCTTAAGCCAGGAATGGTGGTTTGCGACAATGGCACCAACCTCCTCTCCGCCCTCCGACAGGGACAACTGACCCATGTGCCCTGTGTGGCTCACGTCCTTAACCTGGTGGTGCAGCGGTTCTTGGGCAGGTACCCGGGTTTACAGGATGTCCTGAGGCAGGCCAGGAAAGTCTGTGTGCATTTCCGCATATCTTATAATGCCAGTGCTCGCCTGGCTGAGCTGCAAAAGGAGTTGAACCTGCCCAAGAACCGCCTTATATGTGACATGCCCACCAGGTGGAACTCAACGTTGGCCATGCTGCAGCGGCTGCACACGCAGCAGAGGGCCATCAATGAGTACCTGTGCGACTACGGCACCAGGACAGGGTCAGGGGAGCTTGGTTTTTTTTCTCCACGCCAGTGGGGCATGATCAGGGATGCATGCACTGTCCTGGCACCATTTGAGGAGGCCACGAGGATGGTGAGCAGTGACAGTGCATGCATCAGTGACACTGTACCTCTTGTCCACCTGTTGGAGCACACGCTGCGTGGAATAATGGACAGGGCACTTGAGGCAGAACAGAGGCAGGAAGAGGAGGACTTCCTTGCCTCTCAAGGCCCCCTTTACCCAGACAGTGTTCCTTCTGTCCCACCCATCGCACAGGAAGAGGAAGAGGAGGAGGAGGAGGAGGAGGAGGAGGATTGTGTCAGCATGGAGGTGGAGGCTGGCACTCAGCATCATCAGCAGCAGTCTTTTAGGGATGATTTACAGTCCCAAGAAACCAGTGGACTTGTACGTGGCTGGGAGGAGGTGACTGCGGATCATGTCGTCCTTAGTGACCCAGAGGACTCCGGAGCGAATGCCTCAGCAAACCTACGCTGCATGGCCTCCCTGATCCTGCAAAGTCTGCGGAAGGATCCTCGTATTCTTCGGATCAAGGAGAGGGACCATTACTGGCTGGCCACTCTCCTTGATCCACGGTACAAGGGTAAGGTTGCGGACCTTATGTTACCGTCGCAGAGGGAGCAGAGGATGAGACAACTCCGGGAGGCCTTGCAGAAAGGTCTGTGCAACGCGTTCCCAGAGACTGGGAGGTTACAAACTCCTGGTCCAGGACAACGAGTTGCTGAGGCTTCGGCCAGTCAAAGAAGGAGCGGTGGGGAAGGTGGCCGTCTGACCGATGCGTTCAGACAATTCTTTAGTCCGCAGCCCCAAAGTATGATTGGTTCCAGCAACCATCGCCAGCGTCTGATAAACATGGTGCAGGAATATCTAGGGGCAAGGTCAGACTTGGACACCTTCCCCACCGAAAATCCTCTGGCTTACTGGGTCTTGAGGATGGATCACTGGCCAGAGCTTGCACAGTATGCAATTGAGCTACTGGCCTGTCCTGCATCCAGCGTTCTTTCGGAACGCACATTCAGTGCTGCTGGAGGATTTGTCACGGATCACAGGGTGCGCCTGTCCACCGACTCGGTTGATCGACTGACTTTCATCAAGATGAACCAGTCTTGGATCACCACCAGCTACCACACACCTGATGCTGATATAACAGACTAATTGATTTTAACATGTCACGTCCCTTCAAGACTGATGCTGATGCTGAGTGCCTGTGCTGTTATGTTGACTGGCTATCCTCCTCCTCCGAGTCCTCAATGATACGATTGATGATGATAGCTTGGAAGATCATTTTTGTTTATGGGTGCCGCCACCAGTGGCTAAGGCCCAATTTTTCAGCCCCTGTTTTACAGGGGCGTGTACTTACAATTTTTTTAGCAATAATTTGCCATAGGGCTCATTGCTGTGCTCCAAGTACAGTATCTGTGAGGGGTTGTAGTGTTGTGCCACCAGTGCCTAAGGCCCAATTTTTCAGCCCCTGTTTAACAGGGGCGTGTCATTACAATTTTTGAAGCAATACTTTGCAACAGGGCTCATTGCTGTGCTCCAAGTACAGTATCTGTGAGGGGTTGTAGTGTTGTGCCACCAGTGCCTAAGGCCCAATTTTTCAGCCCCTGTTCAACAGGGGCATGTAATTACAATTCTTGATCTAATAATTCACAGCAGGGCCCATTCCTGCACCCACCAAGAGTAACTCTGAGGGCTTACAGTGTTGTGGCAACACCACCACCACCACCACCACCACGAAAAGCCCAATTTTTCAGCCCCTGTTCAACAGGGGCATGCAATTACAATTCTTGATCTAATAATTCACAGCAGGGCCCATTGCTGCACCCACCAAGAGTAACTGTCAGGGCTTACAGTGTTGTGGCACCAGCACCACCATCAAAGCCCCAATTTTTACTACCACTGTTCAACAATTATATGTAATTAAAATTCCTGATATAATAGTTGACAGCAGGGCGTTCCAGCACCAACCAAGAGTAACTGTGAGTGCTTACAGTGTTGTGCCAACACCAACAACTAAGGGGCCTATTTCTGCAGAGTATATACGGCAGGTCCCTACTTTCAAACATCCAACTTACAAACGACTCCTACTTGCAAACGAAAGAAGACAACAGGAAGTGAGAGGAAATCTACCCCTAGGAAGGAAAATTCTCTCCTGTAAGAATAAATATGGGAGAAAGGTGTCTCCTCTGTACTGATGCTTTATCAGCAATCCTTGTTTCAAGAAAAACACCACATTTCAAAAACAGTTGTCATTGGGACGGAAAGTGAGGTGAAATGTTCTGAACAGGGGCACAGACAGCAAAACAAATGTTACAGGGGTGATAACCCTTACCTATGTTTCCCAAAAAGTTTAAAAATAGATTTTTGGGCTGGAGCTACAGTTCAACAATGTACCTGTTCAAAATTACAAACACATTCTACATAAGAACAAACCTACAGTCCCTGTCTTGTATGCACCGCCTGTATACGGCTGTTCAGAGTATATAGGGCCTTTTTTATTTTATGTGCGGGGTTCCCCTTAATATCCATACAAGACCCAAAGGGGCTGGTAATGGGCTGGGGTAGGGGGGGGGGTCATGGGGTAGCTATGCCATTTTTCTTAAAGATTTTCATCCATATTACCGGGACCAGACATTACATTAAAGCCGCAAGAAGTTTTAAATGGCTTTTTTTTCCTTTAGAAGTGTCATTTTGTGCAGGGACAGTTCTAAACACGGGAAACACGTGGCACTTCACAGGCATACTTTAGACACCCCCCAGGTACGATATTTAAAGGAATATTTGACTTTTTTTTTCACTTTATGCATCATTAAAATGACTGCTCCCGAAAAACGACCGTTTTTAAAACTTCTTTTTGCATTGATACATGTCCCCTGGTGCAGAACCCGGGTTCCCAAACCCTTTTTAGGACAATAACATGCATAATAGTTGTTATAATTAGCACTTTAGAATTCGAACGTTCGCATCCATTGTATTTAATAGGGTTCTAATGTTCGTACGAACTTTCGGTCCGTTCGCGGGTTCTGGTGCGAACCGAACCCGGGGGTGTTCGGCTCATCACTAATGCAGAGGAATACGTCAGGACATACATCTCCATTCCTCACAATACCTTTGAGGTTTACCTATTCTTTGTGAACCATTTATATCAATTTTGCATAACTGTTTATGTACTGCTGTACAAAATGTTTTTAATTATGTTTACCTTCTTAATAAATTGACATTTTATACTTACTTTGGCCTAATCATTGGGTACCGAAAAAGTCCTCAACTTTCACAGTGCCGCGGGGCAAACTTGGAGCAGCCCCTGGCACACCCCCTTTCCAAAATCCTAATACAAAGGATGATAGTACCTGCCCCTATCCTTAGACGTAACTAATTGAGGCAATATTCTATATTGTACACTGAATAAGGGTCCATGTAGTACTGTACACAACAATGAAAGTGAAATGATCACCAACACACAGAGTTTTTAGAGTTGAAAATGTTTTTATTGGCAGAATAAACAGTACATCAGAAATACAGTTGACATATCACTTATAAGAAAGCGGTAATGAGCGCGCCAAATGGCTATCGCCTACAGCAGCGCTTGCGCCCAAAGGTTTAATAAATAGGCTTGGGTTCAATTTATGTCAAACCATAGAAGATCAGGAGGTAAAGAGTAGACATGTGCAAAAGGAAAAAATTTGTTTAGTTTCGTTTCGTTTTAATTCGTTAATTAATTAATTTAGTTTAGTTAGATTCGTTAAATCCGTTAAATTCTTTTTGGATTTCGTTCCGTTTTCGACCGAATTCGTAAAAACGCTCGGATTCGAAAATATTTCGACTGGATGCGAAATCATTTCAACATGATTCGAAATCATTTCAACCGCATTCGAAAACAATTAGAATAGAATCGAAAATATTGGAAATAATCAAATAGAAAAACAATAGAACAGAATAGAATAAAATACAATATATATATTATATTTTATTCTATTCTGTTCTATTTTTTTCTAGTCTATTTTCTATTTCTATTCTAATCTTTTCTAATTGGAATTCGAAAAATCGGTCGCATTCGAAAATATTTCAACCAAATTCGAAAATATATCTACCGGATTCTATAATATTTCAACCAAATTCGATAATATTTCAACCGGATTTGAAATTATTTCAACCAAATAGAAAAGATTATAATAAAATAGAAAAACAGATAATAGACTAGAAAAACAATAGGACAGAATATATTATATTTTATTCTATTCTGTTCTATTTTTTTTCTAGTCTATTTTCTATTTCTATTCTAATCTTTTCTAATTGGAATTCGAAAAATCGGTCGCATTTGAAAATATTTCAACCAAATTCGAAAATATATCTACCGGATTCGATAATATTTCAACCAAATTCGATAATATTTCAACCGGATTTTAAATTATTTCAACCAAATAGAAAAGATTATAATAAAATAGAAAAACAGATAATAGACTAGAAAAACAATAGGACAGAATATATTATATTTTACTCTATTCTGTTCTATTTTTTTTCTAGTCTATTCTTTTATATTCTATTCAAATCTTTTCTAATAAAATCAAAATCATTATACACTGAATTCGAATTTCGGAAGATGGTTATATATATATATATATATATATATATATATATATATATATATATATACATATATATATATATTTTTTTTTCCGACATTCTAATTTCGTATAGAATGAATTCTAATTTGAATAGAAAAGATTAGAATAGAAATAGAAAATTGACTAGAAAAACAATATAGTTTGCAGGAGATCTTATGGAAACAAATAGTAATCTGTAAAAAAATTAAAAATTAAATAGATAGTATCTATACTCTATTCTGTTCTATTGTTTTTCTAGTCTATTTTCTATTTCTATTCTAATCTTTTCTATTCAAATTAGAATTCATTCTATACGAAATTCGAATGTCAGAAAAAAATGATATATATATATATATATATATATATATATATATATATATATATATATATAAAACCATCTTCCGAAATTCGAATTTAGTATATAATGATTTTGATTTTAATAGAAAAGATTTGAATAGAATATAAAAGAATAGACTAGAAAAAAATAGAACAGAATAGAATAAAATATAATATATTCTGTCCTATTGTTTTTCTAGTCTGTTATCTGTTTTTCTATTTTATTATAATCTTTTCTTTTCGGTTGAAATAATTTCAAATCCGGTTGAAATATCGAATTTGGTTGAAATATTAACGAATGCGGATGAAATATTATCGAATTCGGTAGATATATTTTCGAATTTGTTTGAAATATTTTTGAATGCGACCGTTTTTTCGAATTCCAATTAGAAAAGATTAGAATAGAAATAGAAAATAGATTAGAAAAAAAATAGAACAGAATAGAATAAAATATAATATATATATTGTATTTTATTCTATTCTGTTCTATTGTTTTTCTATTTGATTATTTCCAATATTTTCTATTCTATTCTATTCTATTCTAATTGTTTTTCAAATTCGATTTGACTAGAATTCTTTTCAAATTCGATTCGAATTTCGTCCGTGGTTTTTCGATTCGAAACGTTCGGATTCGGTTGAATTCGTTAGCATTGTAATTCGTTAATTCGATTCGGAACGAAATGAAATGCACATGCCTACTTTATTGTCTACCCCTTTGGATTACAAATAGTGTTGAGCGAACCCGAACTGTAAAGTTCGGGTCCGTACCGAACTTTAGCTTTTTCCCGAACCCGGGTTCGGGTTCGGCAATCTAATGGCGCAGTTAGAAATGCTTCAGGGGCCAGCCAATCACCTTTTGATTAGCTGGTGTGCCCTTAGAAGCCATCATAGCCATGCCTACTAATGGCATGGCTGTGTTTGGTCAGTGCAACATGTGACCCAGCTTCTATATAAGCTAGAGGCACACAGCACACACGTCACTCTGCTTCAGAATAGATAGGGAGAGGATCTTGTCTGCTGCTGCTGCTTTTAGGGAGAGATTGAAAAATACATGAGTTAGTCCTGATTCTGGAATCTGAGGGAAAATATAGAGAGACAGTGTAGTGTAGGGCCAGGTTCCTGTTGGTGCTTTCAGGGAGAGAGATCTATTATATAGGAATAGGAGTCCAGATTCAGAGATATAACTCAGCGATTTGCATAGGTTTACCTGTTTGTGTTGCAGTGCAGTCTTTTTACACTGCCATGAGCCCAGTGTCAGAGAAAATCTACCTTTTATCTGCAAGCTCAGTGCACCAGCACTGCATATATTACGTTGAGAGATACACCGTTTCCATACTGTGGGTGTATGGAAAAAGATCCATTTAGGGGAGAAAAAAAAAGGCACTTTATTGTGCTCTTTTCCAAAAGACCCATTAAGGGCAAAAAAAAAAAAAAAAATTTGCATTTTATTTTGCTCGTGCAAAAAAAGACCCGTTTAGGGCAAAAAAAAAAAAAAAAAAAATTCACTTTAATGTACGCTTGCAAAAAGACCCATTTAGGGCCACAAAAAATATTTTGCAGTGTGTTATACATATGTGGAGGTGTGTGAAATAACAATTTCTATATAGTTTTCTCCTACTGTGCTATACTAAAAAAACAACATTTTTTTTGAATAGCATTTTCTGCAGTTCTGTAGCTGTGCGATTCAGCGGTTACGTACTGTGGGTGTGTTGTGGTCTTCCAAAAAACGCCATTTAGGGCCACAAAAAATATTTTGCAGTGTGTTATACATATGTGGAGGCGTGTGAAATAAACAATTTCTATATAGTTTTCTCCTACTGTGCTATACTAAAAAAAAACATTTTTTTTGAATAGCATTTTCTGCAGTTCTGTAGCTGTGCGATTCAGCGGTTACGTACTGTGGGTGTGTTCTGCTCTTCCAAAAACACCCATTTAGGGAAAGATCCTAAATTTGGAAAATATGAGGAGAAGGTCAAAGGGACGTGGTGGCCCCGGTCGTGGTGCTGCTGGTGGAGCTCCTGTTGCAGGGAGAGGACGTGGTGGATCTGTGCCAGATACACGCACAAGTGAAACACCTTCCTCAGGTGCGAGTAGGCGACCGAGCCTGCGGCGGTATTTTGTCGCGCCTAATGAGGCTGTACGAATGTTTAGGCCAGGACAAGTACAGGCGATAGTAGATTGGGTTGCTGACAGTGCCTCGGGTTCCTTCACATTGTCTCCCACCCACTCTTCTGATGAAAGATCAGAGTTGGCACCTGAAACCCATGTCCATCAGTCTTTCACCTCACCCCCTTGCAAATCAGCCAAGCAGTCTGAGCCCCAAATCATGCAGCAGTCTCTTCTGCTTTTCGATGACTCTGTTAGCAGGGTTTCCCAGGGCCATCCACCTAGCCCTGCCCCAGAAGTGGAAGAGATTGAGTGCACCGATGCCCAACCACTTATGTTTCATGATGAGTACATGGGAGGACCATCGCAGCACATCTCGGATGATGACGAAACACAGGTGCCAACTGCTGCTGCTTTCGCAATTGTGCAGACAGACAAGGAGGGCAGGGGTGAAGACTGGGTGGAAGATGATGTGGAGGACGATGAGGTCCTCGACCCCACATGGAATCAACGTTATGCAGGTGACCAGTGTAGTTTGGAGGAAGAGGCGGTGGTCGCACAGAGCCACCAGCACAGCAGAAGAGGGAGCAGGGTGCAAAAGCGGAGCGTCCGTCCCCTAGACAGTATGTCTGCTACTGCCCAACGCAGCAAGGGACCGAGCACACCAAAGCCAGGTCCAAGGAGTTCCCTAGCGTGGCAGTTCTTCACACAATGTGCTGATGACAAGACATGAGTGGTTTGCACGCTGTGCAATCAGAGCCTGAAGCGAGGCATAAACGTTCTCAACCTGAGCACAACCTGCATGACCAGGCATCTAAGTGCAAAGCAGGAGCTGCAGTGGAGTAGACACCTCAAAAACCAAGAAAGGTCTCTGGCTCCTCCTGCTTCCTCTTTTGCTGCAGTCTCAGCCTCTTCATCCACCTCTGTAGTGACAGTGGCACCTGCCACCCCGCAAACAGAGGATCTGCCAGCAACACTACCACTTGGGTCACCAACCATCTCCACAATGTCCCATGGAAGCGTTCAGCTCTCTATCTCCCAAACATTGGAGCGGAAGAGGAAGTACCCCCCTAGCCACCCGCGATCCCTGGCCCTGAATGCCAGCATTTCAAAACTCCTGGCCTTTGAAATGCTGTCATTCCGTCTGGTGGAGACGCAGAGTTTTAAAAGCCTGATGGCATTGGCTGTCCCACAGTACGTCGTGCCCAGCCGCCACTACTTTTCCAGGCGAGCCATCCCTTCCCTGCACAACCAAGTGGGGGACAAAATCAGGTGTGCACTGCGCAACGCCATCTGTGGCAAGGTCCACCTAACTACGGATGCGTGGACCAGTAAGCACGGTCAGGGACATTATATCTCCCTAACAGCACACTGGGTAAATGCAGTGGCGGCTGGGCCTGAGGCAGATAGCAGTTTGGCGCATGTCCTTCCACCACCGAGGATTGCAGGGCGCTTCAGTTTGCCTCCTGTTGCTAACTCCTCCTACTCCGCTTCCTCATCCTCTACCGCCTCCTCATCCGGTCAGCGTAACACCTTCACCACCAACTTCAGCACAGCCAGGGGTAAACGACAGCAGGCAGTTTTAAAACTTTCCTGTTTGGGGGAAAAACCCCACACCGCGCAGGAGTTGTGGAAGGACATGGAACAACAGACCAATGAGTGGTTGCTGTCAGTGAGCCTCAAGCCCGGCCTGGTGGTGTGCGATAATGGGCGAAATCTCGTAGCAGCTCTGGGCCTAGCCAGTTTGACGCACATCCCTTGCCTGGCGCGTGTGCTGAACTTGGTGGTCCAGAGGTTCCTTAAAAATTACCCCAATATGCCAGAGCTGCTGCAGAAAGTGCGGGCTGTGTGTGCGCACCTTCGGCGTTCTCACCCTGCTGCTGCTCGCCTGTCAATGCTGCAGAGTAACTTCGGCCTTCCCGCTCACCGCCTCATATAGGACGTGCCCACAAGGTGGAACTCCACCTTGCACATGCTGGCCAGACTGTGCGAGCAGCAGCAGGCGATAGTGGAGTTTCAGCTGCAGCAATCACGCGTGAGTCACTCTGCGGAACAGCACCACTTCACCACCAATAACTGGGCCTCCATGCGAGACCTGTGTGCCTTGTTGCGCTGTTTCGAGTACTCCACCAACATGTCCAGTGCCACTGACGCCGTTCTCAGCGTTACTATCCCAGTTCTATGCCTCCTTGAAAAAACGCTTCGGGCGATGATGGAAGAGGATGTGGCACAGGAGGATGAGGAAGAGGAGGAGGAGGAAGCGGGATCATTTCAAAGGCTTTCAGGGCAGTCTTTCACAAGTGGCTACGAGGGTGGGTTCCTGCACCAACAAACGCCAGGTACACAATTGTCCGGCAGAAAGGGCACAGTTCTGGAGGATGACGAGGTGGAGGAGGAGATGGAGGAGGAGGAGGAGGAGCCATTTTCACAGCAGGGTGGCACCCAGACCAGCTCGTGGCTATCACTGGTGCGTGGCTGGGGGGATACAGAGGACACAGACGATACACCTCCCACAGAGGACAGATTTTCTTTGCCTCTGGGCAGCCTGGCACACATGAGCGATTACATGCTGCAGTGTTTCCGCAATGACCGCCGAGTTGCCCACATTTTAACTGGTGCTGATTACTGGGTGGCCACCCTGCTGGATCCCCGTTACAAGGACAACGTACCGTTCTTAATTCCCTCACTGGAGCGGGATCGTAAGATGCGCGAGTACAAGCGCACGCTGGTAGACGCGCTGCTGGTGGCATTCCCACCTGACAGCGGGCGTACGGTGGAAGCACAAGGCCAAGGCAGAGGAGGAGGAAGAGGTCGCCAACGCAGCCGGGGCACCGGCAGCACCTCAGAAGGCAGGGTTAGCATGGCTGAAATGTGGAAAAGCTTTGTCAGCACGCCACAACAACCAGCACCACCAGCTGAGATGGAACGTCTTAGCAGGAGGCAGCATTTCACCAACATGGTTGAGCAGTATGTGTCCACAGGCCTAAACGTACTGGATGACAGGTCTGCCCCCTTTAACTTCTGGGTCTCCAAATTGGGCACATGGCCTGAGCTTGCCCTTTATGCCTTGGAGGTGCTGGCCTGCCCTGCAGCCAGTGTATTATCTGAACGTGTATTTAGCACGGCAGGGGGCGTTATCACAGACAAGCGCAGCCACCTGTCCAGAGCCAATGTGGACAGGCTCACGTTCATTAAAATGAACCAGGCATGGATCTCACAGGACTTGTCCGTACCTTCTGCAGAATAGACATGTATACCGGTGTTGTGACAAAAACTGTCCGGCCATCGGATTGTGTCCGGCCCATACTGCGAAGGCGCAGCGCTTGCGCAGTACAGAGGACAAGGAGATTCACAAAATCTCCGAAGATGAACGGCGCCTGCGCCGTGAGTGCAGGTTCAAGCCCCACCATCCAAGTGGACATACGGTAGCACATAGTAACAGGGCCCCTCACGGGCTCGGTTCGATCGCCACGCTTCGGGCACGGCCTCACTTGGCTCGGCTTGAACCACGGATGGTGTGGCCTTCACCTGAACTCACCACGCAGGCGCTGTTCGTCTTGGGAGATTTTCGAAATCCCCTTGTCCTACATACTGAGCAAGCGCAGTACAGGGTGGGCACTATTTGACGGGGGACAGAATTCGACACATCACCGGCCTTACCCAGCCATTGTTGTATTTTTGAGCCAGTGTTGGCTACCTCGTCCTCCTCCACCGCCACTTCCACCTACACAGCCACATCCACCGCCACCTCAACCTCCTACTCCATATGGACCTCGTCCTCCTAGGTCAAGATTAGAATTTTTTAATTTTTTTTGTAGCGCACAGATCCTTTCCCCCTTACGGTGCCTTTATGTTGTTGGCTCCTCGCAGGAGGGAGAAAGGCACACCGCACTACCAGCCCGTACCCTCCTATATAAAGAGGTTGAGCGGTGTACTTGATGGGCCGTGTCCACAGCCCGAGTCAAAACTCCTCCAGAGGATGATTCTCACCTCTACTGTAGGTAGAGGCAAGTCCTTTAATTCCCAGTAAAGTCAATGTCCACACCAGCTGAAATTACAACTCTTATTCACTCATGGCAAAATAAACTCTACTCGGATAGAAAAGGTTAGAGCAAAGAAACAGGACAGCTTAAGGTGTGGAGGAGGTCCAGGCACAAACGTAGCACATTCACTTCACTGCTTAGGTTTCTCAAACAGTTTTAGGTGCACGGTCTCTGCCACAGACCTTGAGGTTGGTCTCTGCCACAGACCGGGTGTACAAGGCCCCTGCCACGGACCTGGAGAACTTTGGTCTCTGCCACAGACCGGGTGTACAAGGCCCCTGCCACGGACCTGGAGAACTTTGGTCTCTGCCACAGACCAGGGTGTATAAGGCCCCTGCCACGGGCCGGGTGAATAAGGCCTCTGATACAGTCAAGATGACCTTGAGCTTCTCCTTCTAGGAACCTAGCCCATATCAAGGGGAAGACATCTCTCCAGGGAGTCAACAGACCCTTCCTTCACCGTGACTCCCGCATCGGTCCATCAGAATGATCCTCCCTTCCCTGGAACATGGTCCCCTACACGAGGCGGCACCCTAAGACTCCTCGACCCTTAGCGGACTCCAGACGAAGGCTCTGGACTCCAGGCTTTACTCCCGCACCTAGGCCTCCATACCCAGGGCAGCAGGAACTCCAGGATAGTACCTCACCCCGGGCTAAAGGTACCCGAGATGGAACAGGAACACATGCACCCAGGCCGAAGGCACCTGGGCGTGGACCCCACAGGACATCAGCCCCCAGGCCAAAGGTCTGCCCCTTTTATATGCTCTCCTGGCATGCACAGCAGGTTCCCCGCCCCGCTGTACTACTGCCAAGAGGGGACACAAAAGGCACAGCACTGTATCGGCGGTTCAACCCTAGCCTACCATGGAAGCGCCACCTGTAGGCCGCAGGGAACTGCACACCAATACTGTCCCCCGAGGACAAAATGGTCCATGAATCCTACAGAATTAGGGTGTTTGAGCCTATTTACCACTCAAACACTTCCCTTAAATTTAGCACCCCGCTACATTTTTATTTCAAAGTATTTTATTTTCCCACTAGCTTATCCATTAAATTGAATAATTTATTCCAGAAAGGGCATATTCTGGGGCATTCCCACCATATGTGTGGCATCGTGCCGTTGAGTTTCTGAGGTTCTTAATGACTTCCCGTACCTCTTCTGCTGAAAAAGGGGCATCCAGCATATTTTTTAATTTTTTTTATGTTATTTTAAGTTATTTCCCTATCCACATTTGTTTGCAGAGCACTTGCCATGCTCTTAACAACATTTTGCTGCCATTTGCAGCCCTCTAGCCCTTTCCATTACTTTTTTAGAGCCTTTTTAGTCCTTAGAAGTCCGGGTCCCCATTGACTTCAATGGGGTTCGGGTTCGGGTTCGGGTTAAAGTTCGGTCCCGAACCCGAACTTTTTTCCGAAGTTCGGCCGAACCCGTCAAACCCGAACATCCAGGTGTCCGCTCAACTCTAATTACAAATACTGTTCCTGTTGTGCACCACCAGTCAAGTTGCATGCAAAGAAATCGTTCTACTAGAGACTGAGTTAAATCTGAGACAGGCCTGACCAGGAGTTAGAACTTTTGTTGCTCGCCATAGGGGCGCATAGATAAAGATAGCTGCAATAGAAGGGAAATAGCCTGTATTATCAGGGTGTACTATATTTCTGCTGCAGCGCTCTGCAGCCATGTATGTGTGATGTGTTAACCTTGTACTTTTTACCCAAAGTAAAAACCTGTTATACTTCATCACTTGCTATCAGTGTGTTATCATTATGCAAAGAGGTTACCCTTACAATACAGATAGATTGTGTGCATGTACTGTTAGACTGTGATACTAGAATAACCCCTAGACTAACTGTGCCAGGGTGGGTCGAGTAAATTGCCGGGGGTTGGCAGTGCTGCATTCAGGGCCCGCAAACAAATCCAGTGGCTCTCTTAACTGGGGGTAGCGCTACATTTATTAACATTTTTTTTTGCTCCATGCTTATTTTGGGTCAGAAGTATTGAAGTGAGACACAGTCAACACTCTAGTGTTCTCAGAAGAAGGTTATAGTCCTGTCTGTACCACTTCTGGACCGCCCACTGTGGATATACGTTGGTACTTTGACATTAAATACCATTGTTATGGCAGCAGATAGCTGCGATAACCCCGGTATTTTTATTCACGGCGGGCGGTCCAGTTGAAGATAAACGTGGTCTCCGTGGTGGCTTCACGACAAGATCACTTTTATGAACGGCAGGAGAGGTGCTTCACCTCCTCCAATCGTGTCCCTGGCGTCTCTGCCGCTTACCGGCGTTGTTGGAAGTGGTGGAGATGATCCGGTCCTGTGGCCTGATGGGCAAGAAGTTGAGTGAAGGCATGATAGCCCCCCCTCGACTATATTCCCTTGGAGGACATAGAGTCAACATAGAGGACATAGAGTCACTTCCACCCACCGGCCTTAAAGGGACAATTTAAAATATATATATATATATATATATATATATATATATATATATATACATACAGTGGGTACCGAAAGTATTCAGATCCCCTTAAATTCACTCTTTGTTATATTGCAGCCATTTGCTAAAATCATTTAAGTTCATTTTTTTCCTCATTAATGTACACACAGCACCCCATATTGACAGAAAAACACAGAATTGTTTACATTTTTGCAGATTTATTAAAAAAGAAAAACTGAAATATCACATGGTCCTAAGTATTCAGACCCTTTGCTGTGACACTCATATATTTAACTCAGGTGCTGTCCATTTCTTCTGATCATCCTTGAGATGGTTCTACACCTTCATTTGAGTCCAGTGTGTTTGATTATACTGATTGGACTTGATTAGGATATAAGACCTTACAGCTCACAGTGCATGTCAGAGCAAATGAGAATCATGAGGTCAAAGGAACTGCCTGAAGAGCTCAGAGACAGAATTGTGGCAAGGCACAGATCTGGCCAAGGTTACAAAAAAATTTCTGCTGCACTTAAGGTTCCTAAGAGCACAGTGGCCTCCATAATCCTTAAATGGAAGATGTTTGGGACAACCAGAACCCTTCCTAGAGCTGGCCGTCCGGCCAAACTGAGCTATCGGGGGAGAAGAGCCTTGGTGAGAGAGGTAAAGAAGAACCCAAAGTTCACTGTGGCTGAGCTCCAGAGATGCAGTCGGGAGTTGGGAGAAAGTTGTAGAAAGTCAAACATCACTGCAGCCCTCCACCAGTCGGGACTTTATGGCAGAGTGGCCCGACGGAAGCCTCTCCTCAGTGCAAGACACATGAAAGCCTGCATGGAGTTTGCTAAAAAACACCTGAAGGACTCCAAAATGGTGAGAAATAAGATTCTCTGGTCTGATGAGACCAAGATAGACCTTTTTGGCCTTAATTCTAAGCGGTATGTGTGGAGAAAACCAGGCACTGCTCATCACCTGTCCAATACAGTCCCAACAGTGAAGCATGGTGGTGGCAGCATCATGCTGTGGGGTGTTTTTCAGCTGCAGGGACAGGACGACTGGTTGCAATCGAGGGAAAGGTGAATGCAGCCAAGTACAGGGATATCCTGGACGAAAACCTTCTCCATATTGCTCAGGACCTCAGACTGGGCCGAAGGTTTACCTTCCAACAAGACAATGACCCTAAGCACACAGCTAAAATAACGAAGGAGTGGCTTCACAACAACTCTGTGACTGTTCTTGAATGGCCCAGCCAAAGCCCTGACTTAAACCCAATTAGGCATCTCTGGAGAGACCTAAAAAGGGCTGTCCACCAACGTTTACAATCCAACCTGACAGAACTGGAGAGGATCTGCAAGGAGGAATGGCAGAGGATCCCCAAATCCAGGTGTGAAAAACTTGTTGCATCTTTCCCAAAAAGGCTGTATTAGATCAAAAGGGTGCTTCTACTAAATACTGAGCAAAGGGTCTGAATACTTAGGACCATGTGATATTTCAGTTTTTCTTTTTTAATCTGGAAAAATGTCAACAATTCTCAGTTTTTCTGTCAATATGGGGTGCTGTGTGTACATTAATGAGGAAAAAAAAAAACTTAAAATGGAGTTCCACCCTGAATTTTTATTTTTTTTACCAAAAATCCCCCAAAAAACTTTGAGAAGTATAAGGTATAGAAGAGTAGGGGAAGGTTCAGGCACTCGCCACAAAAAGTTGACAAAGGTACAAGTTCAAAGTCACTCACCACTCTCAATGTTAGAGTGGGTATTGGTCACCCAGATAGTCCCCTCTCACATGGCCTAGCAGCCGGGATGACACACGAATCAGCAAGAGGGCAGTCTCTGCCACAGACTGCCCAAGGTGAAGAAGGTCTCTGCTACAGACCTGTTTAAATGTACAAAGTCTCTGCCACAGACCTGTTTGAAGTTGAGCAATGAATAGTCCAGGAATCCTCTGCCACAGTATTTCAAAGTCCCAAATTTCCAGCCTTACAATTAAAGAGCCTTTAAGCCAATCCGGCAAACTGCGGGGTTTGTAGCATAGTGGATCCCTCCTTGACAAAGTTACCAAAGTTACCAGGCCTCACCCGAGACAGCAGCACTTTGGCGGTCTCCTCCAGGGCAGGTCCTCCTCTGGTCTCCTTCACCAAGATAACTTCCCTCCCAGTTGAACGGACAGCTTGGGATCCCCTCACCGAATGTAGGCCCCAGCCAGATCAACTGGGCCTACTGAGCAGCGATGCAGCCTCGGCCCAACGTGGCCCCGAGACCAGGACCACACACACATACCTCGCGTCAGGAGGGCTGCGGGGCGAGCGCACGCAGTCAATGGCGTCTGCCCCTTAAGTACCCCCTCCCAGCAGACACAGCGGGTTCACCACTCCCACTATACCACTGCCAAGAAGGGTCACTCAATGCACCATGGCCTGCCCATGTTCCAACAGGTACCTGAGGTGGTAACGCCACCTACAGGCAAAAAGGGAAATCACTACCAGACAAACCATAACTGAGACAGAGGCGAAATTAAATGTAATTATCAACCATCTGAGCCCATCTACTGGCTCAGACATCCCTCTAAACTTTTGGGATGGGCACTACATACACCCCCCTCTCAAAAAGACACTGTCCCCAGTGGCTGGAGAAAAAAACAAAAAAACTCAAGCCTGAGGTTTTGGTGCCTGAACCAAAAAACTGGGAAGGGGAGAAGAAAAAGGAAAGAAAATACATAGTATGCAATAAAAGGAATGGTATAACTCTCCATATTTGACATCAAAATATATTACATATTATTAGGGATGAGCTTCGAGTTCGAGTCAAACTCATGTTCGACTCGAACATTGCCTGATCGCCCGTTCGCCGAACAGCGAACAATTTGGGGTGTTCGCGGCAAATTTGAAAAGTCTATGGGAGAAATCTAAAGTGCTCATTTTAAAGGCTTATATGCAAGTTATTGTCATAAAAATGTTTGGGGACCCGGGTCCTGCCCCAGGGGACATGTATCAATGCAAATAAAAGTTTTAAAAACGGCCGTTTTTTCGGGAGCAGTGATTTTAATAATGCTTAAAGTGAAACAATAAAAGTGAAATATTCCTTTAAGTTTCGTACCTAGGGTGCGGTCCACACGAAATGTCATTGGCTGAGCCTGAGCGGACCTGATGGGGAACTTCCTCCGCAGTGTATTATATGAATAGATCCGCCCTTTCTAAAGTTCCCCATCAGGTCCGCTCAGCAAATAACGTAGGTGTAAAGTGACGGACCAGATGTGGAATGGGCGGGTCTATTCATTTATTACACTGTGGAGGCAGTTCCCCATCAGGTCCGCTCAGCCAATGACGTAGGCTGGGTCTGACATACGAGGGGACAGACCTGATGGGGAACTTCCTCCACAGTGTAATAAATGAATAGACCCGCCCCTTCTCACATTCCGCATCTGGTCCGCTTAGCCTTACACCTACGTCATTGGCTGAGCGGACCTGATGGGGAACTTTAGAAGGGGCGGGTCTATTAATTTAATACACTGCGGAGGAAGTTCCCCATCAGGTCCGCTCAGGCTCAGCCAATGACGTTTCGTGTGGACAGCGCTGGACATCGGATCGCCGCGGGACACTGGATTGCATCGCTGAAATGTTTTGTTTTTTTTTTGTTTTTTTTTTAATAAAGGACTTTTCCAAGGTGTCTGTGTGTTTTTTTTTAAATTTTTTACACTTTCTTCATGAAATGGTAGGGGTACAATGTACCCCTTACCAATTCACATGGGGGGGGGTGGGATCTGGGGGTCCCCTTTGTTAAAGGGGTCTGCCAGATTCCGATAAGCCCCCTGCCCGCAGACACCCACAACCACCGGCAAGGGTTGTGGGGATGAGGCCCTTGTCCCCATCAACATGGGGACATCCTCCCCATGTTGAGGGCATGTGGCCTGGTACGGTTCAGGAGGGGGGGGCGCTCTCTCGTCCCCCCCTCTTTTCCTGCGGCCTGCCAGGTTGTGTGCTCAGATAAATTGTCTGGTATGGATTTTTGGGGGAACTCCATGCCATTTTTTTTTAAATTTGGGGTGAAGTTCCCCTTAAAATCCATACCAGACCTGAAGGGCCTGGTATGGGTATTTGGGGGAACTCCACGCATTTTTTTTTTTCATTTGCGGCAGGGTTCCCCTTAATATCTATACAAGACCTGAAGGGCCTGGTAACTGAATTTGGGGGGACCCCCACACTGGTCTCCTTCACCAAGATAACTTCCCTTCTAGTTGGACGGACAGCTTGGGATTCCCTCTCTGAATGTAGGCCCCAGCCAGATCAACTGGGCCTACTGAGCAGCGATACAGCCTCGGGCAAACGGGGCCCCGAGACCAGGACCACACACACACATACCTTGCGCCAGGAGGACTGCGGAGCGAGCGCGCACAATCAATGGCATCTGCCCCTTAAGTACCCCCTCCCAGCAGGCACAGCGGGTTCACCACTCCCACTATACCACTGCCGAGAAGGGCCACTCAATGCACCATGGCCTGCCCGTGTTTCAACAGGTGCCTGAGGTGGTAACGCCACCTACAGGCAAAAAGGGAAATCACTACCAGGCAAACCATAACTGAGACAGAAGCGAAATTAAATGTAATTATCAACTATCTGAGCCCACCTACTGGCTCAGACATCCCTCTAAAATTAAATAACGTCCCAACCTTTTGGGATGGGCGCTACACATGTATTGAAATAAATTATCCTCAGGAATGTTAAAATCTTCAAACATTTTCCTGCGTGATATTATCTTTCCTTGGTGCATCACCTGACCTACTATTTTTACATTTAACTTTGCCCACACCCTTACATCTGGAATAGCTAAACAAGAAATTGTTACACCAAAGAGCCACTATATTGTTGCCAACATCCCGTGTGTAAATATACGGATGAAGAGGGGGTCCCCTAAAGGGGCGGGAATTTATAGGCAACTGATTAGAATACAAAGGAATAAGTAGAAATAATTAATTTATTCATAAACATATTAAGAAGTCAATCATGTAATTAGCATAAAATTGACTGGCAGATAAAAAAAATGTCCAAGTAACAAAGCACAATTGGAAAATGTGATTTGGTATAAATGCTGTCTCCAGAGTAAAGGTGAGGTCCGACACGTTTCAGGATGTAATCCCTTCCTCAAGGGATCCTTAATGGAAAGCACAAAAATATCTATAACAGAAATACACAAAAAAGAAAATTGGTGACGAGTAAACAGGAACAAATGAGCATCGTTGAGAGCATAGAGGCGTAAAGCCAGTGACAATACAAAAACATGCAGCCCAATGTCAGTATTGACAATGTGAAAAACAATAATAATAATATTATAGATATTAACATCATTGTAACCTGGTAATGTTGCTGCCGTGTCCAACTCAAGTATGGAACTTGGTAAATAGAGATCTAATAGTTGATATGATGTTGTCAAAATAAAGAACTCACGTGTAGGCTGTGGAACACAACCCTACTAAGTGATACAACCGCCAAGTG